>JAQJVK010000009.1:34464598-34997098 GCA_035578135.1 Flexamia atlantica | reverse complement strand
TCTGACTCCTTTAGAAGAGGTTTTCCATCCATATAGAGAACTACCTCCTTGATGTATAGAGCTACGACAGTCAGTATGTTAAGTTCTGTAAAATATTGCCTGCAGCTTTCTCTTGAATCTAATCCTTTATAATTTGGATGGCTCTTTTCTGAAGAAGAAGGATCCGTTTAAGGTTTCCAGCTGTGGTTCCTCCCCAGGCTCCAAGGCCGTATGTCAGGTGAGAGTCAAATAGGGCATGGTATGCGGTCTTTGTGGTGGCTTCGTCACTTGAGTGTTTTATTCTCTTCAGAACATAGAGACTGGTGTTACAGGGGTTTCCGTAAATATCGAAAATTTTCACAAAAATGGTTGCCATTTCGAAACGGATTGAGATAATTCATTTCTGTTTTCACCAAAATGTTTCTTTTAACAAGACCTTTAAAATTGTGTAAAATTTGCTATAGGTTCACATAAGAATATTCAGAGATTCGAACTCATGACATTACTTAATGGAACACCGTGTAGATTTTCGCCATGAAAATATTTTTAATGAATTCTTCATATATGCAAATTAGTGGGGATTAATTTTATTTGACGTTTCTATGTTAAACCGTTCTCCCGTTACAATAGGGGGCGGGTGGTCTGTATACAGGGTGATTCAGACCACCCGTCAACCTATTGTAACGGGATAACGGGTTAACCTAGAAACGCCAAATAAAATTATTCCCCACTAATTCGCATATGAGGAATCAATTCATTTAAAATATTTTCATTGCGATTTATTTTCAGGGTGTTCCAGAAATTAATGTCATGAGTTGGAATCTCCGAATTTTCTTATGTGAACCGATAGCAAATTTTACATCATTTTAAAGGTCTTGTTGATAGAAACATTTTGGTAAAAACAGAACCAAATTATCTCAATCCGTTTCAAAATGGCGGCCATTTTTGTGAGAATTTTCTATGTTTACTGAAACCCCTGTATTGTCTAAACCCTTAAATATTTTTCAGTTCTAATTTGAAATCCTTAGGTAACTCAGCTTTACTACGATATGCCACATGACAATGTTTTGATAATATCCAATATTCAGAAAAAAATTAATTTTTGAAAATGTTGCTAGCCCTAAAAATTAAAAAATTCAAATAGCAACAAATTGTAAAAAGCATATCATTTTAAAGGCCTCCAAAATCCCTACAACTTTGTAATTTATACGAGTATTCTATCTTTTATAGTTGTTTAGTTATAGACAAAAAACTCCATTTTCCCAAATGAAGTCCATGTTATTTATGCAGCACATAATACTGAAGGGTAGCCATAGATCGTTTGCTATGGACTTGCAAATATCATGTACTTTATATGGGAAAATGGAGTTTTTTGTCCATAACTAAAAAAAAATAGAATACTTGTGTAAATTACAAAGTTGTAGGAATTTTGAAGAGCTTTGAAATTACATGCTTTTTGGCATATGCTGCTATTTGAATTTTTTTTCAGGACTACCAACATTGTTAAAAATTAAAATTTTTCAAGAAATTGGATATTTTTAAAACATTGTCATGTGACATATCGTAGTAAAGCTGAGTTACCAAGGATTAAAGATTTCAAATCAGAACTAAAAAATATTTAATGGTTTAGAAAATACAAGGGTTTCTGTAAATATCAAAAATTTTCACAAAAATTGCCGCCATTTTGAAATGGATTGAGATCATTTGGTTCTGTTTTCACCAAAATGTTTCTTTCAACAAGATCTTTAAAATTATATAAAATTTGCTATACGTTCGCATAAGAAAATTTGGAGATTCTAACTCATGACCTTCATTTCTGGAACACCCTGTAGATAAATCGCGATGAAAATATTTTTAATGAATTCTTCATAAGCAAATTAGTGGGAATAATTTTATTTGACGTTTCTACGTTATACCGTTATCCCTTTACAATAGGTGGATGGGTGGTCTGACTTGCCCTGTATATTTATATATTTAAAATCAACATGGGTACCTTTTTTTAAATAATTTTATTCATACTAACACGATTTGACTATTATAGTCATGTTCACAGTGCTACACTTTTTTCTTCACAACCTTGTTTTATCAAGAAAAATTAATATAATTATTAAAAACTAATAAACAAAGCTAGCAGAAAAACTTTTGAGAAATCAAATTATAAGATAGCATATAGAATAAGAAACAACGCCTTCGACTTAATAAATTTTCGAAAATAAACGACAGTACAGACAAATTTGAAAAGTGCGCCACATACAAAATCAAATGTAGCGATTGCCCAAAATATTATATAGGCCAAACTAGAAGAAGTTTCAAGTGCAGGTACAATGAACACATCCAGGCAATTAAATCCAACAACAAAATTATCTATTTTTAAATCTATTTTTGACGACAATATTCTAAGAATAGACCATAAATACAAGAATTATGAAAATGAACGATATATAAATTTGAATGAATGGTGTTTTTTGCTTCTTTTTTTCTGGTGGGCTCCAACAGAAAAAGTTATCATGGTCTGGGGCTTAGGGTCTTACCGTGAGTACTAAGGTAATAGCTCCTTTCCCACAGAGGAAATTCGCTAAAAACAAGTTTTGTTTGTTAAATTTTGTTGGGCTATACTTAAAGTTACTTTAGGTGAAAAAGCTGATTGCAATAACCATTAATGGTCTAAATGAAACTACAATGGCAAATTAATTGTAAAGGTGGGCCATTTTAAATGGTACACACCATAACATTGCTACAACATGTAATGGCGCCCGCGAATTTACTTGTTATTTATACTAAATACTAGTTTTTAGCATATTTAGGAGCTAAGTAATTTAAACCTTACCAGTGGCTGTGACTAAATGTAGGCATGATATTTATATTGTGGTAGTTTACCTTAAAAAACTCATATTATCCCCGGTTATACTTTTTTTAATAATAATGCACCGGTTCTAATTTGACATGCTCCAAATCCTGTGCGTGTAAGGAAATCATCGTAACAAATAGATTTATTCCTCAGTAAGTAGTCAGTTCTTCCGATATTACTTCGTTCTGCTTTAATTTCCCGACATCAACGGTCTATTGAAGATCAGTCAGCAGCGCGCCGGTCTGACAATTTGACAAGCCAGGTTCAATTCCGCTTGGCGCCGTTACACTTTTTGTTACATCGTTACAAACGGCGTCACTAAGGTCTGTTGTACTAATAATACTGATATTTTAGTTCATCTAAGTTTTATAGGAATTGCAATGTCTATTAGCATTTGAAAATTCTCGAAAGACTTATGTCTTGAACATTTTGAAACCATTTAATCTAATGCAAATTTATAGTTTTAGGCCTACTTATTCCTGATGTTTTTGAACCTAATAGAACACTTTAATTAGACTACTAAGGTCTAAGACTAAGTAAACAGACCTTAGGTGTAGACCTAAGGTTAGACCTAAGGATTAAGCCTTAAGTTTAGACAAAGTAGGCTATCTGTGTATGCATAGTAAGGAAGCAGCATTATTGTTTTAAGGAATACTTTGACAGACGCTCAAACTACATTATTGTATTTTCTGTGAAATATTTGTTTGCTGTTGGCAATTGAGTTTGTTATTTAAACTTACACATTGTAACTTTCCACATTGGATCATCCAAAGGTGTTTAATAAAACTGTAAATGTTAATATGCTATGCTTTCATCATTTATATACACTTTTGCCACCACACTGTATTAAAAACAAACATTCCTCGTTCCAGGATGAAGTAAACATCCTGTCTTTCAGTGGTTTCCGAAATTGTGACACTGAGTCAAACACACTTTGTGTTTAACTTGCTTAGAATTCAAGTTTTAAGTGAAATATTTTCATGTAGAAATATAGTGTAAGTAGTTTTAGTCCCAATTCACTTATTTATTTTATTGAAAAAAAACTTCAACCAGTGAGGAAAAGATTGTGCCCATTGTAGGCGGTGGAAATCCCCTGTTCCGTTCATTTTCATATTTAATATTTGGAAATCAAGACCAGCATAAAATTGTAAGAAGTAAGTTGTGTGCTACATATTGCGATACTGGTAACGTTATGAGCATTTTATTGTTGGGGACACTTCCTATAGAGTACTAATAACGGTCTAAAATGAGCCATGTCTGTCCCAGTATCAATGGGCAACAACTAGTCTTGATGAACTTGGTGCCATATTTGGCTAATTTTGGTTCAGATCTACTATGTATTGAATGAAAACCAGCCAGTTTAACATACCTGTTGCAACAAACCTGCATACTCATTCCTAATGTTATCCTGTTATCCTTATAAGGCTTACAAAAACATGGGTGTTTATAATTAAGATAATTACCTGTGATAGGTTAAGCCTCCTGTTTTCTTTTTGCTTGAATTTTCGCAGCCATAAGCAATGCAATATGGCACATTGACTTGTGCTAAAATCGACTTATAAGTAAGAACGCGAACGAAGATGGGGGAGACAAGTAGGTGTGCTGTAATGTGGTCAGTGCGATGGAGTCGCATCAGCCACTTCCTCCCACCACGCATCTGTTCCTGGCACCGCAGCCTGCCTTCTTCAACTCCAGCGCACTATTGCCAGTCTATATTATTCTTTGGTCGCTGCTACTTGGGCACTGTGCTGGTAATGATGACTCAGCTAAAGTGAGGATGTGTTGTTGAAGGTGGGTTCCTGGCCCAGAAGTTTGCTGAGTATACGGCCAACTGTCCGAGAGTGGCTTCGCTTGTCTTGTGCAACGCATTTGTTGACACTTCCGTATTCACCTACAATGATTCTGCTGCTGTGTAAGTACATCGTGCTTATGTGTCTTTAAGCATGATAACTCTGAAAATGGTCAGATCTTAATGAAATTTTGCAGAAGATGTGTAAAATAGTAACTATTTAGGCGAGTTTAAAAACCAGATAGGTCGCGGAATCAGAAGGAGAGGTAAATGGTATCCCAAAGAATCCCAAAAAGTAGGGTTTAAGATTTTTTACATAAAAATTAAAACTATCAATTTTTTTGGTGAGATCCTGACAAAAAAAACAAAAAGGCCTGACATACTCTATATATTTCATCTGCAGTAAACATGTGTACACCCTTTCCCATCCATGTTAACCTTATAGGTATAAATAAAATTACATATCCTGGTTATCTCTCAACACATCTTCATAGAACTTGGTATATGGTTTCATATATTTGACATCTACTAGGTTATGGACTGAAATTCAAATCTCCCAATTTTACATTTAATTTATGTACGGTAGCAGCAAACCTGCATATTCACTTTCCATGTTATTTTCATGGAGGGTAATTTGTGATTTGTTTAATCAGGAAAACATTTGGGAAAAATAAAATTATTTATAATTTAAATCAGAAAATAATCTCCAGAAAATATAAGGGTCTAGTAAAATGAACAATGACAAAGAATTGCAATGGTTCTTGTGTTTATCAATTGAGATGTGATAAATGTAATGCTTATTACAGTGGTCAAACTGCTTGGTTATTTAATGTTAGATATAAGGAGCATACAAATGATGTGGAAGCAAATAAAAGGAGAGCAGGGCAACAAATCAAATCAAAATTTGCGGAACACTGAATTAAACAAAATTATAAATGCACAAACATAAGTAGCAATTTAAATATTTTAGCCAGAGGTAAAAAAGGACAGCAACTTGATAGGCTAGAAGAAGCTTTAAAGAGTTTTAAAGAAGACATCGCAAACATTTTAAATGAAAGGATTCGATCAGATGCCAATCCAATATATGAAGAAATAATAAAAAGAAAAGGTGGTTTGATAAGGTTGGCACAATGCGATGTCAGAGCTCGAAGTCCAGCGCCACCACCGCCGTGATTATCAGCTCAGTTCCGAGCCCGCACCCGAACACGTGGACACATTGTTTTTTAGTATTTCAATGTTTTCGTTCGTCATGTCTGTGTTGAATGTCATGTGTTATTTATGTCGTTTTAAAACTTGACCCAGCTCGTTTCGGGATCCAAGCAGCCTAGGATGTATTAGTTTAGTGTACAAGATAGGATGCTGAAGATGGCCTGAGGCTGAAACACGTTCGTCCAAAGAAACAAAAGGATTGTAGACCAAGTAAAATACTGATCATGGAGAGTGTTTTTGCATGCTAATTTTGAGGTCTAAGTTAATTTTACCTACTTTGAGTCTCCATCTAAATTATTTATTTAAGCATTTGAAATTTACCGAGCATGCACGTCAGCTGCAATGGGGGTGTTTAATTTGAAATTTTCCAGTTAATCTCAATCTCTAACATCCTCTCTACGGATATGATAATTACCACCCATTATCTTCCTTTATTATCCTTTTGGGCTTTCCTAATCTGACTAAGAATATTATGTGTATCACTTTAATTTGTTTAATAGCCCTTGAATGTGTATCCATTAAATTAATATGTTACAGATTTTGGATGTTACCTTCCTTGCTCTTGAAAAAAATGGTGATGGGCAACTTCACAGCTGAACATGCTGATCCAAGGATTATAGAGTCTGTCGACTTCATGGTTGAAAGGGTAAGCAAATTTATTAAATGAAATATCACAACTAGTATATTTATGGAGAAATCCCATATCTCCTAAACATAATGTTCATTATTTAAATACGTTTTTATCAGAAATGTTGAAAGATAACTTGTTTAGAGCTGCTGCCTTAAACATAACTGTGTTGAGTTGTCAGAAGTAACAGTAGCTGTATTTCTAATTGACTTCAGCTTTGAGTTTTCCAATGTTATCTACAGTGATAATGCCCTTTGGGTCAAGCAAATCTGGAACGATGGAGTCAAAACAGTGATTAGCTTGTTGACTATTTTTAGTAATGTCAACAGATTATGAAAAGTGTCCACTGTAGATGTAAACATACTTTTTTTAAGAATTCACAGAAATTTTTAAAGATAATTTAAAACCTCTTTTGCAAATTTTATGACAATTTTATTTAAAATCTAAAAAATTAAGCAGGTCTTCTTATAAAATATGAAGCTACAAAATTTGTTGATTTGTAATGTTTTTATTTAAAAGTACTCAAGATTCTCAAAAGAACTCTAGTTAACTTTAAAATGTTCTAAAAGAGTTTTTTTTTTTAACTGGGTTGTAAAGTAGTTGTAAATTAAGCAGTAGTTAGTTGTCGTGATTAAAAGTTCTTCATTAAATTATTATCTTACTTGTGTGTCTCAATAGAATTAAACAAACTAGACCTGCTTTAATTTTTTTAGTCAATTTCTTATGAGCTGTTGGGATGACCCAATTGTTCAAAACTATTTACGTTTTGGCCCTCTGTCTCATTTTCCCCCCGATCCTCTTAAAATGAGGTAGGAATATTTCTTAAGGATCTCTTTGACAAGTTTGTTAGGTGAAAAAATCGGAGCACCCTTAGCCCTATTTTTGGGGGGTGAAGGCCCCAAATTTGGTTTTTTTGGGCCTAAAAAGGGTCATGTAAGCCCCATATGTAATAATAATTATATAACTAAAAAAAGAAAAACCTTAAAAAAAATTTCTTCCTGAATTATAGTACAGTAGAACCCCTCATATCCGGCCACCTCAGGACCGAGCCTTGGCTAGTTAACGATTTGGCAGGATAAACCAACCTACTATAATTACGGCCATTTGCACTAAATTAATCTTACGTAACTGATAAATGAAGTCTTAAGTAGTGTATAATACTCGTCTTTAGGGTTATTAAGTATACACACTTTGTAAAACCAATAGGAAATTATTTACTGTAAAACAAAATTAAATTACGGAATAATAGTTCACAAAAATATTCGCTGTAGTACAGTACTATAGGCTTCATTATAATTGTGGTACATTATGAATAAAATTGATGTTAAATAAAGATTAATGTATAAAAATTTCTTACAATAAGTCGGTTTTAAAGATTATTAGGCCTTAAAAAAGTCAGTAATTCACAGCTTACAGGTTACTATCTCAACTAAGTTATTTTCATAAAAATACAATGTAAACAGATATACTGTGAGAGCATTCAAATCGCGACGAGTTATCGCGTGCGTCTACACGTACGTAAGCCGTGGGAAATATATTTGAGTATTTACTTCCAGCAGGGCTTAATTTGTAAAGAAAAAAGTACCGGAGCTATGGCACAATGAGTGGCCGCTGGGAGGGTATGGAAAACCCCCCAGCAGAAGGGGGGTCCAGGGGCCCTCCCCCGGATTTTTTATATTGCGATTAAATTTGAAGCCTTTTTAATGTTTATGACCACAGTTTAACAATTAGGCCGTGTTCACTTTCGCGCTAGCTAGGTTTGCCCTGCTGCGACTAGAGTGTACTTGTGCCATAGTGGTCGTGAAGGTTGTGATCTCCAGCGCTGCGTGTGTTTAGCGCCACTCACGACTCATGGTGGGAATTTACTATTGTCGAACAAGGGCGCACCTGATTTGTCCAAACATTTGACGAACTATTCGGCGCAAGAGGCCTTATAAGATCAACGTAGAAATGGGTAAGGTAATGCCAAACGCACCCAGTAGCCTACACGCTCGTATTGGCCTGGATTGGATTTGCCCTTGATTGAAGATAGTAAACTTCCACCATCACTGACTTGCTAAAGCCTATCTGAGTTTATCAAGTGATCAGTATTCAAAATGGAGGTTAAAAAACTACCATATGTTACTCTGCGTGAAACTATGTAAAGAAATGGGGTTGTTAAATTGACTTAGAGGATTCCCTAATTAGAAAGAGTTGTACACTTTTATGAAATCGCTTTTTAAACAGTATTAATAAATTACGTGGCCAGTAAAAGGGTCCGGAGCCGTACCGATGAGTTGAGAAACCGCGCTCCGGTGAGCTCCGGTTTCCTAAAAAGTACCGGAGCTGCGCTCCGGTGTGCTCCGGCTGAAATTAACCCCTAAGTTCCAGGAAGCGGCCGGATAAACCGAGGACCGGTAAATCCGAGGCCGGATATGAGGGGTTCTACTGTACCCAAGGAATCTGATCTGTCAACGATAATTAGAATTTACTAAACACATTACGATGTCTTAGGGGGATTTATTCAGTACTTAAGCAAACACAATTATTATCATCTGATTTCCTTTTAATTTGGTAGAAGTGTTTTTTCAAATGATCTGATTGGCATGATTGGTGGGGAAATATATCGAAACGACAGGATTCTCATTCTTGGGGACCTAAAGCCCAAAAGTTTCTGGTTTTTGGTCTGACATGGGTAAGCCACTTGAAAGTGAAATTTGCTCCTGGACGTCAGCTGGCTGTGTGTGTACTCGTTTATATCTTTCTTTGATTGACCTGATTATGATCAATTTGAAGATTTATTTACTCATCTATAACATTTGTTGCTTTGCAATATGAAACTAAATTGACTTTGAAGATGGCATAAATTGTCGAAACAATGTTGTCGTCATAAATTTATAATAAAAAGTATGAATAAGTAAGGGTGTTTTGTTTTAAAATGTTCTTATTAATGAAACTAAATATTGCTTAAAAATTAAGGGCATTTTCTAAATTAACTGTGATTGTATTTCTTACATAAGTATTTTTTGCAATAATAGATGATAAGTCAAACCAATTTAAATTTATTATCAAACCCATTTTATCCGACTATCAGTCTGGCTTTAGACCAGCTCACAGCACTGAAACTGCACTTCTTTGTGTAATGGAGGACATAACACTTTCAATAGAACATCGGCAGGGCACGATCCTAACTCTGTTTGATTTTTCAAAAGCATTTGATTGTGTAAATCATAATTTGTTGATAGAAAAGTTAAGGGCCAGAGGGTTTTTGCAGAATGTACTTAAATGGCTGAGATCTTATCTGACAGGCAGGCGGCAGTATGTTGAGGTTAGAGGTATAAAATCTGACTGGGAAACTGTTACTTGTGGTGTGCCTCAAGGATCAATCCTTGGGCCTCTGCTGTTTGTGTTATATGTAAATGACATACATTCAACTCTTACCCACTATAAATATTACATGTATGCTAACGACCTAAAAATTTATTCACATTTTTCAGCAAATGACACAAACAATTGTGTCTCAAACATAAATGAGGATATTGAGTGAATTATCGAGTGGACTGAAAAACATAGACTAAGACTTAATCACACTAAGACTAAACCAATTATTATTGCCATCCATGACTAAGAAACTCTATTGACTTCTGCAACATAAGCTCAATAACAGTTCATGGCAATGTTCTTCCTTATTATGACAAAGTAAAAAATCTTGGCCTGACTACCAACTCTACACTTACTTGGGAGATGCTGTGGTGGACATTCGAAAGAAAGTCTTTGCATCAATCCATTCACTGAAGAAGCTACAACATTTTTTGCCAATACATACTAAACGACATCTTGTAAAATATCTTGTGTTACCCCACTTTACTTACTGCAACTCTGTGATCAATGACATGACTGTGGCTTTTTCTAATATGCTCCAATGGTCCAACTATTGTTCGAGATATGTCTATGATGTGAGGCGCGTTGAGCATATCACTCCTTATTACCTTGTGTCAAAATTACTAAAATAAAGCGATCAAAGATCAATCAAAATTCTTTCACTTGTCTTGCAGCTATAAGCTCTAGTTTAATAGCATCATGCAGTTAAGTCTGAATTTTTCTAAATATTTGGTATTGGTCAAGATAAAAATGTATTGTTTTGCAAAGCCCCTATCATTGGCTGCAGAATAGTGGTATCTCCATTTTGGTGACACAGCGAGCAAATGCACATCTTTTTGCATTTTATATGCATTTTGGATACATACATACAGCTAAAATTCATCCATTGTTTTTGGAACAGATCTATTCCATCTATTAATATGGCTTTTAAACTTGCTCAATTTAAATAATAAGACATAAAATGGTCTATTAAAAAATAATCTATACAAATCAACGCCCTTGAAAACTTTATGTAAGTAAAAGATGGAATATATATAGTGTACAGTATATGTTGTTATGTACAAAGGTTAATATCGTGAGTATTAAGGATTTTTTCACACAATGATAACTTAAGGGGAATTTTGTTGTTGGCAGTTGGACAGCCTGTCTCAGCAGGACCTAGCCAGTAGGCTGACCCTGAACTGCGTCACGTCTTATGTGGAGCCGCACAAACTCACTTACATTGAACACGTCACCATCATCGACGTCTTTGACGAGTACGCTCTTTCCAGTCCCGTACGAGAGGAGATCTACAAGTTCTACCCAAATGCCAAGCTGGCTCACTTGAAAACAGGGGGGAATTTCCCCTACTTGAGCCGCAGTGATGAAATCAATCTACACCTACAGGTGAGTCCTGTCTCAATGTTCAACTCAAACCTAAGGTGTTGTGGGTGTGAGTAAATTCAAATTAAACTATTATTCGTTGAGGGAAAATTTTCTTGGGGCTACCCTGGGTACGCAAAAATGCTTCATGCAGGTGTAATATGCTGTGGACTATCCAAATGTTATGTTGTGGCTTGACATCACAAAACATGGCAGACATCAGTCTGAGTTGGCTAAAAAAAAAAACTAATAGCCAGTTGTAACAAGTAAAAGCAGGAAGATAAGGATAGTAAAAGTCAGGGTGAAGAATGTGTCCGATCCAGCAAGACAACTCCCAAAGCAAATAAAGGCAGCTCACATGAATGTTCAGTCTTTGCGAGGTCATATTGATGAAGCGAGGGAAATCTTTTGTTTTTGTAGTTTTAGTATTTGATTGGCATTTCAGAGTCCTGGCTTAAGCCGAGTATTCATTCAAATGACGTTTCCCTACCTGGAAAATTCTTTCACTTGTCTTTTTAATATTAAAAACTGGTTTTCCAAGATATTTTAAGAATGATTTTAAATTCGTATCTCAAGGTAGTCTAAGGAGTACACATTCTGCTTCCCTCACTTTGCGTATACCTCAGCGTTGGACAGCGGCCTACGACAGGGCATTTGGTGTGACCGCTTGCTGTCTTTGGAATAACCTGCCCGATTCCCTACGATCCCTTGAAAGTCGCTGTCGGTTTGTGGGGGCACTGAAAAAAATATTCTTTGAGTAGTTGTCCTTAGCTGGTGTGTCCTAAGCGGCTTATCTTGGGCGGGGTCTTTGACAGATGAATGTTTGAGTGAATGAGTTAAATATAGTATATTTTTCCTGCTTTGTTGTATATATAGATTATGAACTGTTAAGTTTAATGAAACTTTTGTCTCTCTATGTATTAAGGCAGGTTAAGTGTAAGAAAGGGCCATGTGGCCCTAACTTTGCCTGGCTAAATAAAGAACTTTTTTTTCAAGACAAAATAACCAGGGTGGCCACTGCATCGGGAATTCGGGAAAACCGGGAATTAGCCGGGAATTTTTCAAACCGTGAAAAAACCGGGAAGTAACCGTGAATCTCGAGCAAAATCCGGGAAAACGCCATTTTTTAAAGAACATTAATAAATATCGTAAACAAATCAATATTAAAATAGTTGACGAAAAATGCAAGATTATTTCATCATCTTTATGCTAAGCAACTTCCAAATACAACTACTAATGCGCAAGTGCTTGAAGCAGAATCACACACGCGTCAGTATAAAGTGAAAGACGGCAAAGAGTGTCTAGCGCCACCCTCAGCGTAAAAGCCTATCTGTTGTGAAGATTGTTGGTCGACAGGATAGTGAATGACGTTGTCTCTGCCCAGTCCACCTGCAGGGGAGCAGACAGACAACAGTGATGGTGCAATAGTGCAGTCGAGGGGAGGGAGGGGTAGGAAGATAATGGAACAACAAATTTCTACGCAGAAGAATTGGGGTTAAAATAAAACGTTTTCTACGAAAATTTATTATGTACAGTCAACGTACTCAAGGATCATTAGTGATGAGTACCTATTCTTAAAAAAAAGTCAACGTACTCAAGGATCATTAGTGATGAGTACCTATTCTTAAAAAAAGTCGCTCTTATACCGCCAAGGGTTAATTTTTATTCGTGTATTGTACTTCTCCATAAAAAGACGATTTCATTTGTTTTTATTATTAGGTATCGATTCTTGATTGGTTGTGCTTTGAATAACCGCAAACTCGGTTGCAAAACTGACGAAGATAAAAATAAGCTTATAATTTATTATTCTGTTTTGCAAGCAAGAATAACAGCCACTATTTCAACGAGAAGTAGGCCTATAATATGCCTCTATTTAGTTGTGGCGATTTTCTTGTCAAAACGTACAAATGAACTTGAGTTTTTTTATGGTCCAGTTGTTTGATTCTGTAAACTGCGGATCAATTTTACCGGCAAAGATTTCTGTCTTTCTGAAAGGAATAACCGCGAGATCATTGATGTACGAAATATACAAGTATTGTATTTTTCAGTTTGTAATTATTACAACTGCAGCCTATTTCAGGAAATTTTTTTTGTGTCGGCCAGATTCGGCTTAGGGAAAATGGGAGATAAGAAAACGACAAAAAGTGGTCAGGTGTTCATGCGGATTGACTAGCGGCTCGACGAATGTCGATAAAAGCGTGGGTTATACTGAAGAACGTAATTTTGAAGTAATTTATTGATAACGCTGAACAATTATCTTTGTACCGAAGATTTTAAATTGTGTTTGAAATTATTTTGGAGTAGTACCTCACATTATGTTTTCTTTACTGTTTGTTTTTCTGCATGATTAGTTAATTAAACTTATACTCGGGTAGTTGGTTTACTACTCGACTCGAAATGAAAACCCACTACTCGCCCGCCCCTAAAAGATTTATTAAATGTATAATTTAAAGACGTCCGATTCATAAAATCATTTTTGAACCGGCATAGCATTGGTTAGACTTTGATTGTGATTTTTGCCGTAATTTGCCATCACTTATTATGAGTAAAAACAGTAATGGCAAATAAATGTGCGCAAAAATCAAAATCAAAACAAACTCACAGTCACCAACAAAGAATTCCAAACAAAAAATTGGCTTGCCTTTTGATTTTTATCTGTACGTGACCTTGTCACCTGCCATGTGTACGGCATGACGACTCGCAAAAATGAGTACATTTAATGTAACAAAATTAAATATTTGATAGTCCAGCAAATTTTATCTTTAGAAGTTATTCATTGTCACAAATTGGGTTTTACCTTTTCAATATCAACTTCAAATGGTGTTGAGTTCAACTTTGGTTGTTAGAATTGGGAAATCAGTACAAAATCGGGTGCGAGAGTCAACATCTAATATCAATTTTGTTTTGTTGTCTTTCTGGTTACCGAAGTTTTTTGTCTTACTTCCTTTCATCCTTTCTTCCTTCCTTTCTCCTCCCCCCACCCCCACCACACGGATGGCGCATAATAAAGTGCGCATAGCAGGTTGTCATGGTAACCACGTGTTGTCATTGCGTCGGGCCAATTAGCGACTGCCACTGCCACTGCGTTGTGAAACGTGAATTCGGGCGGACAATGTGAAGCAATGGGGACAAATTCGGGCGAGCAATGTGAAGCAAGACGGGCCGATAGTCGGCGCGTGCGAAGTTTTACTTTGTCAAGTTTTCGAACGATATCCATATTTTTGCGTCTTCCTCCACTTATCTAATTTATATGGTTCATAGTTCTGCTACCTTTAAGTATCGAATACGATAAGGAAGTAATTTAATAATTATCCGTTTGGTGTCATACAACGTATGGTACGTTACAAAATGCATTTGGATTACATTTACGTGGTTTTGACAAAAACTTTTGAGGACTATTTATTTTCAAGTATTTTTTAACCATTCTACGGCGAACAGTCTGCTGCCGCGTGAGTAGAGGATCAATGCTGATTTGCCGTCTACCATGCACGTTTTATTGCCTTGTATTTGCGTGTTCTGACTCATTTTCATTTAGGCCTACTTCTAGTTGAATTGTTGAATACCGCCTGCTATAAAATATTGCCGGCCGTTATTGTTGCTACAGCCTTATTGGTTCCGTGATTGGGTTAACCGTGACTCCTCAGCGAGTCACTGAAATTAAAAAATGCAAATTATGAAAATGTGGTTTATTTCGTGTATGCTCAAGCATTATCTATTACCCAGCGTAAAATACGTGATTTCGTGTAAAATATACGGGAATTATAGCCTGATTTCGTTAACACCCTGATTGTACAAGCGGCCGGTGGAAACTCATCTTGCCTCTTGTGTTTAAACCTTTTTAAACTCTATTAATTATCAGGCTATTCTATTTTTTCCACAAGGTTGATGGATTTTAATAATAATATAGAATAACTGTAAGACATTGTTTACTCTGTTGTCACCAATTGGGACGACTATTATGGAGTTAATATGCCACCGGCAGGGGCGAACCCAGGATTCAATTTCGGGAGGGTGGGATATCCTATAAGAAGGGGGAAGGGGGGATTTAGGAATTCACAAACACCTGTACTAATGTGATGATAGACAAATAAGGTCGTCGTGGTAGACGAATATCGTCGTCGCGGTAGATAACATCGTTATCACGGTAAGCGAATATAGTCGTCGCGGTAGACGAATATCGTCGTTGTGGTAAACGTCAGGGCCTATTTGCACGACGCCCAGTACAGTGGACAGTAACACCTTTAAACAAAAGAGAACAAAAGAATTTTTTTCTACTGTCCTACTGTCTGGTCGTCGTGCAAACAGGGCCTCACGGTAGCCGAGTATCGCGTTGCGGTAGACACATAATATATTGTTGTCACGTCGCAGTAGACGAAAATTGTCTTCGCGTCGCGTAAGACAAAAATCGTCTTCGCGCCACGGTAAACGAAATTCTTCGCGTCGCGGGAAATGAAAATACTCTTCGCGTTACGGTATACGAAAAGCGTCTTCGCGTCGCGGTAGATAAAAATCGTAGTCGCGTCGTGATAGCCGAAAATGGTTGTCTTTTCGTCCAAAATTT
This sequence comes from Flexamia atlantica, assembly GCA_035578135.1. Classification (NCBI taxonomy): domain Eukaryota; kingdom Metazoa; phylum Arthropoda; class Insecta; order Hemiptera; family Cicadellidae; genus Flexamia; species Flexamia atlantica. The sequence continues at coordinate 34,981,362 of JAQJVK010000009.1, read as the reverse complement.
CTGTTCTCCATAATTTGGGGGGGATATATCCCCTTTATTCCCCCCTGGGTTTGCCCCTGCCACTGGGAATACGGCCGAAAATGCCCATGAAAACCGGGAAAAAACCGGGAATGGAAAAATTCATTTGGAGTGGCCACCCTGATAACAAACATACATACTAAATTGACACCAACATCAAGAATAGTGAAAGTACCAAATGTAGGCTAGGCTTGTGTAAAATTCATTTAGACAAATTTTGGGGAAATGTTAAGATTCAATAGAGGTCATGAGGTATATGTTGATGCTTCAGTTTGACATCTCGGCAGAGGAGGGGAGGAAATCATCGATTACGTGGAAGTAAGTAGAGCTTTATGATTATGCTACTAGTCACAGACCATAGAAAAAAGTAGATTGGGCATCAGCTGATAAAGTGAAGCCCGTTTTGGAAATGGAAAAAAGCTTTGGATCCAAAACATGGCGGCTTTAACTCTTTGGACCTTCAATAGGTAGCGACACTCTTGCTGGAAATGTCACACTACCTTTTTTATCTGGATGTAAACACAATTCATTAATATTTTTGTTTAGTTGTTTTCATTTGAAATTGTTTAACCAAAAATGACAGAATGAAAAAGTATTAAGTCTAGAACACACATTCCCAAGAGAAAGATTGATGAAATTACTGTTTCTTTGTTAAAATAATGCGTGGAAAAACATTTTTTCATTTTTTTTTTCAAAGTTCACACTTTCTTGAACAGGAACAAGAGCGTCTTACTTATAAAAGCAATTTGTGTTAGCTACCTTAAAGCCGGCTCCAGACACGCGTCATTCGGCATGCACCGAGTTGGAGACTCGCCGAATCGCGAGTAGAGTGGATGGGTGTTTGTCTATTAGGCAAACAGCAAACGTTTGTGCTAGTTGTGTCCTAATATATCCTAACATATCTTGCTCGGGAAAAACCTCGTAAATGTGTCTGCTCCTGTGACGTCTTCTCGTTATCAAATATATAGAACATTGGATTACACCATTACACAAAATTGCACAGGTGGTTGAAATCTTCATTCACAGGAAATCCCAAAAAACGGCAGGGCCGCCCCCAGGCAGCGTCGAACGGGGCAGCTGCCCAGGGCCCCGCGCTTTTGGGGGCCCACCGCTTTCGAGAACCATGCACGAAAAATCTTCACGATCAAATTAAAATTATGGATGGTATTTTATCTGTTTCAAAACTTGATTAAAACGTTGATAAGACGACAAGTGCAAATTCAGATATAAGAATATAATTGGATTGGCAATGGTGGGTCCTTTCTTATGTTAGCACTTTGGTAGACGACGGGGTGTCGAAATCTCGGGAAGCAACTTCAGTCGTCTGCTGCGGCTGAGTGGCAAGTGGTTTGCGCCTGCGCGCGATGTTGTCGTCTGTCTTTGAGTTGACTATCAGTACGACGTGCACGCAGATGTGTTTTATCGTGACTAAGTAATGTTTTTACAAAAGCGAAAATGAATGTCCATTTTAATAGTAATTATCTCCTATTTATTAAAATTATGTTTCGTATGACTTAATGGAGCAGATGGTTGAGTCGGGGTAGGGGCCTGAAACTTTACCAATCTTGCTGGATTTTCAAGGCCGTGGTCGTGGCTTAACGGGGACTACGCCTATTGAGGAGCCCTATAAGGGATCAGAATTAGTTTTTATCACATTTTAAAGAGCTTAAAATTTAATGCTCGTTTAGAATAAATAGAATTAAATCCAAATACAATACGGGATTGCGCTATATGATTTAGATTAAATAATTTATCGTCACCAAGTAAATTGTTTAAATATGTTGGAAATAATGCTCCATTTCCGGAAATGATAGTTTTATTGCCGGAAAATGCTGGAAAATAATGAAAAATCATAAAAACAAAAAAATATATTTTTTAAGGAAATAGGTCACTCAAATTGTCAGGGAGGGCGAGCTGAAGAGGATTACGCAAAAATGTCAAGATTCGATCGATATTAACGGAAATACGCCATTTCCTAACTGTAGCAAGTGCAGAACGTTGTTTTTCGTGTTTAAAACTAATAAAATATAATTGAGAACGACCATGTCTACAGATAGACTTATTATTAGCGATTCTGTTACTTGAACAGAATCGCACAAAGCACAGCGTTAAAGCACGTATATTATTATGCGTTTTTTTGCATAATAATATACTGGTTATTGGAATGATCTTAGATACGAATTTGATGAAAGAAAGGCAAGAAAATTTGTCTTGTATTAATTGGATTAAAATAAACAAATTATCATTAAAACAAGAAGTCTCCTTTAATTCCCATTTAATATCACAATAGGACTGATTTTGTAATTAATAATATTGTTTTTGTGCAATATTACAAAATATTGTAGGAGTACATTTTGCAACAAGGGCCGAAATTGAGATCCTATAGTACTTTTATTTGTTGTTTTTTTTGTCACAATCAAACATCGCCATAATGCCCGATAACAAAGTATGCCAATAATTTTTTCTACATGCTTTCGAATTCATATTTTATCGTTATTAGAGTAAATATTAAAAAATAAAAGATTAGCCCTATCCGAATCCATCGCATCGTAGACTAAGCGCTGTAGGCCTACAACTTACTCGCCTACACAATGGATCTAAAGGGCCCCGCAACTCAGATCGGCCCAGGGCCCTGCATCAGCTAGGGCCGGCCCTGCAAAACAGGGATATTTCTGGAACTACAGCTAGTTTGTTTAGGCCTAGCTTATCACTCTCTTAATCTACACAAAAAAAAGAAGCAATTATGCATATATTTTATATGCACTGAAATACATAAACGGATATATATTTTTATTTACTTTGTTTTCTAAAGCCAGGGCCATAACGTTAAAATTGGGGGCCCCGGGGCAAGGCTGGCTGGTGGGGCCCCCCACATCTTACTCAAGCATGTGCATGCACTTGTAAAAATCATAAAAACATATTTCATTTTATTTACCACTTTTATAGGCCATAAGTATTTAGTCAGTTATATAGCTATAGAATCGACAGATTTAATGGCCACCATACGACCCCCAGTTTTTGTTCACCACGATAGAAACGATGTTTGGAGATCGTTATACAGCCTAATCAAGAGTTGTTATTGCCGTTATTGTCGTAATATGACCGGTGCCCGCCAGCTGGAAGAGTTATATGCAGCCGGAAGGGTCGCAGCCGGGCTGAATTGAAGGGGCGTTGGGGGAAAAAGCACGTAACTGTATCGTTATATGAATTGGAAGAGTTCATTATGTTTTTGTTAGTGTTTCATAATATTATTGTTGTATTATATTTGTGTATAAATTGTTTAGGCAGGTTAAGTGTAAGAAAGGGCCATGCGGCCCTAACTTTGCCTGTGGAAATAAAGAATTTCTCATTTCATTTCAGCCGGGGGCGATAGTCTCAAGCCTGGCTGGGGCCGGGTAAGGCTCATGCTCAGGTACCAGCTATGGAAAGCGACTTACGTAATGTAAATGTAATGTAATGTAATGCCCCAGTTGCCCCGGCATTACAAAAAGCCGGGTCGTTACGGCCCTGTCTAAAGCTTGCATGTTCCGTTTGAACTAAAACATTTTTACTTGCATATTAACGGTGTTTATTTTTACTATTCACTGTTCATCATATTAAAAAGAAATCAAATACAATAACTACAGTGTTGACTAATTAAATGGGTGCTTCTAATAGGTTACTCTAGCTCCTGTTTTTATCATCTTAAAATTTTTTATTCACATCTACTGTAAATTTACATGAAATCAAATACAATAACTACAGTGTTGACTAATTGAATGGGTGCTTCTAATAGGTTAATCTAGCTCTTTTTTTTATCATCTTAAATTTTTTTATTCACATCAACTGTAAATTTACATACTTGAGTAATCATCAAAAAAATAAACACAAGTAAGTAAACAATAGAAATCAAAATACTTTTGATATATTTAATTTACTAGAAAACATAAATGAAAAATAATAAAATGCTTAAATTATGAATTCCAAAAGTTCATTACAATTTCTTTTAAGTAAGTAAATAAAAACAACTTTCTGTTTATAGTAAAGTATTGGGACGCTTTCTATTGAGTTACATGGGAAAAATTTTGGATCCAAAACGTGGCAGACATGTCAGAAATGAGCCTCACCTGCTGCAGTGTTGAAGTAATACGAATGCCCACTCTGTTTTTTTTTCTTGGTCTGTGCTACTAGTCTGGTAGCTAAAAAATCCTTGTTTTGCTCTTTGAATGAAAATCAATAAGCAGGTGAAATGTTTTTACTTTTAGTATGTAACAGATGATTGACACAACAAATTCGGTTGATCATCAGTTACTATTTATTTCCCCTCCTCTAAAAATCCAAATTCATGTGGTTTTGTTTGTAAAGGCTCCATTTCCAACACACAGTCAGCGAGCTCACCGCCAACATCGGCGTCATTGCGCTAGAGTTAAAATGTGAAGCAGGCAATGGCGACCGTTTCCCAGACGCTGCGCGCTCTGATTGTTGACGCGTCAGCAATCACCATTGCCCGCTTTACAGCAATTACCATTGCCCACTTTATATTTGATTATGGCGTAATGACGCCGACATTGACGTCGAGCGTGATGACACCGTGTTGGAAATGGAGCCTTAAACACTTCATCATCTTAAAGCTTCATCATGTCCCTCATATCGATGTAAATAAATACAACTGGATAGAGCGCTCCCCCTAAGGCTGGTGTAGTGATTTCCGAGCCATTACAGCTGTACGTTCGGGTTGCAGCCGGGCCGAATTGAAGGGGCATTGGGGGGAAAAAGTACGAAACTGTATCGTTAACCGTATTGAAACCGCACGGATTTGGGAGCTGTTTAACGGGTAAAGCTTGCTATAATAGATGTATTGCTATAACTATTATGTAATTGCTATTAATATTTAACTAGACGGTCAGAACAAGTTGGCCGGTAAAAGATGCGTTCCCCCATTGCCCCTGTAAAATCTTAAACGCAACCACTGCCGGCGGCTTGCGTTGCGGGGCCTGAGTTATCAATCCAGTGTACTTATTTACATCGATGGCACCTCACTACCTCTTCTCCATGCACCCCTTGTAGAACAATTATTAAAACATATTTTCATGATATATTTTCAGATTCATCTGAGAAGATTTGAAGGGACTGCTCTTACTGCCAGGGAAAACGACCAGAAAAATACCGAAGGAGTTAGCCCAACAGACTGAAGCTTGATACAGTGTGATGATCTGTCAATTAATGCCTTATTCAACGCATTGTGATTTTCTCATTCCATCGTGATTTCACTGATGTTGCCTTCTCTTTAGCTAGCTTATTGTTGTATTGTTAAATCTGTAAACTATTTTTATAAAGGATTTTTATTAATTTTTTAAATAGGCCTAGCTGTATTTTGATAAGTTCTCCTCACAGGGTGCTGTAACCTTCTAGTCTGTTTTTGTGTACAGGTTCTTTGATGAAATGAACAAATATACAGTTCATAAAAGGTTAAAAATGTGTTTTGTACAGTCAAAAATCATTCTGATTCAACGTGAACTACCGGTAGCAAATTAAGTTATGAACCCTTAAACTTCACCTACATTCTAATGTGCATTAAGATCTCGATTTCATTTAAATGTGGCAAAGGTGAGGAGAGATGGGTCTTCTTAAAAACTAAACTTAAGATTAAGATTTAAGTTAATTTCCAGAAGTTTGAGTGTATTTTATTAAGAACTAAACTGTTTCGAAAAGTAAAATAATGAATTATGGAGCAGTTATTACCATAAGAGCATTTATTTTTGTGTGATATAGGTTAATAAGTGTTTAAAATAATTTATTATTGTTGGTTTGGTTGGTTTAGAAAGGAGGGAGACACAGCTGACTTACCTGAAGATCGCTAGTCAAGTAGCACAGAACAAACTCAGAACTCTTCCCCTCATTTGACAAAGACTGTAGTAGGGACAAACTATTTTGTGTTGTCACTTTTTTTGTGCTGATTCTACTAATTCATGCCCTATATTCAGATGAGTTAGCTCTGTATCCCTTCTTTCTAAATAAACAAATCCTAGCCAAGAGCTTTTATTTCACCAACACAACCTTACTGTTAGTTTAGTTATTTTGTACAATTTCACATAATTGCTGAAGTTATAAGAAACATAATTTGGAAAATTATGTAATGTTTTGAAGCATTTATATACAAAGTATAGATTTAATTATCTTTTTTTGTTATTTTTATGGACACCTGTGAATATATATTTAGCAATTACAACATAGGTTAAAGTACATGTTCATTAAATGTTCAGTGAAAATGTACTTACTATAGGACCTGTGACCCTGTCTAATTCATTATAATTTTTATTTAGCTATAAGTTACCATTAAACACTTTCCTACCTTATTTGTTGTCTTGAAACTAAAAATAAAAAATCAACTATAATTGTTGCTTCAAATAAAATTGAGTTATTCAGTAACTCTACATTATTTTTTAGATCCATGCCATAAAAATGATAATCTGTAAGTTGGGTTGGTTTGTTGATTAAATATTTCATGACCAATATTTTTTAAATCCATTTTTTATTTACTCATTTATGCAATGGTATGTTGTTATCATTGAAATGTACTTGCCTACTACAAGTGGCTTAAGTTTATAATTTGCACATCAGTGTGTGCAGTGAATCAATAAGTTTCTTGCTATATGAAGAAGATCATCGAACTGCTGCACGTTTGCTAAATAACCTTTAAAACGATAGCCCCTCAAGAAAAGGTCCTAAATTGGAGTTGTGATGTATTTTAAGATTCTTATTTTAAAAAAACACAACAACCAAAATTCTCCTTGACCTTGAATTCTGTTGTGTATCTTTCTAAAAGTATGATTGAAGGTGATGTTTTTCATTGGAAACGATTGTTTCAAAGTGGAAGGATTAACGTCCACAGTACCGGTAATGACAGATGAAGGAACTTTGTATTGCCAATGATGTCCTGGTCAACAAAGTAGATGAAACAAATTCATGAGAAACAATCATTTCACAATTGGTTACTTAGTGTCCCAAACCATTTTAAATAGTTACAATGGGTACTAACAAAATGCAGCACTTATTTACTAATAAAACAAGGAGAAAAGAATCTCCTAAGCAAGTGTTACCAGCTTGTTCAAACATTTATAAATGGTCAAAGGTAAAGTAATAACGTGCATCTTTTATAATTAGTATACTCTTAGGACTTTGGGAGAGGAGGGCTGGGTCTTAACTTTTAAAGTTAGTCAGTACCAACTAACTTTAACAGGTAGCTGGGTTTTGGGCTGGGGCTGGGGGGCTCCAGCCTATTTCTGCTCCTTCAGTGACATAAAATACCCAAGCAGCTACTGGTGTTCATGCTTTCACTCTGATTTTAGCGAATTTCCCCTATACAGAAGAAGCTGTTACCATAGGTCTCATGGTAAGACCTAAGCCCGAGACCATCATAACTTTTCATTTTGAGGTTCCCAGATACTAAAAACACCACTCGTTCAATTTCATAAATATATATCTATGTGTCTTGAAGCACAGTAACTCGCGTAAAAGTGGTCCAATCTAAATGAAATTTGGCACAGACATGTAAAGAAGTAATTATTTGGACGAGTGATTGGAAGGGAGGGTAGGGGGAGGGGGGGTAAACCCCTCCGAAAATGGGTTTTTTAATTTTGTTTACATAGAAATGTAAAAATTATTTAGTTCTTGTTTAGACCATTGGATTCAGCTTGAAAAAACAAATAATTTAACATTTTGAAATGTTGCTATATGTCCATTGATTACCGAGATATCGCTGGTGGTAAACACAGTACTAGTACCTTGTCCCGATGTTAACCTTATGGGAAATAAATATAATACTATATCTCGCTTATTTTTCAACATATCTGAATGAAACTCTGTGTATATGAGTTAATCTAGTTGATATATTCTAGATTATTGCAAAAATATCTAGATTACACAAATACGTGGCAGCAAACCTGCATGCATACTTATTTCCCATGTTATTGTTCAAAAAAAATTGTATGCTCGTTATAGGATTTAAGTTGATATTACTTGATTTGAGGCTCCGTCTAAATAATTTAAGCATTTGAAATTCGCTGAGAATGCAGGTCTGCTGCAATGGGGGCATTTTAAATACGGTCACTACTTCTTTGTTCTTTTTAACCGATTTTCAAAATTAATGTGTCAAAAAACACTTTTTGCGATTTGAGTTGAGCAGCAAGGCTTTATTTTCTGTATTTTTCCCTTGAAGCTTAGAAGGTTCTAAAAGTTGGTGATCTATCATGATCATTGATAATTTTTTACAGTGTAAACATCTTTATATAAAGGCAAAAAACAGTTGACTGATGACTGACAACTGACTCACTGGTCACATTTCCTCAAAAACTATAAGGCTTTGGGCCATGAAACTTGGCACAAATATTCTTGAAAGGCTCTAGGTGTATACTAAGAAGGAATTTTAAAATTTTTGCTCTCAAAAGGCTAAAATATGGTATATTATAAAATTAAACATGGCTACCTTTTTTGTTTTCAAAGCTTATTTCCTAAATAATGTAGGGCTTTGGGCCATGAAATTTGGCACAAATTTACTTTAGAGGCTCTATATGCGTATGCTTAGGAAGGATTTTAAAATATGTCATCTCAAAAGGATAAAATTAAGTAAATAATCAAATTCAAAATGGCGGCTTTTCAGTTTTTAGAGCTATGATTGAATAAAATTTATGGATGGAAGTAATGAATATTTTCAAGAGCCAAAATGATAGAACTTTTAAATAATTAACTGTACAAAACTGCTTCCGCTATCTAAAAATCTATTTTATGTATTGGTCAGGTACAGGGCCGTAACGTTAAACTTGGGGGCCCCGGTACAAGACTGGCTTGTGGGGTCCCCCGTATCTTACTTAAGCTTGCGTGTGCAAGTGTCAAAAATTATAAAACCAATTTTAATTTCCTTTACCATTTTTATAGGCCATAAGTATTTAATTTTTTTAATAAACATAATACGAATAATCGATAAAAACTAAATAATGTAGGGAGTTAACTGATAGTAAAATCTCTTTATTATTTATATTAGTTTACAACACCAACTCAAAGTTACCAAAATGTCATTTTATTACTTAAGCATTTGTTTTCTTCTTTATGCCTTCGTGCAGGCAGTCATCAGTAACTTAAAAAAAAATTTTTTTTGAGCTCCATAATTTTTAATAGAGATTAGAGCCAGGCTACTTATTCCGTCTTGTTCCATTGTATTTCTTAAATTGTCTTAATAATTTAAGCTAAGAAAAATATCACTCTGTCTTTGCAATGGTTACTGGGACAGATAAGTTTATGATACACGCTGTGCACACATCAAGGTAACTTGAAGACAACAAGCTATGACCAATAATTAAAAGTTCTGTCAATGATTTTACTGTTTTAGCGAATTTACCCTATAGGGAAGAAGCTATTACCGTAGGTCTCATGGTAAGACCTAAGCCCAAGACCATGATAACTTTTTGTTTTGGGGCCACCAGAAGCAAAAAACACCATTTGTTCGAATTTTTATATATATATATCTATATATCTATCTGTATATATGTGTGTCTGTCAGCACGATAGCGGCCGTAAATATGGTCCGATCTTGATGAAATTTGGTACAGACATGTAAAGTGGTAATCCCTCGGACGAGTTCGTAAACCAGTCCGATCGGACCACTGGGAGGGGGGGTTAAGGGGGATAAACCCCCCCAAAAATGGGTTTTATGAGTTTTTTACATAAAAAAATAAAATTTATCGAATTTTTATTGGCACCATTGAATTCAGCTCAAAAAACAAACAATTTAGTATTTTGAATCACCCCTCTATGTCCATTGGTTACCGAGATATTGAAAGTGGTAAACACAGTACGTTGTTCCAATGTTAACCTTATGGGAAATAAGTAAATTTCCATATCTCGATTATTTCTCAACAAATCTTAATAAAACTTGGTAAATAGCTTCTTCTAGTTCAGATCTACTAATTATTACATTAAAACCACTCAGTTTTAATATACCTGTAGCAGCAAACCTGCATACTCATTCCCCATGTTATTCTTATGGAGCTTACCAAAACATGTCAAATCTCGCTATGTTGGATTGAAATATGTTGTTTTGCATTTGAAATTCGCTGAGTATGCAGGTCTGCTGCAACGGGGGTATTTATTTTTGTAAGCTTCTTTTCAAATGTCTGTTACACACTGCACAATTGTAAAGGAAAACTACGGGAAACATTTTTAGAAAACCTATCAACAAATCCAATAGCTGCCAAATACAATGTTATTTGATGACCGCAATGCAATTAAGAGATTTTCTGGCCGCGGAAACACGGAGCATTTTTCCTGCTACAATATGAACAAGGGATTTGTCATAAAAACACATAACAGCCACGAAAAGAGTAAGCTGTTTTCCAGCTGCAATTCGGCTGAAAGACTTGCACAATGATTGTCACCTTAGTGTTTAGAATTCTTGCTATCCTCAAGCAGTACAGCTGATAGGTTAAGAATATTTTAAAATTGGATTATGAAGGTTTTTTAAAACATGAAAAAACAATGGCATTTGCATTTCTGTTAATAAATAGATACTTTTATTGGCACAAATTATACACTCAATACATAATATCATCATGTACTAAGATCAAACAATATCAAAACCTATAAGCAGTTGAGAGCACTATAAAAAATACAAAATGCAAATGATGTTTTTCTTAGAAGAAAATCATCACAGAATACTGAAGATTTTTTTTACATTTTCCATAGAAGGTATTGCCTTTTTTACATTAAACAAAAACCATCAAAAAAGGAAAGTATTAGAAGGAAAATCAAATTCACTTAAAACTTAAGTCATTGGGAAATGCAAGACCGAAAGCCACTTAGAGTGGATTAATATTTGACAGTCTGACATGGAATGTAAAGAGCTGCAAATATTTGTTTTCGTCTTATTCTATTCTACAGGCCTTTAATTTTATTTACAGCCTGTTTCCAAATTCAAAATTACCAAAACTGATAAAAAAAATAAGTAAGCAATTGACAAGTAGGTATGAAAAATTACTATTAAAATTAATACTACATTAATGAAGTACTGTATTACAGAGATAATAAATATCACGATATCATTATCATTACACAACGAGTTCTTCTCTACATAAACTTCCCAAATATTTCCCTTGGTTTTAAAGAGACAAATGAAATTTTCTATTAGTAGTTAACTGACCAAACATGACATTATTTCATGGCATGTAATTTATTTTTAATGATGAATTAAATGATTTTTCAAAATGACCTTATAGTGCTCGGTTGATTTCTGCAGTACGATGACAAAAGATTAAGTTGATAGCTGATAAGTTACTTATTGTTTTGGTACTAAAGTCGGTTATCAATCAATTAGGCTCTTAGCGCTGCTATGTGTCAAGACATGAAGTGGGGGAAGAATCTTCAGCTGGTTTTATCTAGGCCGGGAAAATGTTAATTTGTACACTCACAATCAGCTATTTTCCATACTGGCTGATGAAAAAGTATTAAATGGTACATAATACTAGATTAACTACTTTGATCCTTCAAATCGTGATCTTATTTAGGCATAATATAATTATAAATCAAAATTTTTATGAGACAAAATGTAATTTTACACATATATTATAAGTATTTTCATAACAATGTCTATTTAATTTTGTCTTCTGACAAAATAGTCAATACTTGAACTATCTTTGTTTGTAATGAAGTGCTTTGATTGAAAATTGGTTAAATTTGTTCACCATTTTTTTGACAAATTTATGAAGTTAAAAATGTTTAAGTTAATATTTTTTATCGGTCCCTTGAACTTAAAATTAATGAAATTAAGTTCCACTGAGCCAACTTCCATGGCTAAAAAATAGCAATAAAAATGCTAACCTAAATAAGGTTTATTTTTACCAATTCCAAAATACAGTTACCATTTTAGGAATAATAGGAAAGTCAAATGTAATGCACTGTGTCACAGATCTCCTCAGGTTCCAATTTAAGTGATTTTTAAATGTTAACCTCAACAAATTGCAAAAGCCGAAATTAGTTTTCAATCAGTTAGTATATAGTTTTAACAGAAACAAACAGTGTAAGAGAAGTTTTCATATTAGTAATGAACATAATTTAATGAATATATATAACTTAATGGACACCTGTTCAGGCTTTAGAGTTGGATAGTGTTGAAAGATGTAAGGGAAATAACTCATTACTCAAGTATAAATCAGCCAGCAGTCCACATTGTTCTAGAGAGTAGAGGCATCAAAGGTAACTACAGACAATTATAAATATTAAATGTACAAGGTAACCCCATTTCGTCTACTTTCAATGACAACAGTAATAGTAACTTAAGTACTGGAAACATAGTTAAAAGTACACATTACAAACCTGGTAAGTATTAATAAATTTAAGTATTTGTTACTGTACACTCATTCAGCAGTTGCAATCCAAACTGCAGTCAATGAAAATTAATACACTGAACGTTACGTTAAAATTAAACACTAATTATAATAATAACAAATCTTAATTTAAACAACTTTCATTTAAAAATGTTTACAAAAATATACTTTTTATTAAATATTAACACTATGTTAGGAGTATTTTCCTTACGGATGATGGATTGTAAATTAACCTTCATGTGTTTATTTAATTTTCCTCAAGACATATATTTCATGTTTGTTAATTTAAAAAAAATCAGGCAATGAGATAATTTAACGTTTTGATAAAAATACCTTTGTATTTCCTCGGTTTAAGTTTTACAAACATCACTGAAAAAACTACAAGCCTACACAAAGGTAATGTGACATATTCACATTATATACATATACAAATATGAATATTCAAGCCATTTATTTTGTACCAGATAAATTTTAGCACGTTTGCAACCAACATCAACTGACATCATTGACTGATGTCAGGCTACTGGAAGGATCTCGAGCGTCAACTATCATTCATGTCAGGCCGCTGGAAGAATAATGCACAACAACTAGAGTTAATGCCAGTCAACTATAGTTAGATGTTAGAAACGTGCTAGGTTAAGAAATAAACATTTTTAAAATTATAAACCTTTTTGATTGACAGTTGCTTCCAAACCTACAAAATTAATTCCTTCCTTAACCCGGCAGAACTGAATTTGATTTGAAACGCGATGACTGACTCACGGTCTTTTGGACCAGGTTTTATACAAAAGTTAGTATATTGAAAAATGATGAGTTTATTTGCACAAAAACTCCATTAAAGTCTTTTACATTAGTTTTGTGACTACTTTATGTAGGATATATCTGCATACAAAATATTTATGTAATATAAAAAATGTATTTTGAATTGGAGTAGGTACTTCAATAATTATTGTTATTACGTTAAAAACGTCCGTATGTTGGACAACAATGTGTTTATACTGACAAAATCCCCACAAAAGTATTGTACATTAGTGTTTTGAATATTTTATGTAAGAAATATATGCACACAAAATATTTATATGTAACATGAAGCCTTAGCTGACTCACGGTCAAAAACACCAGACCTCTAAAGAAACTTTCATTGAACTGACTGTAAGGGTTAGAGAATGACGGGAAGTGATTCATGATGTTCCTGGAAAGACATACGAGAGGTATAGTGACGGCCAGCCCTGCCGACGCCCAAAAAATATAATTTTTATCAAAAAAACTACTAACCCGGTCTTTTAGACAGGTAAGTCAGTCCTCACGGATTAATGTTCGTATGTTCTAACATCTTTGATAGCAAAAGTTCTAGGTTAAGAAATAAACCTTTTTAAAATTATAAACCTTTTTGATTGACAATTGCTTCCAAACCTACAAAATTAATTTCTTCCTTAAAGTTAAAGGCGTGCAAGTACTTTTGAATCGAGTTTTTTTTTAGCTAAGATCATACAACCCTCAACTGGACTCAAAATCTTGCTTCAAAGTCAAAAGTTCAAGTAGTTACTCCTGCCGAGCATCAGCAATATATCATTACACAAGAAAAATTTTTTAATTTTTATGGCAGAGAGTTAATCCCATCTTTTTTGCCTATATATTTGGTACAATCTCATTTGTTTTACAAATAAATTTAAATTTACCAAATCAAAGTTTCTACCACAGTTTTGGAAAATAAATCATGTATAAATCTTCCATTTATAGATAGTGATAATGAATATGTTAAACACAAGATTTTTCGCAATAACTTCAGATCCTGATGCCAATACTGCTTGCCGACCCATGTTTCTTATCACATACAGGAATCACAGTTAGTTTTACATCTAGTAAGTATGTAGTCAATGCTGCTATCATCTACGCATAAAAAACTCTGTTTAAGGAACTCATGATTTTTAAACAAGACAATTTCAAAAGTCACAACTTGCACACCCCCAACCAAAAGTGCAAGCAGGTTTCAGAATTCAAGATGTAAGTGGAAAGTAATTTTTACCATCTGAATTTTATATTATTGAATAACTACCCCCCGACCAACCTACCTCTCAATGCCTTACCTTACCTTTTCAATGTTGCAAAGTTAAATCAAATACAAATTCTTTCTTTTAAAGGGATGCACTCCTATATTTAGGAACAATTTTGTACATTTTATTGGGACGTCATTAGAATTAGGGGATATTTTTAGTGTATGCACCCTTGGTAATAATTTCATTATTTAAACTCCTTCCTCTTAGAAACAAATTTTCACTAAGTTCACTTAATTTAGTTAAGGCTCCTAATTTTTTTTTTTTTTTTTAGAGGGTGGCGGCCTCTTTTTTACCTTGTCTTTGCCCCGCCCACATAGATATTGATCTGTGCGTGGACGTTATCAAGCAAAGACAAGGAGTGAGCCGGTACAGTACAAGGGTGAACAGTACTGTTAAAAGTATGCGACATGCCCGAGTCTCGAACCTGCGACGCTTTGAGGCCACAGTTCCGAAGCCGAGTGCGCTACCAACTATGCCACCGACTCACTTAGTTGTATTGTTAATAAATTACATAAATCATGTAGAACATGAAAATAAATACCTTTAGTATTTTATCGTGGCTGTACAAAAAATCAAAATACCATGGTTTACCGAAAATCTTTCATGTGAATGAGGCAACCTGCAGATCAGCTTAGGAGACATCTTGTCGTCTAAACTACGATTTGTAACAACACCAAAACAGCACACAACCAGTTGTAGCTGGGAGCTGACTACAGGTCCGGGAGTATCTGTAGGAACTACTAGCGAGTAAGGGATGAAATGACCAAACTGTCATCTTGCAGCACGATCAGTGGATCTGAAACAACATTAAGAAGTGGTCAAAGTTCTGGTAAGATAGCTTGAGTTGTGTATCTCTCATTGAAGCCTGAATAAGATATATGAGGATGTGCAGGAGAGGAGAGGGATGATAAAGCACAGGAGTTTTTTTTCCAAAATAAGCTTTTGAAGTCCATAGGGTGAGTTTCAAATGCCTCCTCCCCCAATATTTTCCACATTTTTTGACGTGTCAATCCTAGACCACCCCCAAAATATTGTTGGGCAATAAGTATTTCATTTTGAGTGGGAGGCCATTTCTCAGCCGCCATCTTGGGTCCATCAGATTGGATACAAAATATTTTATTTGATGTAAAGGTGTTGTGACCCAGCATTTTAAATTAGATTTTTACCCTTGTTTCAATGCCACAATCTGTAAAAATGATTAACTCATTCTAAAAAATATTGCTTTTAAAAATTTTATTTTGAACTAATTTTAACATTATGCATTGTAAAAATAAGTCCATAGTCTCAAATAAAGTTAGATAATGACAATTAATTAACCACCAACATTCATTGTTCAACCATTTTCAAGTGACTTTAATGGATTTAACATTTTCAGGCGCCATCTTATATCTGCCATTTTGAAACGAGCTAAATTATTTTAAATACAAAGGTGGTGTTGAGACCCATCATTTTAAAAGTATATTACATTACTAGCCCAAGTACCGTTTTACCATGCAAGCTTGATAGTTCCCGCGCGAGCCGCTAGGCGAGTGCGGGATTGTCATGCGAGTACAGTAAAACTTATCGGGAGTGTGACGTTCAATACTTTACAACATATTACTCAGAAAAACCCCTATTTTTTGTACAAACATTTGCTACTGCCACCAATGCTGCCATACATTCCTCTGAAGTGGTCAATAAACATGCAATAAACGTCGGCTTACTACAATCAGTCAATTGTTTTGATTGTTGACTTCCATTTTTTCTGTTTCCTAGAGCACAGTAAATTTACTGTACATTGCACAGTAAATTTACCGTGCAGTGATCGGCAAAGAGTAACTTTCCAGCCAAAGAAAACATATGTTTCTGTGTAGTTTGATGAAAAGTAAATTTTCGTAATCAATTGAATTCCGTGATCCTTTTTAATTTTCATTTTTGAGATATCACAATTTTCCAGACTGAAATCTCAAAATATGTGAAACGAAAAAAAATAAAATTTTTTACTCTTAAACATGTGTCAGAGTAAAAACAACAAAACAAAAAGAAGCCACAGAAGAAAGAAGCCACTCATGGTTCTACCTTACTGAAATAATACTGGTGGCTTGAAGGGGCTTTAGAGAAAATGTATTAGAACTTAATACAATACGTAGTTGAGTTTATTCTCCTACACTTGCCGTAACGGAACTCTGAAATCTGAGTTCGCTGTAGTATAGTACCAGCTGAAATCTGCTGGTTATCTATACCTGATGAGACGTCGAAACAGCATAGAGTCCGGCGGTACATCTGTACTTTTTCTCAGCTTACTGCGACAGCAGGTGCTACACTGCACACTGTGGCAGGCGCGCTTGAGACACTGGTCCCAGTGAAGCGCTCACCGTAAAGGCGAAGCCACTCTGGAACATTCTGTGTCTACGTGACATCGAGACAGCCTCCGTGACGACTAGGGGGCGCGCGGGTCGGCAGTTGCTTTGGATAGCACAGAATCACAGTTCTGAGCACCCTTTACATCAACTGCTTCCCAAGTTGGACCTCACAAATAACACGTCTGAAGCGGGATGGGAGATGCCACTGCGTAAGCAGGAGCGCTCACCCTCACAGCACGCAGCTGCAAAGCTGCAACTGGCGAGCCGCCCCAATCAGTTAAGCCTAAAGCCTTTCGGCTATGGCTAATGCCTCGGGCGAAAGCCTTGACGGCGATACACCCAGATGGGATGGATTCGTGATATGTTGTGGAATATGTGTTTCGAGATGTCTGTCTCTCATTAGTAGCGCGAAGAAGTGCTAGACGCAATGACACGGACGGAGAAATCCGAGAAGTGTCTGAAAGAGATGGACTAGGTGTTAGTCGCATCGATGTTATTGGCAAGGACTGAATTCGTAGTTGAGTTTATTCTCCTACGCTTGCCGTAACGGAACTCTGAAATCTGAGTTCGCTGTAGTATAATACCAGCTGAAATCTGCTGGTTATCTATACCTGATGAGAAGTAATAACGTCGAAACAGCATAGAGTCCGGCGGTACATCTGCACCTTTTCTCAGCTTACTGCGACAGCGGGTGCTACACTGCACACTGTGGCAGGCGCGCTTGAGACACTGGTCCCAGTGAAGTGCTCACCGTAAAGGCGAAGCCACTCAGGAACATTCTATGTCTGCGTGACAGCGAGACAGCCTCCATGACATCTAGGGGGCGCGCGGGTCGGCAGTTGCTTAATACAGTACAAAAGCAAACTGAACATAGTAAACTGTCTTTTAGATCCACCATATGTAAATATCTAGGTTTTGAATTAGGCAATATAACATGTTTTAATGTGAACAAAGCTGACGATTTTAGATCCCAACGCTTTTAAAATGGTAGATGTATTACAGTGGAACCTCAATATATGGAATTCATTGATATATCAAAGTTTTTCAATTCCCCTTGAACCTTCCTATCTTCCCAACGCTAATTTTACCTCTATATATTGAAGTACTGACCTTGAAAACCTTGATATAACGAAATTTCATGGTTTCTGAGTATGTACTTTTCACCTCTATATATCAAAGTTTTAGCTGGAAAACCTCTATACATATGCCTAAGGGTGGTATATGTATATTCGAAAATTGTATATCGAACCAACCACCTCTGTATATCGAAGTTTGGGCCGGAAACCTCAAAATAACGAAGATGATTTGCAAATATGTAATTTATCTTCAAAGTCAATGACCTCTCATTCGTGTTGCATCCTGCTGCCGTGGGACTGTCGCTCTACGCAAGTGTCCTAAGTTGTTTCTTTTGTCAGTCCGAGGTAAGACGCAACGACAAGAAAAATGGGGCTAAATGGTTTTGTTTTACAGGATTACAAATATCTTTTCTTACTTCCCTCATGTCTTTTTTCACTAGCTGCTCAACTAAACACACCAATAAGTCCCCAGGACAAGGGTGGTAGTCATGGTAACCGAGGTAGTCATGGTAACCACATTTCCGTCCAATCATATGTCGTAACATTCCTCTTATTGCAGTGACCCAATGACTGCGCAGTGAAATTATGAGAGAGCAGAAGCGTAAAACAGGGTAAAAGCCTTGCGATTGTGTAACCTTTTTTAAACAAACAAACTTATCAATTTACGTTTTCCGCTAGATGATTCTAAAACTTTTTTAGTTAATTTTTTAGTATGTTTACGATTCAAATTGAAGTTCTCATAGACATAGATTGAGCAGTACAGTAGATACTAGATAGAAACTAAAAAATTACGCAACTGTACTGAAGATAAGAATTTTAAAAACTTCAGACTTAAATTTACTCATAAATTTTGATGTTTTATCTTTAATTTTCTCTATATGTTTTGTATTAGAGAACTTTATAATCCATTGAAATTAGTGTGTTAAATTTGAATGCATATTCTTTACATTTCCCTTGTTTCAACCCAAGTTTTTATGAACCTCTTATATATCAAAGTCAATCAAAAATCACCTTGATACATCAAACCTCACTGTATCGAAATCCTTGATATATCGAGGTTTTCACTTTCCCCTTCAAGTTCGATATATCGAGGTTCCACAATACGTTATTGGCGAATTTCCCCTATAGGGAAGAAGCTATTACCGTAGGTCTCATGGTAAGACCTAAGCCCGAGACCATGATAACTTTTCGTTTTGGGGCCACCAGAAGCAAAAAATACCATCCGTTCAAATTTTTATACATCTATCTATCTATCTATATATTAGGGGTGTGCGAATAGTGATTTTTGAACTCGAGCCGAGCCGAGCCGAGCTTTTTCAAAAGTTTTCGAGCTCGAGCTTTTTCGAGCCGAGCTTTTTAACAATCACCAAATTATTAAAAGAAATTATGAAGCTTGATTTTAATTTTTAAAGATACAATAGACTAATGTTTGCATACCTTAAGTGACCGCCAGCTCAAAAATGAAAGCTTATCCCCAAAACAAGTGAATTATCTGATAGGTTCATCAGTATTTTGTATTTTGTTACATAAAATTAATCAAACTAGCTCAACAAATAATTTATGAAAAATTCCAAATTTAAAATCTACATTCATCTACATTATATTTAAGTAATAACCAATTTGAAAATACTTTACTTTAAAATAAATAGTTAAAATTACATAATTAGACTAGTTACATATAGGTACTACAAAATTTAATTTCAAGAGTAGAAAGAAGTAGTTGAAAGGTTTTAATAGTATATTTCACTACTAGTCACGAAAGTAACCCATTTCGGGGCAAGATAGTGTTTTACTTGCGAGGCGTAAGCCGAGCAAGTCAAACACTATCGAGTCAAACACAAAAGTACCATTTCGGGCCGAAATGGTACTTTTGTGACGAGTTGTGAACAGTACTTTTCATCACGATGCAAATAAGTGACCAAACTTATAAAAAATTATCCAACATTTCATAATTTAGTCATTTTTCTATAAGTAAACACAATACGGCTGGACTGTCTATTTTAGTTTATAAAGTCAGCTGGTTGAACTGTCAAATTAAGGAATTCGTTTGTTTGGGTACGGCAAAATTTTGTTTTGGTATGGAAATGGTTTGTTTGGGTACGGGAATGAAATGTTCGGGTACCGAAAAAGCAGCTGATCATTACTTGTTTTGACTTCAGGAAATCGAGAGTTTTCGTAGATCTCAGCTGTACGGTAACGGGCAATTTTCGTATACAGAGTGATGAAAAATAGTTATATCTAGTAAAAAAATCACACAATTACACTTAGTCAGACACAAGATTGATTTTTTTATGTTCACTAAGTAAAGATGATAAAAAATTAAATAGCAGTCCCAATTGTGGCATAATATTCATGGCTAAACTTATTATTTCAGAATATAATATATGAATGAAATAATATTTGATAACAACAATAATTTATTGAAATCCTAAAATTAGTTGCATTTCTAAACTTTTGAGAAGAAAATAATGTACTAGTGATGTGCGATTCGCGAATGAATCGTTCAATTTGAACGACTCATCGAGTGAATCAAATGAATCATGATTCATTTTTCAAAAGAATCGATTCGTGGCGCGAATCAGTTGTAGATAAACATGCCGCAGGCGACGCCACCGCGCCGGTTTTGTTCATAATTCTTTGCGTCAGTCAATTGAGTTCTGTGTCTAATTTCCTGTAGGACAAAGGAATGGGCATTGATGTGTTTGGAGAGGGGTGGGGGTAGGAAAGTAGGAAAGAAAGGAAACTACAACAATGTAATAGAATCAGTTTGACTTAAAGGAAAAGAAAACTATAAAATTAGTTTTATATTAACTTTTACAAACTTTTATTAACTTTATGTATAGTTACAAAAATAACAACAGGTTACAGAAAAAATAACAATTGCCCTTCTTCCGTTCTTAATAACTTAATAATAATAAAGATATTATTGGATACAGATTACAAAAGTAAAGGACTGTAGAGTCAGAGCGAGGATCGAAGGAGGGGAGGAAGGGCAAAAGGGTGAGGAGGTGTTAGGGAGGGAGAGAGGAGAAGCACATGACAGGTAGAGAATGTTAAAGGAGCCAGGAAACAGTTTAATCATTGACTTTATACCTAGCAATATGGTTTAGTGTTTAAAAATGCAGCTAAACCAATCAATTTCACGTTGGAAATAGTTTGAATACACCAAAAAAATTAATTAATTGCAACTAAACATTTAAAAACCACTTTATATTCCATAACAACCAATTAAAGTCAACGTTTTTGTAAGCAGTCGATAGTGAGTCAAATGAATCAAAAGAATCGATTCAATTTTCGATTCTTTGGAACTGAGGGATTCAAATGAATCGATTCACCGAAAAGAATCGAACTGCGCATCACTATAATGTACAATTAAGAAGAAGAAAGATCATAAATAAATAAGGACGGAATAGAGAGAAAGAAAGAAACAGCTACCTCTCTCTCTTTCCTTATCAGTGGCCAGGGAGAGGGGGGGTGGAGGTTGTTTACTTCAAGCCCCTTCCCTGTTTTTTGCTATTGTCTGATTCAGTGCTGAGTTAATTAGGAGATAATGAATCCTTACTACAAAATGCTAAAATACAAACTACTACTTGTCATACAACTATAAATGACGGCTCATATTTTTTGTCTTATTTTTATAAATCAAATGAGACCAAAATGAAACTTGTACTTGATAAAACAATAGACTTAAATGCTGTATTTCACGTTCCCCAAGGTCAACTAAATATAGCTCCGATTTCCTTCTAAATGGAGATAATATTTCTTGTTACCTGTCAATGTCCTTTCCTTATCACTAGGGAATGTTTTTTGCTTGTTTTTCGTGGGAGGGAAACCTCTTCCGGCTTAACGTGTCCAAAAATAGATTGCAATAATTATCTTTCCGATAAGAACTCTCTTGTCAAAAGCTCGGCTCGAGTGTCGAGCTTTTTAGAAAAAAGTCGAGCCGAGCCGAATACTGAAAAGCTCGACCTAAAAGCTCGACCGGTCGAATACTCGCACACCCCTACCTATTATTTTTATAAGTTGATTGTCAATCCAGGAGGCAAACCATAAATAAAGATTTTTTTTATCGAAAAAAGTTAACTTCAGTTGTTTAACAAATCAAACTGTTTAGCTGCTTATTTCTTAACATATCTTCATCTTTATCAAATTTGGTATATGGATTCATCTAATTTAAGTATAATGAATTAGAACCTAAAATCCCCAATTTTTCCATTTAATACAACTACTCGAGCATTGAAATTAGCTGATAGTGCAGGTCTACTGTAACGGAGGGTATCGATCTGTGGGTCTCTGTTTTTGTGGGACATTTCATGGGTGAATTTGACAATGAAGCTGTCGTTAATTTACTGAGATCAGTGAAGCTGGCCCTTATGAGGAGAAATGGGATTGCTTTTACTTTCTACATACTGCCTTACCTGTACCCACATTTTATGGTGTCTTATAAAGCCCATTACACAAGGCCGGTTCCCAGCGCTGATCACCAGCTATTCAGCAGGAGGCAGTAGCGTTAGTACTCGTATCTATGTCAGCAGCAAATTCTGGGTGCATACCAAGTTGACAGTAGCCGCTTCTTCACAACAGCTGACCTTCATGGCTGGCAAGCACCATAGAGTAAACTGGCCTTTATGCCCCATTTATTTGGCATATATTAAATGCATAAAGGAATTCAAATAATAAACTACATGATCTAAGTGGTACACTCACCAAGTATTAATGGACAGCAGCAATTCAGTCCGCCTGGCTGCTCTCGTCTGCATGCAACAAACACAAACCTCAGCCACTCCAAACCCGACACACAATGCACACGGCACACACATGTTGCAATTTACTGTCCAATAGCAGTTACATAGACTTTACATTGCATTCACTGTAATATTCACATCTGGTCCTTTGGTTTACTTTTGTTTAAGTTGAAATGTGTTTTTTATTGAATTTTAGTGACTAAGTATCTATTAGTTTTTGGTCTCTACTACAACAGCATCTAGATCATCTAGATGTTAAGCCTTCCTTTATTGTTTGTGGAATCTGACTATTATATATTAACAATTTGTTTTACACAATTAATTGGCGGAAAATCTAAATCAGTTACAAGGGGTGCTGATATGATTGATTTATATAATGCTTGATTAGAACATGTTATTGTAGTTTAACATTTTTATTTGTAAACTGGATATACCCAACACTTATTCTACATGTATGTAAATAGTATATTGAGAGAATTGCTCGTGAATGCTTTCACAGAAGTAAATAAAAACAAAGAATTAATGAAGTAACTATACTTAATATTAATCGATTGAGACTTTAAAACAAAGCAAGTTTGAAATTTTACTTTCATATTAACAAACAGTGTGCTATTATATCAGTGTCACAATGAGGTCATAAATACATAAACCTTGAAAAGAATATAATTTGTCAAAAGACTCAAACAATTGTGAAAGCAGATGATCCCTACATGATTTACTTTAGGTATGTGAAATTATTTTCTGTTTCCAATTCATTGAATTCTTCAGTTATCGTAATAGTATTACATAGACTCTACTTTGCAAATATATGCTTATTCTGTGTGTTAGTTTTTTTTTAAGAATAAAGCCTAACTACTGTACTGTAAATTACATTTATTTTTCCATTTTTCACTGTTGAACAGATTGTAAATTTAATAGTGCTAAAAAATTCATGGAATATTTTTAAAACCAAAAGATTTGATCAGTAGTGGAGTGGCATGGTGGAAGAAAAAAGGTTTGTTAATAGACAACTGTTGTGACGTAAGTGGTCTCTGAGTTGGCTCTAATTAGAGCTTAACATGTTCGCGGCTAATCATATTCTGAGGACCCGTACTCCCATCCTAAGATTAAAAAACATTGAAAAATCTTACTTTGGTATGAAGTGTTGCTACTGGTACACTTTTATATGATTTTACTTTTTTGGGTAGTAAAAACTGACGTCAGCGTCTGTAGATACATTTGTAGCCACCGTTTTTTTTATTTTTTTTTATGTGTTCTTGACATTATTTTGAGAGCTCAAAATATGAATGGTTTTATCTTGTAAACATTATTTTCCACAATTCTAGTATGTATTCTGGTATGTTTACTTAGAATATTTGCTTAGGAATAAATATCCAACAAATAAAAGAAATTATGGATGCAACTGTAGTCAACCCACACTTGAATTGCACATAAAATAAGTTCAAAAAATTAATTTTATAAAAAATACTATTCATATATTTGTTAACATTATTTATGACATTTTGAACATGTACAACATATGCCAACATAGAAAAAAAACTAGCAAATAAGTTAGTCAGTTACTAAAAGTCATGGTTGCAAAATCGGCCACAGCGTCTACGTAGCAGCACTGTCCAGTGTGATCCACATCAACAGGAAATAATTTACATATCTGACTAGCGCTGAACCGAGTTTCAAAGTTGCATCTTTAAAACTACCCTTGAAAAAATGCACTTTGTAAAGCACTGGGAAATGGCTACAAATAAATGTAGCCACTAGGATTATGATTAAAACTCGCGTGGCTACAAACATAACCACATCGCATCGAATGTGTTAAACGCCCAGAATGCAAGCCAAACTAACTTTAGCCTGCTGAAGGTCATTTTAGATTACTTGAATCTGTTTACCAACAAAGAAAATATTCTGTCTACATTCATGAAGTTTAATTACGTAGTCCTGATTTCACCAAACATCAGTTAAGGGTCGGTTAATAAACCGTTCGTTAAAGATAGGAAAATAATATTAAACAGCTGATATAATTAAACTAACCGAGCCTTGACGGTGGTATAAAGTTTGGTGAAATCAGGCCTAGATATTCATGAATGGCTGAATTTAGATTGTAAATATTTTTGAGGACTTTTTTTAATTCGTAGCATGCGTTTTTATGACATGTTCTGCAATGTCATAAAATAAATTTGGTGATATTTAAACATGTTTTCTTTACAATGTATGATTTTATAATTTATCTGTCATCTGTCAGTTGTTGTTTGTTTAAAATGCACATTTTGCATTTTGAAAAATTAATTCATTTTATTTACATATCTAATTTACTATCTCTATTTACTAGTCATGAATAAACATCTCAAACTTGATCGATTTGATGTAGAACCTGAAAGTGAGGGTGCAGGGGCCCAATGGTTGCATTGGTACCAGACTTAAACTAACCCTATAAATTGTTATCACATTTATAAACAACGAAAAAAATTTAAATTGGATTAAAATATATCTGCTTGATGAATCTTTTGCTTTGTTTTGAGTGAATGTACACCAATGGCCTTTCAAAGCTTTTTTTATTTAAAATAGCCAAAACCCAAACCATTGGTTAAATTAGGTTTAAGGAAAAAGTGTTTTATAAATTGTTGTGTATATATTATGTTTTTCACTTAAATAAAACCACAAAAACCAAAACATGCATTGTTACATTATAATAATGTTTTAATAGTTATCTTGAGACTCCTTCGAAACCTGAATTTTACTTGCATCAATAATTTTCATTTAAATATTACCTCAACAAAAATCAACATCAACAAATTAATGACATTTTCCAGGAAACAAATTTTGTACATTGCAATTTACCATTTCCATCTCCAGACTGTTCGAACTCCCGTAAAACAAATTCTTTCAGCTTCTTATACGCCTTATCCAGATTGTCGTTGACTAGAACAAGATGAAAGTTCCCAGGTGTTTCGCCTGAAACACATAAAAATACATGAAATATTTTATAAGGCCCTGAATCAAACAGTGGATTCACTTCTACTTCATCAGTAGTTCAGGAATTGAAAAAAAAGATTGGATCAGCGACCACAGAATAAACTAGACTGGACATTGGCTATGTGGGTGCATTATGAGAAGAGAGGCAAGTACCGCCAGACGTTTGCCAACCAAACGATCCCAAACAGCGGGGAAATTACGATAAAATTGTGATGCGCACATTTCAAACACAACGTAGAATGGAACCCTTAATGTACTCAGATAACTTTGATATTTTACTTCCTGAAAGATTATTAGTGTAGGCAGATAACAGTACAAAATTTAATAATATAAAAACCTTTTCATAGTTAAAATAAATTATTGTAAGTAGAACTTTTCATGCAAATTTAAATTATGACATGAAAAAGTTGCTCTGCGAGAAACTTTTTTGTTTTTTCGTTGGTTTTGTAAGTGCAAAAGTTTACAAAAGTTTTGTGAGTAAAAAGCTGTACTTTTTAACTTTAAGTTAAAGTTTAAGTTTGTAAGCGTAAAAGTTTTTTATCTTTTTTAATGAATTTTATTTAAAATATATTTTTTCAAAAGATTTGTTGAAGTGGTTTCAGGTTAAAGAAAACTAATATAATTGCGTTTGAATCTCACTCAACTACACAGCACAGAAAAATATAACTTCTTGATGCAAGTAGCAAGTGATTCAAATATTCAAATACACACTGTTGTTTGGAGAAGTTAAAACTCACAGATTGCTTTAATATTTTTCACACTCACAGATAGTGTGGGCAAATAATGGCGTTTTTGACAAAAACTGTACTTTATAATAAAAATAAATTGGTAAATGTAGGGTTTGATAAACAAATTCATTTTGTGACATGCAGTTGCCCTGCTGAAAAATTTTGTTTTTGTTTTTAGGTCAGAGACAAAGTGTCAGCATAAAAGTTTAAGCCAATTAGTTAAATTGCATAACTTTTTTTTATTAGCTCAAATTATTTAGTTTTTATAGCAGGTTCAAGTAATTGCTTTGTTTTGACTTTTTTTAATTATATACTCTTAGGTCTAGTTTTAATTTTTTATTCTCAAAATTTCATCTGTAATAGATTATCAAACTTGAAGGTAAAATTGCATTTAATGATCAATACTAATGATCGATTTATTTGAAATCAATACAAAAAAAGCAAGTAGCAACAGCAAACATGATTAATAATTTGCCAAGTAATTTGAAATCCATTATTAGGGAAAATAAGTTTAAAATAAATTAAATTTGTTTTGAATAAATACAGAATATTTACAAATATAGCATTTATCCTAGGTTTCAAAATGACATTTAATATGGGTGTAAACCATTCAAATTGACCTTTTACAATTTGCCATTGTAGTAATCATTTAGACCATTGTTTCTCAACCAGTGGTATGCGCTGGCTTTTCAGGTGGTACGCAAGAGATTGAAGAAGTAGTAAAAAATAAAATATTAGGTTTCCGAACGAACGCTGTTCCGTCGAACATGGAAGACGCCTTATAAGTAAAATATGATTTAAAAATTACGTTGAGAAGTTAAATAAAATAAATTTGCTGGAAATAGCGAATCCGCCAAAGGGTAAAAATTAGCATTGTTTGAGAAGGGGATCCGTAGGCAGGGGGGGGGGGGGTTCTTGCAGTGGTACACCAAAATATTTAAAATGTGGTAGGTGGTACGCGATCACCAAAAGGTTGGGAACCACTGATTTAGACCATTAAAGTTTTAGTAATCAGCTGTTTTACATTATTAAGTAGTTACATTAAACAATTTAGCAAGCAAAACTTATTTTTTTATAAACACCTTTAAAACTGTATAGTTTAAATAATATAAAACTGTATTTTTTCCTCCAGTTAAAGGATAATACATAATAATTGCAAATGTTTTTATGTACTAGCCATGATAAACCAATTGCTTCTTGAGCATTTGCTCTTTTTCTGTTAACCCTCTGTCAGTGACACACGGAGTTTTCCTCCAGGCGCTTTTATTTTTATAAAAAAATATGCGTTCTTACCGGTCGTTAGTCGCAGGAGTAACCGTACCTCACATGCCTCTTCCTAGGAATCTGTTCGACCTCAATTCACTCTCCCAATCCCCTCCTTCGTACCCCTTCTATTCAGTTAAAACCCAAGAGTCGTGTAACGTGGATGCCAAGTTCTTAATTTGTAGGGAGCATACTGCACCTGCTTTTTGTATAAAATGTGCAAATAAGGATGATGACATGGAGATCAGTGGCAATAATGATGTATATACACTCTGTACCCACTATTTGTACCAGTTACTACATTTGGATTCAAAAATATAGATTTCGAATACAAGTGACAAGTAACACATTTTACATACCTATAGGGTTTCAAAAATATGTCAAGTAAGTTTTTTATTGCTTAATATTGATTATACAAGGGTTTCATGTAACCTTTTTACAATATATGAATAAAAACTACACTGTTTGTCTATTATTTCAACACCCGGAGAAAAACTCCTTGAGTCACCATTCGTGTTTTAAAATCAAAGTCACCTACCAAGGGTTAACAGACAAAATACCTTGTGTCTTCACAATCGGCTGATTAAATGACTATAAAATGATATCATTGCAAAGGTTTTGAACTGTGGGGTTTTGTAATTTATGACAACAAGATAACGTATAAGTAAATAAATCCTGCAAATATATAAAAGTTGAGCTTTTACTTGGTACAAACTGCATCAAAATGGATCCAGAGGAAGTCTTGGATGAACTGTCCAAAGGACTGGAAAAATAGATTCCTCCCTCTCCCAATTCCGCTGAACGTCGGTTAATTAGAACCGACGTTCAACGGTCAGAAGATGTGTATTATACATACCGTAGACCATTTCTTTCCGTGCAGCGTCGAGCCTTCGCTGCAAGCTGTCCTCGGTCTCGGTGTTGCGGCCCCGCAGTCGCTTCTCCAGGTCCGCCAACGATGGCGGCTTGATGAAAACCAACAGTGGATTCAGGTCCGTCTGCTTCACCTTCGACACAAACACAAAGTTGTTATATTGCCAAACAAGTCAAGTATTTTTCATGTACTGGAGGATGGAATAAAAAATAATAACTAGACATCAGAAAAGTTCTGAAAATCCGTTAATATTGCCATTACTATGATAGTACACCAGTTAAATCAAAGGATTTTCACTAAGGTTTGATACTTAAGACAAGCTCACTGTTTAATGTTGGAAGTAGCGCGGACACAGAAAACAAAACTATACCACCACTAGACAGGAAACAAATTGTGAAGCAAT
The DNA here is from genome assembly GCA_035578135.1 of Flexamia atlantica. Taxonomy (NCBI): domain Eukaryota; kingdom Metazoa; phylum Arthropoda; class Insecta; order Hemiptera; family Cicadellidae; genus Flexamia; species Flexamia atlantica. Next base: position 34,952,536 of record JAQJVK010000009.1, on the reverse strand, counting down.
GGGTAACTATCGGTTATTCTTTCCCATTGGAAAGCGAACTTGAAGTTTGTTAAATACACGATATAAAATATTAATGAAAAAATCTACATTCTGTGTACATTATTTTGCTATCATGGTATCGGTACTATTGATAATTTTTAATGCCTAGTTACTTCTTACTCAACCAACTGGGTTATTTTATATACTTAGAATAAATTGTCAAATACTACTTCTTGTGCACTCTCTGTTTGGCATTCACTGTTTCATGTAATTTCATTTAAAGAGCCTGATAATCTGAAAAGTAACATTATTTGACATGCCATGGAGTGTCATTGTTAGTAGCTACAGATATCTAAAGTTGGCAACTAAATCATTGTTTACAGTGCTAATTTGTTTTTAAATTTACAGTTTAGTTCTTAAGAGGGTTTTTAAGTTACGAAACTCTTTAAAGAATCTTTTTTGTAATGTATCTGGATGTGTACGCAAGATAAAAATTGTCTCTTTCTTATGGATATCTGTAAAAAGTGAAAACAAAAAACTTGCTGCATTTTCCCTTTCTGCAAGCTACATGATTTATAGACTGACAGGATTTATTGAAAAACACAGCATTTCTGCACTGTAGTAACAATTTCCGTCTTGAAACTTCAAGAATTACTTAAAATATGTTAGTACTGTGATTAATAACTGTCCCTAAAATGAATTTTATAATTTACTTAATTAGGGGACAGGAAGGAGTAAAGTAGTTTGACTCTGGAAGTGACTACTTCCTGTTACAACAAATGCTCATGTAGTGCACCCACCACCAAGTGTGAACCTGAGTTTTATCAGTGAACTTTGCACCAGCACGCTTGGCTGCTGGTCAAACCACCTGTCACCATTCTGTTTACTTACAAATAAATTTAATTACAAATTGATACACTGGATTCCTTGCAGACTGAACTGTTTTGTTTACTTTTAGCTAACACAGCCGAAAAAATTTAAAAATTACTGATTAATAGATAACATGAAAAATATTTTATTTTATGGAAGTGCATTGCATATTTTCATTCAACTAATTTAATACGACTTAATTCTGAATGCAGTTCTTTGGTAAACTTTTCAAGATCTATTACCCTTAAGTTTATATCTTTTTCAATGAATATGCATTCCCCTTAAAGTTATTAAGTTGAATTAACTAAATAATAAACTAACAAATTACAGATAAGAAAATCAAATAATGAACTTAAAACAAATAAATGGGCTAAGCTAACCTGTTTTACACCTTCGACATCTATGTCCAAGACACAAATCTTGCCTGAATCTGTGCAAGCCTTCACTGCTGCTTTACTGCAACAAGTGCAAGTTACAAAACTGAATACGATAAACAAATGTTTTAATGGATTTTATTTTCAATAAATATCAAAAATTGGCTTTATATTGAAATACAACCATGCACCATTAATTCAACACACTTAGACACAGAACTCATTCAATAACAAAATTACAAAAAAAAAACAAATTTTAATCAAATATTAAAAAATCCATTAATTTAATAAAGTCGTTTTGATAGACCTGGCTGGAGAGTGGAGTGATTAAATTATGTGGAATGTTTAAAAACAGGAGTTTCATGTACAAACTCTCAAAGTAAAAAAACAACTTTGGGAGAGAGCTTAATACTTTTTTTAATCTATCAATTTGTGGTAAAATACGGCATACCTTTACATTTGAGAGGGGAGACACTCTTTTTGTGCATTAAAACTCATATTTCTCCCTTAAAACTTGTAGTGGTTGTTATTTATAGTGAATAAATGCTGAGAAAGGATTTTTTAATAGTATTTTAATTTTCTAAAAAATAAAATTTACAAGAGAAAACGTTAGCCTACTTAAGTTATGACTCCTAACTGATGACTCAGGTTTGACTCTTATATTGATAAAAGATTTTTAGCTTTGATAAAACTTTATTTTATAAGGCCTGTTATATATAATTATTTTAGATATTGCACTAACATGTTTTTAACAAATACAAAGAAAAATGTGGCTGACCAAGAATACCCATAAAACAAAATTAAATAATATTCAGTTTTTGATTAATTGAGTTCGCAGGATCAGGCGAGATAACAAATACCCCCGTTGCAGCAAACCTGCATACTCTGCGAATTTCCAGTGCAAAACAACATATTTCAACCAACATAGTGAGATTTGACATGTTTTTGTAAGCTCCATTAGAATAACATGGGGAATGAGTATGCAGGTTTGCTGCTACGGGTATATAAAAAACTGGGTGGTTTTAATTCAATATTTAGTAGGTCTGAACTAGGAGAAGCCATTTACCAAGTTTTATCAGGATATGTTGAGAAATAAGCGAGATAAAGAATTTTACTTATTTCCCATAAGGTTAACATTGGGACAACGTACTGTGTTTACCACTTTCAATATCTCGGTAACTAATGGACATAGAGTAGTGATTCAAAATACTAAATTGTTTGTTTTTTTTGCGCTGGAAAATTGGATTATTTTTATTTTTTATGTAAAAAACTCAAAAAACCCATTTTTGGGGGGTTTTACCCCCTTTACCCCCCCTTCCGGTAGTCCGATTGGGCTGGATTACGAACTCGTCCGAATAATTACTACTTTTACTCATCCATGCCAAATTTCATTAAGATTGGATCATTTTTATGCGAGTTATCGTGCTTAAAGACACATAGATATATCTATATATAGGCTATATATATATATATATATATATATATATATATACAAGAAAGGGTACTCTGTTTGTAAAAATGATAATCTCTCTAATTATTATAGTAGCCCTAACAAGTGAATGTAATTTATTTTATATAGATATATATATATATTTATGAAAATGAACAAATAGTGTTTTTTGCTTCTGGGGGCCCCAAAACGAAAAGTTATCATGGTCTTGGGCTTAGGTCTTACCATGAGTACTACGGTAACAGCTTCTTTCCTATAGGGGAAATTCGCTAAAAGTTAGTAGACTCTTAGAGGAGACTCAGTCTCCTCTAAGTGTGTCTAATGCTGACCCAGAAAAGTTAGTATTCAAACAAAATAGGCAAAATTAAAAAATGTTTTCTTACCTTGTACCGTACATGTTGTTGGAGAATATAGCTGATTCCAAGAACTCTCCTCTGGCAATGGCTTGTTCCATTTCTTCTCTGGTGGTAAAGTGGTAGTGTTTCCCATTCTCCTCTCCAGGCCGGGGATTCCTTGTTGTGTGAGACACAGAAAATCCAAACTTGTCAGGGAACTCTTCAAATAACAGCCGAAGCAACGATGACTTTCCAGAACCAGATGGACCGCAAAGAACCAGAACTTTTGAGCCTTGGCGCACCATTTTGTGGGCACCAGCTGCGAAAAAATTAAGAAGTTTAATAAACTTAAAAAACCCTAACATTGTCCTTATATCCCTGTGATAAACCTGTTCAAATTTCATTTAGTAAATTCTGGAATGGGGCTAATAAAACTAGCTTGACAGCAGAATTAGTAAAATCAAAATTTAAGATCTAAAATTTTATGTATATTCAAATTATGGTGATTTCCAACTGTAAAACAAGCCTTTGTACTCTAATAATTATTCATGAATTATTAATGATTCCTGAATTATCATTATTTCTGTTTTAAATTATTCTGGACAGGAGTATTTTATATATATTTTAGGGAAATCGTTTATTCTTTACAAAATTAACATCACTAGAATCACTAGTATTAATCAGAATCTATACAACCTTTTCGGCATTTTCCAAGACTACTGCTTCAAGATCATCACTCTCCACTAGGGAGTTTGCTCTGGATGTTGATCGATTCCAAACCACGTATAAAGGAACATGTCGACCTTAGTCAGAAACAAGACTACAATACCGCGCCACAATCATCCTTCACTCATCTGTCATTCATACTTGGCTTAGAATACCTACCTGGGTAGGTCGCCATTTCAAAGTAATGTAATGTATCTAACAAGAATCTACCAATGCGAGCTTTGAAAAGAAACGCAAAACAAGTTAAATTCGCAGCCAACTTTCTAAGTTGAACACCATATTCTGACATAGATTTTTTTAACATATACACTGGGCATCACAAAACTGCAACCTTCAAAACATTGAAATCTGGTCATTAACACATATGATTAGGGAAAAAAGCCAGCTTGAAGTTCACAATTTCATGATGCCCCGTGCAATTATTTTTTATTAATAAATAAGAAACATTTATGTGTAATATTTCCCTAAGGTACAAAAGAGTTTTAAACCTTTTTCTATTACCCTATCTTTTTAGGAATTATGCCTTTTCAAGGTTCCATACATTTTTTGTGCCAAATAACAAAATACATGATTCTTCTTGTACGGTATCCATTTTTAATTGCATTTACCAAAAATAAAATTTACAAAATTTCTAAAAAATTGTCAAGGATTTAAAAAATTTCAAATATTTCAAAAAGGTCGCGGTGCTATTAAAAGGTAACTCAGCATTTAAGGGTTCAAAATTGGTACATCCTTTCTTATATAAACATCTATTACTTTTAAAAATAACCTGAGGATAGGCTTTCCTACATTAAAAACCCATGCAAAGCACTGGCGTATTTCGTTAATAATATTTGGAAGCGCTAGCCCACCAAACAAATGAAGTATGCTCAAATTCAATCATCAAACTCTCATTCAAATGGTCAGTTGTATTTAACAGTAGGCCTAACCTATTTATTATTTTTTTATTTCTCATTCAGTTATGTTGCAAAAAATTCTCTTGCACTACCAAAAAAAAAAAAATCAGGAGGTGCCGGGCAGGCTCTCATTTAAATCAGCCCTTTTGCAATGCAATTTTTCTATACTCTCATTGCAGCAGACCTGCATACTTAGCGAATTTCAATTGCTTATATAACTCATTTAGACAGAACCTCAAATTAAGTAAAATCTACTTAAATCCTAAAATGAGTATATACAACAATTTTTCTCTGTAAGAATATAATGGAAATTGAGTATGCAGGTTTGCTGCCATGGAAATGTGAAAGATTTTTTGCAATAGTCAGTAGATATCAACTAGAAGAAGCCATAACTTATACCAAGTTTTATTCAGATATATTGAGAAATAAGCAAGAAATAGAATTCTATTAATTTCCCATAAGGTTAACATTGGAACAACGTACTGTGTTTACCAGTAGCAATTTCTCGGTAACATGTGGGCATGGAGCAATAATTTAAAATACTTAGGCTAATTGTGTATTTTTTTCAAGTAAATTCAATGGTCTAAATTAGTATTTGATCATTTTCCTTTTTATATGTAAAAAATCCCAAAAACCCATTTTTGGATGGGTTCATCTCCCCTTACCCCCCTTTATGATGGTCTGATCGAGCTGGTTTTCGAATTCGGCCTAATAATTACTACTTTACATGTCTGTACCAAATTTCATTCAGATTGGACCTTTTTTACATGAGTTTTCGTGCTTAAACACATATATATTGTATATAGGCTGGATATAATGTATGAAAAAGAACGAATGGTGTTTTTGGACCTCAAAACAAACAGTTATGATGGTTATGAACTTAGGTCATACCATGAGATCTAAGGTAACAGCTTCTTCCCTAAAGGGTAAATTTGCTAAACACGAAAGAGATTGGATTTTCCCCCTAAAAGTTCTGCAGAGTAGACTTCATGGGGGATGACAAAGCGCTTTAGAACCAGGATCAAATTCAGATATAAGTTACAATGACTATCATAGTACTTGCCATATTATAAAAGATTGCAGCAAACCTGCATTCTCAGTTTTTCAAATGTAAGAATTGGTAATTTAGAGGAAGCCTCTCTCCAAGTAAAAAAATATTCACCATAAGAATGACATGGGAAGTGACTATGCAAGTTTGCTACCTCACAAATATGAAAATGAGGGATTTTAGGCTGTTACCCAGAAAATCTCAACTAGCCACATATGTAGGCAATCCAAACCCAGCTAATATTTTCTATCACAGGATTGCGGGACACAGCAACATTCATCCCGGGATCGCCCAACTTAGTGTTTCCGATTCAAACAGAAATGTATAGGTACCTAGTATAATTTCACATATAGCATGGTAGACCTTTTGTTTCTATAGTGCAGTATCATGGTATATAAAGCAGTTTCATGTTGAGTTTTTAGTTGTTAACATTTAATTTCTCTCAGAATAACAAAAATGAGAAATCTAAAAATATTGACGGTATGGTCTGCCTCATCAAGAAACAAAGTAACCAAGTAAGACCAAAATAAGAAAGTATGTTAGGCATACTTCTTAATTTTTTAAAAAGAGGGTGGCGGCCTCTTTTTACCATGCATTTGCCCCCTACATAGGCCTCAGGCCTATGCATGGAAGTTATCAAACAAAGCAAGGGGTGAGCCGGTAAAGTACAAGGGTGTACAGTACTGCTAAAAGTATGCGACATCATCGGGACATGAACCTGCGACGAGGCCATGTCGCAGTTCCGAGGCCAAGTGCGCTACAAATAACCAACTGTGCCACCGACAAGCTACAAATAACAGATGTCAGATAGGTAATTGAAAATGGAAAACGTTGTCAGGTATGTAAAAAGAACTATAAAAATATTTATTCAATACTCTGAGGGCAGTGAACCTCAAGTTATTTTGGAAGACCATCAATTCAAAAACCACCAATAGCAATAAATCCAGATAATCCAAGGTCACTATTGCATCCCCTTCTAAATAGCAATTGCAAACCTAGTCCATCAATACTGCAAACAGGGTATGAAAACTGAACAACATGTTAAGTTAGTTTGCACCCTCTCATTTTAAAACTTAAATGTCAGTTTACACAAAGCTTTCACAATTAAACACAACAAAATGGACAGTAGGCCTAACAAACAAGCACAAACCTGCAAAATGTACCTAGGTTCTTGGTGTCTGTCCTAGGCTTTAATAAAGTAAAAAATTATAGGCTACCGGTACTATTAGTACACTGTGTACCTTTGTACCCAGTAGCTACCCGTTTTGAAATAGACCATGGGATCAAACTATGGTAACTTCAGCTAAGTTTATTGTTTACTTTCCAGTGCACCTCCCGAATTTGAAGAGTTATCAAAACAACTATTATTTTCACATTCAATATGTTATTCCTATGTATTGAAACAAATTAGGATTTCAGGAGGCTTTCTAGAAAGTTGAAAATTACCGAAATGTTGTGTTCCTGTATTAACTTAAAGGAGACGTCTGTAGGGCTATTGAAAAAACTACGAATTTCATATCAGATCTTCTGTGATTTGCTTCTATAGCAGACGATTTAACATCTAACTTGTGACAAAACAACATATAATTATCTACCGATAGTCAAACAGATTGTTAATCTATGCATATCAAAAATTTTACAAGATGGTGGATAATGAGAAAAGAAAGTAAGTTGATAAGTTTGTTGACCTATTTTAATAAAGTTTATGGCTAAGTTAAGTTTTTGGCTAGCTTCATTATGTGTAGGCCCTCATTTAGTTTAATAAAGTTTTATTAATAAATAAATATATATATATGTTTTCATTGTTCGTGAGAGAATTAAATAGGCCTAATATATTTGTCAATGATTTTAATACTGGTCATGTCATCAATGTTTCTTTGGTAAATGTTCACTTTACGGTACTACCTCCGAAATTGAAAATTTTTTTTTCAAAATGTAGGAAATCACGCCCTGATTCCAGAAATGATAGTAGTTTTCCGCGGAAAACGTCGGAAAATGCCGGAAAATCGGAAAAACGGAAAAATATTTTTTCGCTTGGAAGTAGGTCATGTGGGTACTCAAATTAATCGGGAGAAAGAGCTGAACAAGAATATGCAAGAATTTTCAAAATCAGATGGATAATAACGGAGTTATGGTCGGAAAAGTACCGGAAAAGTCATAGATTTGCACAAAATGGGTTAGTTTTAGGTGAGTTACGCTAAACTATGGGATCTAAGGTTAGGTTGGTTTAAGTTAGGCTAGACTATGTTAGGTCTAGTTAGGTTATGTTAGACTATGTTAGGTTTGGTTTGATTAGGTTAGTTTAGGTTTGGTTAGGTTTTATTGGATTTGGTTATGTTTTATTAGGTTTGGTTAAGTTAAATTAGGGTTGGTATTGTTAGATTAGGATTATAATATCACATTCTTACTTTACCAACCTTATCCATACCTAACTTTAACGTTTTAAACCAATCATAATGTAACATAAAATAATGCAACTTATCACAACCTAACATAACCTAACCTAACCAAACCAAACCAAATACAATCTAAACTAACATAACCAATCCCTATCTAATTTATTCCAGCCAAATCCATCTTCATATGACTTAAACAAAAGTTGGTTTATCAATTTTTATGTTTTTTGGCTTTATCTCGACTATTGTACGTCAGATCATGAAAATTATTGCAGAATGTTGTTCAGCGTGTAATTTCCTTTAATTTGAGTACCCACATGATATGTTTTAGACAAAGTTTGTTTTCGGCTTTTCCGACGCTTTTCCGGCCGTATCTCCGTTAATATCCAACGTATCTTTAAAATTCTTACATATTCTTGTTCAGCTCGTTCTCCCGATTAATTTGAGTACCCACATGACCCATTTTTGGGGTGAAAAATTTTTTCCGGTTTTTCCGATTTTCCGGCATTTTCTGACGTTTTCCGCGGAAAAAAACTATCGTTTTCAGAATCAGCGCGTTATTTCCTACATTTAGAAAAAAAAAATTTTTCAATTTCGGAGGTAGTACCGTAAAGTGAACATTTACCGTTTCTTTACCACTGACAGAGTTAGAACAGTACATTAATTGAGTTAAAAACGATAAGTTGATACAGTTCATATTGGATTACCGAAACCTAAGCAGAAGACTCTTAGATAGGCCTACCTCAGATGGAAACAAAAGTGATCTTCGCCTATGTTAAATTATACGAAGTTAAGTTTCTAAACCAGAGCAAAACATGTAAACAATAACAAGAAAACGTAACCTGTGTAAAGGCAGGTGGATCAGATATGAAACTCGTACCGGGTAAGAGGACTTTCATATCGGATCTTCCTTGTTTTATTTGATAGTTAAAGCTGTAACATAGATATTAGTTAAGAGATGATTCTTGGACCATTAGTTGGGCAATAAAAAATCAACAAGAAAGCATGACAAAGCAAAGGACTGGCAGAAAGCAGCAATTATCAATATACAAATCAAAACCTGGCTTACCTCTTAAAGTATTAAACAAGGAAAACGTTGCTTGGATTATTATATTTCGGGTGAGAAAGACGGCTAGACTAAAGTATATTTTGATGGTAGGCCTATCTGTGGGTTTTCTGGAAGGCTAGTATTAAGGAATAATTCAAGTGAATCGTATACCTTTAAAGAAGGCCAATGACAACTAAAAATAAGTTAAAAGGGATATTCTTCCAGAAGATGTTATTAACTCGAAGAAAGTCTTGTCGATAATTTTATTAACACGTTTCACAACTTCGCCGCCACCTGCATGGAATACGCAACGCAAAAAACGAGCGAAAATTAAAGGTTAGAAAACATGAGCAGAAAGAGAGAGAATATTATGGAATATGGAATAGGAAATCTGGAAGCGTGGAGTTGTATAGCTCATAATTTCATAGCCTATAATGTGATATTTGTTTCATAGCTTATAATGTCAAAGAGTTGCATAGCTCATAATGGCATTATGTGGTATATCACCTAATCTCACTTGCATTATGAGCTATGAAACAGTTTGCCAAAAGCATTATAAGCTATGCATCTGTTGCGCATTTAAAAATAATATTTAAAAACAGATGATGGCAAACAGTTTCATAGCTTATAGTAAAAATTCTTAAAGAGTTTCATAACTCCTAAAATCAAGATAGTATCATAGCTTATAATGAATTCCACAAACTGTTTTATAACACATAACGCTTTTGGCAAAAAGTTTCATAGCTTATAAGTTGCATAGCTTATAAGTTGTATAGCTCATAATATGGGGAGGATGTGCACTCGGCGTAATGGCAAGCGCGCAGCTGATCTATTATACAGTAATACCAATCCAGTTTTGTGGTTTACCCTATTCCCTGCCATAATTTCCCACCATTACCCACTATACCCTGCAGGGCTGCAACTTAACCACTGTTTCAACAGTCTATGACGAAAACGAGGAAAAGGATTTCTCCCTTTTATGGGGATATTTAAATCTGTGGAGGAATAAGATAGGAATTGAAAATGTAATCTATTTGAACTTTTGGTTATGTTGTTTGATTTTCAATTTTTGTGTCTTTTTATTATAAGGTAGGCCTCATTTAGTGAAGTAATAATCGTAATTATGGTTGACAAATTTAATGACAGTGATAAGTTCTGGAAACAGGAGCTGATTTGAGTGCATTTATTTCTAGATAGCAGAAAATCCATAGGCCTGAGGGACTTTCAATGAAGTCTTTTTCATCAGTGAGCAGTTTTTCTGAGCGGAACTCTTTTCTTTCACTACAAACTGTTACATCTTGAGTGGCTCTGTGTTGAAATTAACTTTGAATGTGTGGCAATAGCAATAGACGATCCTAAAATCATTAATTATTGTCGTCTATAGGCCTATCTATTATTCTCCTGCAGGGCATGAAAATGTGTTTTTGAACAATAATTATTTAGAGTTGCTACTCTTACACCTTATTCAAGAAAAAACCAACTGCAAGTAAAACTTAAGCCATAGCAGTGGTATAGGTCTACTCCTGAACTCAAGCAAATGAATAATACTGTCATGGCCTATCGTACAGTTTATAAACACTAAAAGTGAAGCTTCTTACTTAGCCTAAAAGCAGTTTAGGAAACTCTAAAAGCAAGAAGTAAATAAAGCTAAATTGAATGCAAATGCTGCTTTTATTGACCACTCGAGCAACAAATGCCAGGCCGCTTGGACTTTAATTAGGAAAGTTTCATCTCAGAGTAATCAAAATGTGAATAACATTACAGCTGAGAACTCGTTCTTCGTTGAATCAGTCATCGCGACAAGAAACAACATCCCAGCAACGCTAATATCTTCTAAGGAATTCCTGCTACAAGCTGCGAGACCCAGCTCCTTCTTCGAATGGAAGCCTGTGACCTGTGAAAGTGTGCTTGGTGTTGTGTCAAAAATGAAATCATCGAAAAGTAAAGATGTGTATGGCTTCTCTTCTAATATTATTAAGTATGTAATTTGTTCCATCTTGACACAACGTCATTTGTATCAACTCCGTCTGGAGGAAGGTAGCCTATTTGATACCGATTTTCAAGAAAGGGAATAGGCAAGGTCAGATTTGATAAATCACCGCCCTATCTTTTTGTTGCCTGTGCTAGGCTAAATCATTGAAGAAGTTGTGAAACCTCAGGTATGTGATTTTTTTGAAACTCAAAATGTTATTTCCAATAGCCAATTTGGTTTCCGTAGGGATTGTCCACCACTGATGCCCTGGAGGGCCTTGTTGCTGAGATTCTCTCGGTCTTTGAGAGGGGAAGCCTTGCCTAGATCACAGCTTGTGATCTGAGCAAGGCTTACGATTGCATCGATCACAGCATACTCCTAAGAAAGTTGGAGCACTATGGCGTTAGTGGTGTACATCTTAGTTTTTTTTTATCTTACCTTGAAGGAAGAACACAATAAGTTGATTCAGGTGGCAATGTGTCAACTATGTTAGATGTTAGGTTTGGTGTACCACAAGGGTCCATCCTAGGACCATTTATTTTCATTTTAGTTATTAATGACTAGTATAGTAATATTATAGTCATCAATAACCATTTTTGCAGATGACACCACTTTTTTAAGTTCTCATACTGACCTTGACTTGTTAAAATAGGAAACTGAACATACCCCTGAAATGCTACGAGACTTCTATTAAATAAAGAAAAAACACAAAGCCTCATCTGTAGCCTTAAATCAAATAGTTTAAGTAGTCAAATTTAAAATAGTAACATAAAAATTTTAGGTGTACAAATCGGTAGGTCACTTTCCTGGGCAGCCCATGTAGACTCTGTAGGCTTTGTATTAAATTGTCTAGAGTACTCTATTTGTTAAGATCCCTAATGAATATTGTTCCTGAGACTTATGTAAGAACTGCTTACTTTGGATTTTTCCAGTCTGTTCTGAGCTATGGCCTAATTCTTTGGGAAAAAGTTCCCACATAGATCAATGTGTTGCTACTTCAGGAAAAAGTATTACGAATAATAAACAAGGCTCCTCTTAGAGAGCACTGTAAACCTCTATTTATTAAAAGTAAGTTACTAACTGATAAATGTGTATTTATTTTTATGTTTGTTATATGTCAAAAAGAATTTTAATGTAGCCTAGGTAGATTTGTACATAAATCAGATTCACCAGTACAACACTAGGAATCAACTTGTGCTTAATATCCCCTATAGTAGGCTAAGTAAATCTCATAAAGGTTTTTCTATTTTTATAGTTTTAAAATTATTAATAAGCTTCACTGTGATAGTATAATATTAGAATGTAATTTGTTTAAGAAAAGATTATATGACTGGCTGTGCCTACATCCTTTTTTATAAATTAGATGAATTTTTACAATTAAAGACTGCTGTAGGCCCCTACCTTTTTGATTTGATTAGGCCTGTACCTATTTTAGTTTAGGCCCATGAACCATCGGCGGGAAGAATAATAAGATGATTTCTTATACTGTACCAACATTGACTTTGTCTATTGCATAATTATAATATGCTTAACGACAATAAAAGTTTCTGATTTCTGAGTGTATATTTGAGAGTGCTTTATTGTAGCCTATTTGTAATCAACTGTGTTGTTTGATATTTGATGTGATAATCATTGTTAAGTCTTGTTTTTGTGAAATTGACAGTGAATAAAATCGTGGGTATATCTTTAATTATAATGAGTTATGTGTATCTAACCCACCCCCTGTTGAAGATATGTAGCATAGTTATTAGGGAAATTGTAGTAGCAGCCAATAAGATGTGAATATAAAGTCCCGATTTTATATACCTAATTTATCACTGAAACTTAGAGTAAATTATTATTATATTGCACCTACCATGGATTTTGCTGGAAAGCTCAGTAGGGCGATGAGACGCACGGAACATTCAGACACTTTATACTCTTATAAATATTACAAAATAATAATTAATATTTATTTCTTCATGCAGGTGTAGTGAATTACGTCCTGGAGATTCTATTCATTTAAAGAAAATTTAGTTTTTGTGTAATACACATATGTAAGTTATCATTAGAAAAGTGACCGTGATGCACGGTACTCAAAGTTACGAGTTTCCTAAGTAAGGCGAATGCAATTTTTTCCGTAGTCTATGTAGTAAATCCTTTATTTAAAAATTTTCATTTTATTATATACCTAATATATTTTTCACTTAAAAATATTTTTCGTTTGAGAAAATTAATATTTTGGTTTATTAAAAAATGTTTTAAAATCCTAATACATCGTGATGCACAGGACAAAGGTTTCTGGTTGCTTGTTTCATCATTTTTTTAAATTCATTTTCAGAGGTGACCTAGATTTAATAAATATACATTAAAGTGAACACGTCAGTAGTTTTTTAAAGTTTTTTCTTGAGTAAATTAAGGAAATAAATAATAAGCGATTCTATACGTGACACCCGGGACATTCAGACGCTCAGGCATAAAGACTTGTACACACTACGAAATAAAAAATAATTTTTTTTCTTCATGCAGGTGAAGTTAATTTCATCCTGCAAATTCTATTTATTGAAAGAAAAATTAATTTTTGTGTAACATGAATCAGTTATCACTAAAAATGTGATCGTAATGCACGGGATTCAGTGAAAATGCTGAATTTCTTGAGGAATGTTAAACTTAATTAATTAAATATTCAGTTATTATTATTAAGTTATTAATTAAATAAAGTTAATTAACTAAATTATTAAAATTTATTTGGAGTGCCTAGATATAATAATGGTCAAACTATATTTTTCATAGAAAAATGATTTATTTATTGACATTTTACATTTAAAATACACCCGTAGCAGCAGACCTGCATACTCAGCGAATTTCAAACGCAAAACAACATATTTTAATCCAACAGCGAGATTTTACATGTTTTTTGTAAGCTCCATAAGAATAACATGGGGAATGAGTATGCAGGTTTGCTGCTACAGGTATTTTTAAACTGGTTGGTTTTAATTAAATATTTAGTAGATTTGAACTAGAAGAAGCCATTTACCAAGTTTTATCAAGATATGTTGAGAAATAAGCTAGGTATAGAATTTTACTTATTTCCCATAAGGTTAACATTGAGACAACGTACTGTGTTTACCACTTTCAATATCTCGGTAACCAATGGACATAGAGCGGTGATTCAAAATACTAAATTATTTGTTTTTTTGAGCTGAATTCAATGGTGCCAACAAAAATTTGATAAATTTTATTTTTCTCTGTGGAAAACTCAAAAAACCCTTTTTTCGGGGGTTTATCCCCCTTTACCCCCCCTTCCGGTGGTCCGATTGGGCTGGTTGACGAACTCGTCCGAGTGATTACCACTTTACACGTCTGTACCAAATTTCATTAAGATCGGACCATATTTACGGCCGCTATCGTGTTAACAGACATGTATATATAAATTCTAACGAATGGGGTTTTTTGCTTCTGGGGACCCCAAAATGAAAAGTTAACATGGTCTCGGACTTAGGTCTTACCATGAGTACTACCGTAATAGCTTATTCCTTTAAGGAAATTCGCTAATAAACATAATGTATTCTAAGTACACTATAAGGATTGATAAAATGGTAAGATCAATATTAACTTTGTGTACCTGCAGTTTTTTAGTCTTTTTTCCTACGTCCTGTGCATCATGTGACCTTTGCACTATAAATATTATGATAATAATGCTTAAGCCAGCAGAAAGAAAATTGGATGTTTTTTTGTGACGCACGGGACACAGTGAGGTGAGTTTAGAAGATTGTTGTTTCAAGTGACTTTAATAACTTAATACGTCCATTTTATGTTATTGGCATGTTGCTGTAAGACAAAGCAATAATTTAATTGTATTATTTTATGAAAACATTCCAATCTGTCCAAAAAAATTAAATTTTTATCAGAGTAATTTTTTTAGTGATTAGTGTTTACAAGATTGGTTAACTTTGCAAGCTATTTTTTCACAATATGGGAGAAAATGATTTTTTTCCATAATAATTAAATTTATACATTTTACTAACAAAATACACCCATTACAAGTTCTACAAAATTACTTTCAGAAACATCATGTCAGTGTCGCCTCCCAGAGAATCGCCCAGTAGCTAATTTATTCAAAAGGCAAAAATGTCAAAAACCTATTGAACTAGGCCTATCAAAAAGGTGAATGCAAGATACATGACTCCAGATAACGAAAGTAAGTAGGGCCTATTATGGTGGTTAACTGTTCATGTGTGAGAATGTTCACTCAAGTCAATAATTTTATTAATTGAAGTATGTAAATGCTCATAATAACACCTAATAAATTGACATTAACTTTTTAAAATTAAATTAAATGTTCAGTAGCACCTACAGCAAGTTTAAAATTGCTCAGTGTTTTAACATGAATAACATTATACATTAGCGCAAAGTAAATTAAATTTTAAACAATGGATGAATTCAATAATGTATTGCTCTGCATTTGATTTTGCCGCCAGCAATTTTATTTGTGGTGAATCATATTAAAAATACAGTTAGTAGTCAGGGGCGAAGAGGGGCGTTCGGGATTGTTTCAGTCCCTCCGCTGGCAGCCTGTACTCCGTTGCAACTCCAATTACGGTAATGCCAACCTTGTGTTTACAATGTCCCTTTGTTATAACTCTTATGCTGGATTGTTGTAAATGATAACTGTATTACTAATAAGGGGCCCAAAGATAAATTTAATTGTTGTGTCAATGTAAAAAGTTTACAGAATCGTATGATTAGCAGTATGATCTCTTTAAAATTATTGTTTTGTAAATACCGTGTGTCCCAAAAACAATGTTACACTTTCTATTGCACAAAGCTTAAAGTTTAATTCATTCCTGATCGCAGACCAATTAATTAAACTGGTGCCATTTCTTTAAAAGATTTTAAATTTCATTTTCAGTAACTTAAGCAAAGTGTAGCTTGATGTGAAGCTACAGTTTATATTAAAACATAGGCTACGGCACATTTGCATTGACAATATTAGTGTGTGTTGAAGTTTCCGAAGTTTAATACTGTAATTGCAGTGTGACATTAGTCTTGGCGTGTCTTCAATGAAAATTCTCTTCAGAGGGTAAAAGATAATGGGATTAGTCGTGCTAGGAGCTTAAAAATCATCACAAAGTCCTTGCAAAAGAATGGCTATGAATTAAATGTTCCATAAATAAATAAAGTCAAGTAAAATGCCTTTATCAAAATTATCGTTTTCATAGAATGTGGAAAATAATCAAGATAGAAAAACTTTTTTATTGGTGTTAATTAATCAGAGAGATGAGCTCTTCTTAAATGAATACCTCAAAATCGAATTTTGGCCGTGGCTCTGCTGACAATTATGAAATTTGTCCAAGTTCCCTAAAACATTCCGACTCTGTTTATTTTCGAGGCCTACAGCCCGATTTCGAAGAAGGTCTCCTCTACTAGCTAACTTTCCACCAATGAATTAAGCTGTTTTCTAAATCTAATAATAAGACTGTTTAACTTTTTATCTGTGCTTCCCTGATAACCAGGATTCATTCGCATTTTAATACCTTTACCATTATCAGAAATAGCTTCTCTCTGTATTCTTGTACCAAACTCGTTTTCGTTGCCAGGGCCAAACCGTTAAAAAATCTGACCATAACTGCCAAAATCGGCCATTAAATAATTGGTGATATTTTATTTATCGCAAGATCAGAACCCAACTATTATTATACACCTAATACACAACAAGCTGTAAAACATTAGCTTGCTAATAACCTAATAAAAATTTAGCTCTTGTTGTTATATTAAAAAATCTGGACGCTTTGCACTCGCTATTGATATAAAGTTTAATTATTGTTACCCTAGACTTTTTGAAATACCTGCATTTAATAATTACAAATATCGAATCTGGACGTTCTTGTAACTAGACATTTTGAAACTGCGGTATCAGACAATTATAAACTTAATTTTAAAATTATATATTCTGTTCCTGTACCTGGACGTTCTCAAACACCTTTAAATAACTAAAAATAATTAACTAATCTAGACATGTTGTAGATGCGGATTAAAAATACGCCCTAATGTTGAATTCTTAATACCTAAATAAATGTTCACCTGGACATTCTGTTTAGTACTTTTCAAAAGATACCCACAGATCAAAACACGTTCCGGTACTTCTTATTTATGCGCTTATTATATAGCAAACTTGTTTATACATTGAGACAAATATTCAACGAAAATCCCGAAACCCTGAAATATTACGAAATCGAATATTTTGAGTAATCCCGAAACGAAAGGAATTTGAATTTGTAACGAAACGAAGAGCGTGGGTTCAACCCTTTAAGAGTCTAAACTAAAAGTCAAAATCGTCAAAGACTGAACGGTTTGAGTCAATCTTTGAGTTTGAAAGATTCGTTTAGTTGTCGTTCTTGGTTCTTATTTGATTTTGCAATTGATTCATTGGCCGTGTACTTTTAACCCGATATATTTATTTATTCTTTTTAACAGAATTATTTATTTAGCCTACTGAAACTTTTACACTTTATTTATTGAACATAAATTTGATGCTCGATTTAAGGTCGGTGAGTAAAGTCGACGAAGATAAGATAAGACTTCCAGAGTTCGAGAGTTGGGTATCATATTTAGCACTAGAAATCGACTTGGCTGAAGTTAGCAGACGAATTGGACGTGAACAAGTGTTATAACGACTCTCAGCAGAACTGAGATTAAAATAAAATAAAAACGTTTATATTTAAATACCTTTTTTAATACTACAAGTACAATCAGGGCAATGCAAGCGAGCACTGATGCGCTCAGCCAACGTTCGGCATTATTTGTTCTAGTCACTCTCATAAGGCTTCGTGCAGAAAACTGCCGAACGTTTGTCGAGTCATCAACGCCGTGACTCGGCCAACGTGAACTCTAATCATCAGAGATATAAAATCCCCACATAATGTGTAAATACCCGTGATTGGCAACACTGAGCATAGTAATGCAGTTTCGGACACCAACGGCTGTTCCGCTGCGTGAACTGCCCCCCCCCCCATTATGAGCTATGAAACTTATGAGCTATGAAACTATTTACAAATTATAAGCTATGTAACAGTCTGCTTTTAGCAATTATTTAACAAATACCAAACAGTTTCATAGCACATAACGCTTTTGGCAAACTGTTTCATAGCTCATAACGAAATTGACATTAGGTGTTATACCACATAATGCCATTATGAGCTATGCAACTTTTTGACATTATAACCTATAAAACGTAATGTCATATTATATGCTATACAACTTATGAGCTATGCAACTTTTTGGCAAATCCATTATGTGTTATGAAACAGTTTGTCAAATTCGTTATAAGCTATACAACTTTTGGGATTTTAGGAGTTAAACATTTTATTATGAGCTATGAAACTGTTTGCCATTATGAGCTATGAGACTTATGGGCTATGAAATTATGAGCTATGATACCCCACCATCTGGAAGCCCTCATTGCTCCGAAAAACATAACTCCGAAAGGCATATCTCCGAAAAAATTTTCGCAATAGTGCTCTATCGGAGTTATGCTTTCGGGGTAGTGCTATTTCGGAGTTTTGCTTTCGGAATAGTGAACTTTCAGAGATATGCTTTTCTAATAATGTATTTATAACTTCTCGGCATTGATCTCATTTCTAACTTTCAAACGTATTTTTTGAGGCATAATTCCGAAACACACTACTCCGAAAGTCTTAACTCCGAAAGTGCAAAACTCCGAAAACATATTTCCGAAAATGCACATTTCCGAAAATCTTAACACCTAGATCTTTCGGAACAGGTCCTTTCGGAGTCATGACTTTCAGAGTTGTGACCTTTCGGACATATGCTTTCGGAGCACTGCCTTTCGGAATTATGACTTTCGGAGTTGTGCTCTTTCGGAGATATGCTTTCGGAGTTTTGCTTTTTCGGAGTTATGAGTGTCGGAGTTGTGCCTTTCGGAAATACGACGTACTAAGAGACGCCATAGAGTAATAATGAACTTCGTAAAGAGTTGGCACACCGGTCTGACACTTAAATGGAGCCAAGTGGTAAGCTTATTGGAGCGGGTTAGTTCGATGCTCTTTATTCAGATGGCGTTGTAAAAACATGACTTTCTTCTTCTTCACTGATTCAGCCAATCAGAACGACGATAACGATCTGGTAACTTCCCGTTCCGTTTCCCTTATTTTCTGTCACGACGCGATGGTTGTGTACACAACCATAACGAGTTGGAATTAATTTGAGCGTGGGAAAATACCCAAAGTACGTTTGCAGAAAGTTGTTCTAGTGTAAGTTGTTTCGCGAAATACTGTACTGCGTGATTCATGTTGTGCTTAACGCTATTGATGGAAAATAAATACGTAGATGTTTACATAAAAGCACTTAATAAAAATTAACTAAGTTAATTTTTATTAAGTGCTTTTATGTAAAGATCTACTATCAATCGTTTTAAGCACAATAAGAATCAATCAGTACAGTATTTCGCGAAACAACTTGCACTAGCGGCAAACGCACTTAATCTAAACAAACTGGTAGTCATTGAAAAAATTGAAAGTCTAGCAAACAAAACAAGAAAATGAAAATATAAACAAAACAGACGACGACGATCGATGTGTCGCATCGACGTTGATCGATATGTCGCATCGACGACCATCGATATATTGCATCGATCTTTTTAGTTCGTTGCACTTTATTCAGATAGCGCTGCTGTTTCGTTACCACCGAGTTAACATGGGAGTGCCATCTCTTTACGAAGTTCATTATTACTCTATGGTTGGCTCTTCCATGTTAACTCGGTGGTAAGGGAAACAGTAGCGCTGTCTGATTAATGTGCTACGAACTAAACGATCGATGCGATATATCGATCGTCGTCGATGCGATTTATCGATTGTCGTCGTCTGCTTTGTTTATATTTTCGTTTTCTTGTGTTGTTTGCTAGACTTTCAATTTTAATTACTTTACCGATTTGTTTAGATTAAATTGATTAAGTACGTTTGCCGCTAGTGCAAGTTGTTTCGCGAAATACTGTACTGAGCGATTCATATTGTACTTAAAGCGATTGATAGAAAATAAAGACTTAGATGTTTACATAAAAGCACTAAATAAAAATTAATTAGTTAATTTTTACTAAGTGCTTTTATGTAAACATCTAAGTATTTATTTTCTAACAATAGCTTTAAGCACAATATGAATCACGCAGTACAGTATTTTGCGAAACAACTTGCACTAGAACAACTTTCTCCAAACGTACTTTAAGGTATTTTCCCAGACTCAAATTAATTCCAACTCGTTATGGTTGTGTACACGTCGCGTCGAGACAGAAAATCAGGGGAAACGGAATAGGAAGTTAGCAGATCGTTATCGTGGTTTTGATCGGCTGATTCAGTGAAGAAGAAGAAAACCATGTTTTTACAACGACATCTATCTAAAGTGCTTTGAACTAACCCGCTCCAATAAGCTTACCACTTGGCTCCATTTAAGTGTCAGACCGGTGGTGACGCCTCGACGCCTGAGCAAACTCTATGGCTGATTTGTTAGAGTGTTAATGGTTTTGCTCTTTCGGAGATATTCTTTCGGAGTTGTGTTCTTTCGGCGATATGCTTTCGGAGTAGTGTTCTTTCAGAGATATGCTTTTGGGAGTTTTGCTCTTTCGGGTTATGACTTTCGGAGTCGTGCCTTTCGAAATTGTGCTCTTGAAAACACATTATAAAATGAGAAATAAGAAAAATTTCCAAAGGTTAGTTACAAATTAAATATATGGTCAAAAAACATATCTCCGAAAGATTACTACTCCGAAAGCATATCTCCGAAAGAGATCAACTCCGAAAGGCATAACTCCGAAGGACACTGTTCCGAAACAACTCGGAGTAAAGACTTTCAGAGATCTGCTTTGTCGGAACTATGCTTTCGGAGCAGTGCCTTTCGGAGTTATGACCTTCGGAGTCGTGCCCTTTTGGAATTATGCCTTAAAAATACATATTTTGTATCGGAGATATGCCTATCGGAGCTATGACTTCCGAAACAATGCATGGCACTCTAGGAAGGAATAGGAAATCGACATTTTTTGACAGTTGAACGTTGAGCGGAGCGAAATCGGACGTTATTTTGCAATTATGGCACCACCACGATTTACTATAATTAATTTAGTTAATCTCATCTATATATGACCCGCCAAGGAAAAAAGGGACCTTAACTTGCACTTTTTTAGAAATTGAGTTGTTGTAAATAGATATCCTTGAGCTGCATTAAAAACCAATCTAATGAAGGAATCTTCAAAATAAATATCTTAAAAACTGACTGAGCTATAAATTTTTGAATTTGAAATATTAAAACGGGTAATTTTAGGAAATTGCGTTTCACTACTTGCATTATTGGCTATGTTTTTGTCATTATCGCACATCGTTTTGTCAGAAATGTAAAGCTGACTATGAATGTAAAATTGAATTTATGACGATTGTTTGCATTTTCTGTTTAAAGTTACTTAAATGTATGGAAGTAATAAATAAACGTAAAATTTAAGACAAACTTTCTTGTTACATTATAAAAATAAAGCTAATATTAGTTTTGTACTTAAATAAAAATTTGTTATAATTAATCATAACAATATACGACGCATCAGCTGTCATCTGAGCTATTACTTTTATATTTTGGTGGTGAAACTTAAGAGGAGGTTAAAGGCAATTCGGTGTCGCCCTCGCGGTCGAGATACGTACTAAAATTACTCCGCCATGATAATCGAAAAAAGTAGTGTGACGTAGTAAATATCCAGTTATTCTAGAATTATGGTCTTAACTATAATGTAAAGTACTGTTTTCCACTTTTATGTCCAAAATATAGCTTCAGAGACTGATATAATGTCGTCGCTCATTAAATAAGTGTTCAAGCAGTAATGAATGTAGTAAATATTCCTCCGCGGGGTCGGCGATTAGCGCGTGTAAACGTTCATGCGGTCGCATTTTCCGGTGATATATTTTAATTTAGAGAAATTAATTTTATTGCACCTTGAAGTCAAATAAATTCAAAACTAGGTTTTGAGGTACATTTTTCATTTTCTTTTTGCATTCTGAGTTATTTCAGCTCAAAATATCAACTAGCTAAAACCCACTATTTGAACTCTAACGCAAATTACTCTTGTATTTGTTAAGATATCGGAAAAATAAAAAATGCATATTAAAAAGATTTTTTTCTTTTCATTTTGATACGTAGCTTGTTGTCGTACGTTGAGAAATAATGTCAGGATATGGTTTCGCGCGATGTTGAAACCCGCGAAAATCATGACAACACCTGTTTGGGAACGATTTTTGTCCATAATTTTCGATCAAAAATCAAAACGAAATA
The DNA here is from genome assembly GCA_035578135.1 of Flexamia atlantica. NCBI lineage: Eukaryota > Metazoa > Arthropoda > Insecta > Hemiptera > Cicadellidae > Flexamia > Flexamia atlantica. The sequence continues at coordinate 34,930,141 of JAQJVK010000009.1, read as the reverse complement.
TAACAAATTGAAGAGGAGAACACATTCTACAAAAAAATACCACTTTAATTACGATTATATGAAAAATATAGGAGTAATCAGCCTCTGAATTTGCATAGTCCAATTTACCTAATTAACAATCCCTTAAAAATCATCGGCTGAACTTTAGGTGTAATCACTCATTTACCTTTCTTATAATCTTGGAACTAAATGGTAATATTTTGTAGGGGGTGTTCAACTCTTTAATTTGATATATAATGTTTTCATTTTCGATGGAAAACTTTAGTCGGAATGCGTCCCCGCACACAAAGGTGTTTTCATGATTTGCGCGGGTTACAACATCGTACAATACCATATCCTGACGTTATTTTTCAACGTACGACAATAAGCTACGTATCAAAATGAAAAGAAATAAATTCCTTTCAAAATGAATTTTGTATTTTTCCGATATCGTAACAAATTCAAGAGTAATTTGCGTTAGAGTTCAAATAGTGGGTTTTAGCTAGTTGATTTTTTGAGCTGAAAAAACTCAGAATGAAGAAAGAAAATAAAAAATATACTTCACGAACCTAGTTTTGAATTTATTTGTCTTCAAGGTGCAATAAAATTATTTTCTCTAAAGTAAAATATATCGCCGGAAAATGCGACCGCGTGAACGTTTACACGCGCTGATCGTCGACCCCGCGGAGTAATATTTACTACATTCTTTACCGTTTGAACACTTATGTGAATGAGCGACGACATTATATCAGCCTCTGTAGCTATACTTTGGACTTAAAAAGTAGAAAAGAGTACTTTACATGCTAGTTAATACCATATTTTTAGAATTTCTGAATATTTACTACGTCACACTTTTTTCCGATTATTATCGCGGAGTAATTTTAGTACGTATCTGGACCGCGAGGGCGACACCGAATTGCCTTTATTTTATAGCCTCCTCTTAACTTCGACTAGAAGCTATACCGAGTCGTCAACGTCAACTATTTCTTCTGGAAGTCTGGAAAAAACTGTATATATTTTCAGGTTCTAGTCCCTGTATGGATTAAGGGCTTGACAAGTCCTGCATTTATTCCTCACAAAACTCTCTGATGTCCTTCCACTCGAAGCGTTAAAACAGCATTGGGGAAGTTAAGGACCCCTAGCTTTCTCCGGGTTGCAAGGGTTTACGAGAAAATTATTTATAGTCCGGTCGCCGAGCTATATGACCTTGGAGTAGGTTCCAACTCAAATTTTATGATTGATTCTAATGCTATTTGATGTACTGAGCAAGAAAATGGCGGGTGCCAGACTGGCAACTTCGAATATTGAAGGTCGAAATCCAAAGGGCCGAAAATATAGGAAACAGATAGTGAAAAAAATGTATTTATGGTTTCCAAACAAGTATTCCTCAAGGTATTGATTTTAAACCACTGCCGATAGTTTCTGGGTAGTAAATACTTCATTTTTGATTGGGTGTTAATTTTTAGCCGCCATCTTGGATACCCCATATTAGATACAAGGCAATTAGCGAATTTCCCCTATAGAAAAGAAGCTGTTAGAGTAGGATTCACCTAAGTTGGCCAAAACGAAAGTAAACAAACTATTATCTTCTTACGAACTTAACCATAAAATCCAGCTGTGCTGAAAACATTGTCAACGAACATCTGTTTAGTGTAGCACTTGCAATAAAGGGAAAGTTCTGATGCAATTTGCAACTGGAAGTTCACTTGCGCGGCTTAAAATATTACTAAGGGGCTTTTCGAAATAAATTATGCATTAACAGGGAGATGATGTGTCATGGATGCGGCATGGTTAATAGTCTAAGATTTTGTAATGAAATGATATTTACAAAGAAATATAGGCGAGTGTTTAATAGCCAGTATTACTTGCTGCAAGTCAGTATCTGAAAAGAGAGATTGTTTCATATTTTGCGGTAAAAACTTATTAAAATTGGCCCAGGAAAAATAAACAAGCAGTTAAACAAACTAAAATATTTGTAAATCAAGAAATAGAATCAAACTAAACTTTGGCAGCTATGTAAAAAGGTTGAATGGAAATAAAAACTTCTAAAAATAGGCGATATTGTAAACATTCTATAACCTATAACAACTTGTAAACAAACGCAACGTGGCGATTTGACAGTTCTGAGAAAATGTAAACAGACACCATGTGTAACCAACAATGTTTTCAATGTGACTTGTATAAAAATTTTTGATGAGATGATTAGTACATATGCTTTGGCCAACTTACGTGAATCCTACTCTACCGTAGTACTCATAATAAGACCTAAGCCCGAGACCATGATAACTTTTCGTTTTGGGGCCCCCAGAAGCAAAAAACACTAGTCGTTCATTTTCATATATATATATATATATATATATATATATGTGTGTGTCTTTAAGCACGATAGCGGCCGTAAAAATGGCCCAATCTGAATGAAATTTGGTGCAGCCATGTAAAGTAGTAATTATTCGGACGAGTTCAAAAACCAGCCCGATCTCGACTATTGGAAGGGGGGGGTAAAGGGGGTAAACCCCCAAAAAAATGGGTTTTTTGAGTTTTATACATAGAAAAATAAAAATAACCCAATTTTTGTTAGCACCATTGGATTCAGCTAAAAAAAAAAACAATTTAGTATCTTGAATCACTGCTCTATGTCCATTGGTTAACGAGATATTGAAAGTGGTAAACACAGTACGTTGTCCCAATGTTAACCTTATGGGGAATAAGTAAAATTCTTTATCTCGCTTATTTCTCAACATATCTTAATAAAACTTGGTAAATGGCTTCTTCTAGTTCAGAACTACTAAAAATTGAATTAAAACCACCCATTTTTAATAAACCCGTAGCAGCAAACCTGCATACTCATTCCCCATGTTATTCTTATGGAGCTTTCAAAAACATGTAAAATCTCGCTATGTTGGATTGAAAAATGGTTATTTTGCATTTGAAATTCGCTGAGTATGCAGGTCTGCTGCAACGGGGGTATTTTTAAAATATGAATGTAGTGATGTGACACGTCACTACAGACTAGTTTTTCACGCTGATTACAATGCCGCAATCTGTCAAATAAAAATTCTTCCCTGTACATGTCTTATGTGTTTCGAAATTAAACTATGTTTTGTATTGTTGTTCTTTTATCTCCGGTTCTAACTGCATTATAAATTTTTTTCATAAAAGATTCAGTGATTTAATGGTTTTAATTTGAATTAATAATAATTTAAATACGACATGTCAGAGATGAGTTATAAATCAACATGGTACATAATATAATGTTGATTTTTTTCTAAATTTATTTTTACTTAAAGGTTTATATCTCAAGTTTTAAGCAAGTCTAAATATTAGGTCCAGACTTAAAAACCTCATTAATCTTGGGCTTTCATTTAAGCCATTTTCAACTTAAATGCGACTGTGTAAAATGAGTTATGACTATTCTATTATCAGACAATCTTCCAAATTTAACTATTTTCTTTTGTTTTTCATACATCTCCGATTCTAATCACATTTTAAGGTTCGTTTTAGTCTTAAAATATTCAATTATCCAATGACTTTTATCGGGGAAAATATTAAAAATTAAACAAAAAAATCCACGTTTTTCGCCTGTTTTTCGAGGATATTTCCAAAACGACTTACTTTAGACAAACATAAATTACACCAGACGTTTATTATGAAATTCTATATTGAAAAAAGTTATTTTAAATTTAGGTTTTCCTACAAAAAGTGCATTTTTTATCGAAAATTTAAAAAAATCCAAAAAATTACGTTTTTCTCTATTTTGTTTGAATACGATGACTCAACCAATGAACCTCAAACTTTTCACTGTAAATGTTTGTGTTGTAAAAAATAATTACACCAAGTTTCATAAAAATCAGCCCAATATCTTCAGCACAATAGTCATCTAATAATCGTACTGCCAAAATATTGAACGATTTTCATATCCATCTAAACCGCAAAGTACGATCCGCAGATACATGAAATTTGGACCAAATATAAAAGAAAATTAGATCTTCCAAATAAACCTAAAAATAATAAAATCGGTTCACTAGGAGTGCATAGGCAGGTGTTTAAATATAGTATTACAGTATTTTTGTCAATTTCTAGCAATTTAATTAATTTGCATAATTTTTTATTAAAGTATATTTTTAAAACTCAAAGTCATTTATTTTAGGCCTGAGTGGCCTTAACGTCGAGTCTGACCTTCATTTGTCAAAGGTCGCCCCCCCCAAACGCAAGGGGCGCCTTTTATTAACAGTCTTCGTACAACGCGATCGAACCGACGTTCGTATGCATGAAGCTCGGCCCCCCATTACATAAATCCCTTATGCCTACCTTCCCTTCGCCAAGCTCGGTCCCCAAACTAAAAGTTTTGCTGATGGTGAGCAGTGCACACGGTCCCTAACTGTATTGTATATGTATATTTGATGTTTGCAGCAGCTTGGTTGGAAATAGATTATTTCTTTCTTTTTTCTTTCTTTCTTCTTTCTTTCTTTCTTTCTTTCTTTCTTTCTTTCTTTCTTTCTCATTAAACCTTAGCTTGATTCTTAATCTGCAGAAAGCTGTAATTGTACCCATATTATTTTATTACTCAAGCTCGATTACTTAAATGAAAGTTACCCCCCCCCCCCCCGACATTATGGCGTGACGTAACTTATATGTAATATTTTTTTTTTGTAATCAGTGGAAAATATTCTGAGGTGCTCAATATTTTATGGTGAAAAGTCCGAATTGATATTTTTATTTTTATAAAGTATAAGAACATTTACTTCTGGAAACCAAGTAAAGGCATCCAAACTGAACAAGTGTATGGCATCGATATACACTAGTAGTGTATATCGATGGTGTATGGTTGGGATTCATTCACGTCAGCAAATTTAAAGCCAGTAGTGGGATTCATCCATGCATTTACTGGATGTGACACGACCACTGAGCTAGACACGACATCTGCATTTCTATTCCAAATTGAAGCCTAGGAAATATCTTTGACACCTTAAGGCTACCATCAAAGGTAAAAATCTGCATTTCATTTCCAGGGAAAGCACAAAATAATCAAATTACTTAGTGACAATCCTGATTTGCCCAAGGAAACGAACACTTTCAATATGCCCAACGCTTCACATCAGCAAATAAAAAGCTCTGGCTTGAAAATTATATCTGCGTTACGCACAAGGGCAAAAAAGGTGTTAATATCGACATGAATCATGAATAATGCTCGGTATATTATATGCTTCAAAAAAGGATGCAAGGAAAAGAATTTTCAAATTTCAATGTTACCGCCCACTAAATCTGCAGCAGAACAACATTGCTACTACAGAGTATATGGCCAAATTAAATACAGTGGCTCGGAAGGGAATTATAAATCCAACGGAGTGGGGTTGGGAACTCCAAATACATGGTTTGGGGCATATTCACACAAAAGAACAATTGATACCTGATAGTCTCATGAAAACCACTAGTTGCAATTGCACAAAAGGTTGCTCAAAATTATGTAGTTGTGTCAAACAAGGATTTAAATGCTCGGACTATTGTAAAAATTGCTAAGAAGAGCCATTTTGCAAAAATGACGTTTTCCCAAAACAATCTTTTATTGAAATAGAAATAGAATGCGCCGAAGAAAATGAATATCGTGTACAGAATGAAAACTGAGATGCTGAACTAGAGTCATTTCAATTTCAAATTGATGAAGAGGAAATAGAAGAATACGAAGATTATGTTGAGCCTTATGAAGTGTCATCAGCATGTAAAAGAGCCAAACACAAGTAATAACATGAGGTAAGCACTAAATAAGGCTAATTCAATTACATTTCACATTTAATTAGGAGGGCTATATTCAAAATTATTTTATATTATAAAGATTAATTTAAATGTCATTCTTTTCATCTAAATATATACGGAACTTTTCAAATGTTTTTACAATGGCAATTTAAAATATTTTGCATTTGTTTGATGCAATGACATTGTGATAAAACAAAGTGTAAAAGATATTCAGGCAATTCATGTGAAATTAATGTTTTTTTTTAACTGTTTTCCACATGAAATTGGTTCAAATTTTATAAACTCTTTCAAGGAATTTAGACTCGATAGTTCCTTCTTTATCGAAACGTTCTTCTCGAAACGTTTATTCTTAACTGCCTTTTTACAATAGAGAAACGTGCTACACTTATTTTTGTCTCCTTCTTCTGAAGTCTAAAATGTACTATTCATATACCTTAGTTCATAACAGAAAAGAACAATATACTGGACTCTTAGCGTTTTAATTATTTTCTGTAAAAAAAATTTAGTTATTTTGTTTGTTCATGCACATAGAGGAAGTTTTTTATAAGAAAGATTTTTTTAGTCAAAGCTATTTTCTATAGCCTTAATGGTTTTACTTAGGCCAACTCGAACAGACTCCCACTGGAGTATAAGGATTAAACATTCAGAATTCTGTAACATGTAATGTTATTTATAGAAAGTATTTGAACAAACAATTTTATTTTATCATGGAAAAAAGACTATTTGATTTACTGTGAAAGGGCTACCACTGATGTGATAGTAGGCCTACATTCTAAGCATGCGTGTCTGTTGTGTGTGTCCTGTACGCAAATGCATGACATATATGGGACGGTGGTCATCATATAAGTTGGTGAGACTATGCATGTAAGTAAAAAAAAAGAATGTTCATGTTTGCAGGTAAAAAAAACTTTCTTCCTAACATGTATTTTCTACCTTTTATTCTTTTTTTCAGTGAAGATTGAAATATGTCAAAGAGGACCATTTTTTACACGAGTGTAAATGGTTTGATTAAGATGAGGACTATTTCTATTCCCCTCAATACTTGCAACAGACTATGTAAGGAGATATTTTAGTCGCTGAAGACTTTTGTTTTCAATAGTGTGTATTTTACCTTTGACTTTATTTTAAAATCAATGATTTTACTAAAATAAATAATTATAATTCTTGTAGTTGTCTACGTAGAGCTTAAAATAGTAGTTTTCATTACAAAGGAGCGACTTAATCATGCTGTGGAAATTTTAGTCGTTAAAATTCTTGTCTTAAAAGATTTTTGACGTTACAACGCAATTTGCAATGTTTACATTTCTGTTGTTTACAAATTACAAACAACACTTTTCATCTTTTAAAGAGCGACTTCCGCATACAGACATAAAAAAGTGGATAAGAAGGACCTTCCGGTAATAAGAGAAGGCCACAGAAAACTGAAGTGGACCTTTTTTCACTTGGTAATCTAGCTTCGTATAAAAAAAGTCCTATGATAGGGGCTGAGTTTTATTTAATAAGGGCAACACGTTTGATTTTGGGGACAGAGCTTGGCAAGGTAGGCATAAGGGAGGTAGGCATAAGGGATTTATGTAATTGGGGGCCGGCGAGGTTCATGCATGCGAATGTCGGTTCGATCGCGTTGTTCGAGGACTTCTAATAAAAGGCGGCCCTTGCGGTTTATGGGGGCCGAGCTTTGACAAATGAAGGTTATCCTCGATGTTAAGGCCACTCAGGCCTAAAATAAATGACTTTGAGTTTTAAAAATATACTTTAATAAAAAATTATGCAAATTAATTAAATTGCTAGAAATTGCCAAAAATAATACTAGTCTATATTTAAACACCTGCCTAGGCACTCATAGTGAACCGATTAAGATTTATTTGAAATATCTAATTTTCCTTTATATTTGGTCCAAATTTCAAGTATCTGCGGATAGTACTTTGCGGTTTAGAGGGATATGAAAATTGTTCAATATTTTGGCAGTACGATTATTAGACGACTATTGTGCTGAAGATATTGTGCTGATTTTTATGAAACTTGGTGTAATTATTTTTTACAATATAAACATTTACAGTGAAAAGTTTGAGGTTCATTGGTTGAGTCATCGTCTTCCAACAAAATAGCGAAAAACGTAATTTTTTAGATTATTTTTGACTATTTTTTACATTTTTCGATAAAACAAACATGCACTTTTTGTAGGAAAAACTAAATTTAAAATAACTTTTTCAATGTAAAATTTCATAATAAAACGTTTGGTGCCATTTATTTTTGTCTAAAGTAAGTAGTTTTGGAGATATCCTCGAAAAATCTGCGAACAACGTGGATTTTTTGTTTAATTTTAGCGAATTTCCCCCTATAGGGAAGTATTAGCGAATTTTCCCCTATAGGGAAGTAGCTATTACCGTAGGCGGCATGGTGAGACTTAAGCCCGGGACCATGTTATTTTTTCGTTTTGAGGTCCCTAGAGCCCAAAAACAACGTTCGATCATTTTGGTATATATGTGTGTATATATATATATATATATATATATATATGTGTGTGTGTGTCCGTAGGCACGATAACTCTCGTAAAAAAAGTCCGATCTTGATGAAATTTGGAACAAACATTTATAGCGATATTCATGACTTTAAGTTTGAAAACCAGCAAGATCGGTACACTCTAAGGCGGTTTTTTTTACTAAATAAAATTTATTTTCAAGATTTAACATATTTCTGTTAATTTGATGTAAATTTAATGGTCAGAATTGAATTTAGCTTAAAAAAATAAACAATATAGCATTTTGAATTATTACTCTACGTCAATCGGTTACTGAGATATCGGATCTACAAAATGCAGTACATTGTCTTTTGTTTTTCCCTGAAGGGACATAAACTGTCCAAATTCTGGTATGAAATACCCAAATTTTTCATTCAATTTCCCTAAAATGGGATTTAAAAAATAATAAAACAAACCACATGATTGAATTTAATTTGTTCATGTGTTGGTTTGATTTGTTTTTATTTCTTGGATCTGAGTAGATTGATAATATGTTTGCTGACATTTATATACTATAACAAGTAAATTTATTAAAAATTATCAGAATATGAATAATTATTGTGAAATAAGATCACGAATGATAAAATTTACTTAATTTAGATTAATATTTACACAAAATATTCAAAACAACAACTTCCCTAACTTATGTAGAATATGCCCACATATCTATATCTATAAAAGAGGAAGTATGTGTGTGTGTGTGTGGGTATGGTCCCTGTAGACGCCCAAACCGCCCAACGGATTTTTATGAAATTTGCAGGGATTGTTTACCATGTTCCCAGGATGGTTTTTGTCAAGTTTGGTGTAAATCCATCCACAGGGATCTGCCCCACGGGCTCCTAAAGATACCATGTTATTCAAATGAGCTTTTGGTTTGTTTACAAAAAAACATACGATTATATTTAATTATCATGGGCGCAGCAACGCGCGCCGGGTAACGCTAGTAAAAAATAAATCCTTTAGAAATTAACTAAGCATGCAAGTTTGCTGCAACAAGTTTATTTAAATTTTAAGATAAATCATATGTTTGGATTCAATTTTTTCATGTGACTATTTTATTTGTTTTTATTTTGACTGATTTTAAATCATTGATTGTATGTTTGCTTACATTTTTATTATACTATAACAAGGATACACTTATAAAAAAATATTAGACCAATAATTATAAGAATAACAAATACCCCCGTTGCAGCATACCTGCATACTCAGCGAATTTCAAATGCAAAACAACATATTTCAAATCCAACATAGCGAGATATGACATGTTTTGGTAAGCTCCATAAGAATAACATGGGGAATGAGTATGCAGGTTTGCTGCTACAGGTATATTAAAACTGGGTGGTTTTAATTCAATATTTAGTAGATCTGAACTAGAAGAAGCCATTTCCCAAGTTTTATCAAGATATGTTGAGAAATAAACGAGATATAGAATTTTACTTATTTCCCATAAGGTTAACATTGGGACAACGTACTGTGTTTACCACTTTCAATATCTCAGTAACCAATAGACATAGAGCAGTGATTCAAACTACTAAATTGTTTGTTTTTTTTTGAGCTGAATTCAATGGTGCCAACAAAAATTCGATAAGTTTTTTTTTCTATGTAAAAAACTCAAAAAACCCATTTTTGGGGGGTTTATCCCCCTTTTACCCCCCTTTCCGATGGTCCGATCAGGCTGGTTCACGAACTCGTCCGAGTGATTACCACTTTACACGTATGTACCAATTTTCATTAAGATTGGACCATTTTTACGGCCGCTATCGTGCTAACAGACAAATATATATATATATAAATTCGAACGAATAGTGTTTTTTTTTGCTTCTGGTGGCCCCAAAACGAAAAGTTATCATAGTCTCGGGCTTAGGTCTTACCATGAGACCTACGGTAATAGCTTCTTCCCTATAGGGGAAATATCTAGACAGGCACTGTGGTATAAGTTGAAAGTGGCAGGTTTAAGCGTAGGTATGATTCAACGGATACAGGCTATATATAAGGATGTGAGCTTCTGTCTTAAGGTGGGCATGGATCAAATAACAGAGGGTGTGAAATTAAGATCAGGGGTTAGGCAAGGCTGCCAGATGTCTCCGGTATTATTCAATTTATTCATTGATGATGTGGTAAAGAGACTGGCTGGTATCGATTCGCATCCGCCTTTCATAGAGCAAACGCCTATACAAGTGCTGCTGTACGCAGATGACATGGTTCTGATAAGCCTTACGCCCGTAGGACTGCAAAGGTCGTTGAATGAATTTTACAATTATTGTCAGGAGTGGAAACTGAAAGTTAATGTTAACAAAACTAAGATAATGATATTTAGTAAAGGTAACAATCCAAGTCTTAAGTTTAAATGGAAAATAGAGAAAAACGAGATTGAAATAGTTAATCAATTTAAATATCTGGGAATGGTTTTAAGCAGAAACGGGAAATGGGCAAAGCATGAAAAAGAGATGGCGAGGAAAGCTCAGGTGGCTAGCTTAACGATAGGTAAGGCTAAATATAGATATAAAGATATGTCTGTTAAATTGCAGAATCAAATGTTTGATACATTAGTGCAGCCTATTGTTCTATATGGCGCGGAAATATGGGGAGGAAATTGTGATAGTAAAGTGGTTGACAAAGTCGGAATATCGCACTGCAAAAGAGTATTAGGCGTAGCAAATTCTAGTGCAAATTGTGGAGCTGTATTAGAGTTGGGAAGAGTGTTAACCTCTACATTGGCTTTAGAGCGCCTCATTATTTACTGGCTTAAACTCAGAATTTCAGGTACTAAGAAATTGCAATTAGCTTGTTTACGTTTTCAAGAAAAAGAGAAAAGGAAGGAAAGTTGGTTTGGTGGGTTAGATTGGGCAGTTAGGATGGTTGGCTTGGACGCTTTATTTGAAAATAACAGCTTGAACCAAAATGTAATTGCATTAATAAAAAATAAATGTAGAGATTATTGTTATGAGAAATTGGAAGAGGAAGCTAGAGGTAAACAAAGTTTAAAACTGCTAATCTCGTTAGGAACTGATAAGGCGGGCGCAGAGTATGTGAGGCGACTCGAATATAGTTCTAGGTCACTGGTAGCCAGATATCGGCTTGGGACGTGGCTCTGGATGTGTAAGAAAGATAATGAAGGAAATCGTATTTGTGACTGCTGCGGTGGAGTAGAGGGTGGTTTGCATGCTTTAATAGAATGTAGCGCAAATGGGAAAGGTTTAGACAGAATTAAGAAGGTGTTCAATGATTTCGACCGTAGCGAGTTAGGATCATTTATAGAGGAAATTGAAAAATTGTTAAATCGCCTTGAGGAAGCATATGAGATTAGGGCCACCATTGAGCGTACAGAGCCGAGCTTAGTCTCTCTCAGTGATCCTTTGCTGACAAATGATATTGATTATTAAATAATTATTTATTTATTTTTTTATTTTCTGCATGTTTAATTCATACTTTGTACTTATTTCACTCTGCATGTTAAAAATTATTTATTATATAGGTGTTTATTTATTTATTAATGCATGTTGAATTCATACCTTGTACTTATGTCACTCTGCATGTTTAAAATTATTTGTTAATTTTTTCCTCAGTAGCATGAAACGCATAAATTAAAATCACTACTTACTATTTATATACATTCTGCTTGTGCATGTCTCATTAGAATATGTGGTGTGATTATGTTTTTCTTTTCCAGGTTACCAACTTTTTATGGATATTTGTATAGTATATTATTGTAAAAATATTGTAACTTGATGTAGCCCATGGGGCTTAAGTCAATAAAGAATTTGAATTGAATTGAATTAATTATTTAGTAGATCTGAACTAGAAGAAGCTATTTACCAAATTTTATCAAGATATGTTGAGAAATAAGGGAGATATAGAATTTTACTTATTTCCCATAAGGTTAACATTGGGACAACGTACTGTGTTTACCACTTTCAATATCTCAGTAACCAATAGACATAGAGCAGTGATTCAAACTACTAAATTGTTTGTTTTTTTTGAGCTGAATTCAATGGTGCCAACAAAAATTCGATAAGTTTTTTTTTCTATGTAAAAAACTCAAAAAACCCATTTTTGGGGGGTTTATCCCCCTTTTACCCCCCTTTCCGATGGTCCGATCAGGCTGGTTCACGAACTCGTCCGAGTGATTACCACTTTACACGTATGTACCAATTTTCATTAAGATTGGACCATTTTTACGGCCGCTATCGTGCTAACAGACAAATATATATATATATAAATTCGAACGAATAGTGTTTTTTTTTGCTTCTGGTGGCCCCAAAACGAAAAGTTATCATAGTCTCGGGCTTAGGTCTTACCATGAGACCTACGGTAATAGCTTCTTCCCTATAGGGGAAATTCGCTAAAAGAATATTGTTAGAATGGATACCGATGTGATTCCCATGATCATTTCCCTTATATCTAAAGCTCTTGAATTGATTTGTAATATACTTTTTGCATTAATTACATAAAATGTTTGAAACATTTTCCTGTACATAAGTAAATAAGCTATCATATAAAAATTAAGTCTTTAGAAATTCGCTGAGTACGCAGGTTTGCTGCGACGGGGGTATTTAATATTTTCCTCAATAAAAAATTGTGCACAGGTTTATATTTGTACGCATAGTGAAATTTTCTTTTAGCGAATTTCCCCTATTGGGAAGAAGCTGTTACTGTAGGTCTCATGGTAAGACTTTTCTTTTTTAGGTCCCCAGATGCCAAAAATACAATTCGTTCATTTTCATAAATAAATATATGTGTCTTTAAGCACGATAACTCGCGTAAAAATGGTCCGATCTTAATGAAATTTGGCATGGACGTGTAAAGTAGTAATTATTCGGACGAGTTCTAAACCAGCCCGATCGGACTACTGGAAGAGGGGGTAAAGGGGGGTAAACCCCCAAAAAATGGTTTTTTTTTGAGTTTTTACTTATAAAAATAAAAATAATCAAAGTTTTGATAGCACCATAGAATTCAGTTAAAAAAACAAACAATTTAGTATTTTGAATCACTGCTCTATGTCCATTGGTTACTGAGATGTTGAAAGTAGTAAACACAGTACGTTGTCCCAATGTTAACCTCATGGGAAAAAAATAAGTAAAATTCTATATCTCGCTTATTTCACAACATATCTTGATGAAACTTGGTAAATGGCTTCTTGTAGGTCAGATCTACTAAATATTGAATCAAAACCACCCAGTTTTAATATACCAGTAGCAGCAAACCTGCATACTCATTCCCCATATTATTCTTATGGAGCTCACAAAAACATGTCAAATCTAGCTATGTTGGATCGAAATATGTTGTTTTGCATTTGAAATTCGCTGAGTATGCAGGTCTGCTGCAACGGGGGTATTTTAATGACGTTCCGAAGCCATTAACACAAAAATCTAGGATACTGTACGATTTACCCAAGTCAAAACATATACCGCCGGTCTATTATTTATAACAAAATTCCGAAGAAAATATAAAGAAAGAAAACAGGTGATTCAATCGCATTTTCTCAGAGTCACACCATTGCAAGCTTCAACATTACTAAAACAGCTGTTCACTTCCTTATATTTTAAATGGAAGTTACCAGCTGTTTAAGTAATTTTGAAGCTTGCAATGGTATGAATCTGCGAATATTAGCCAAAGAAACCACTAGTCACCAGTCACACTTCATAGTTGCTGATTCTTGTTACCTGTACTCGGAACATTGCTCAGAGAAACTTTCAGCTTCTATAAAATAACGAAAGTGTGGCGATCGTGGGCTCTTGGACATCTAATATTTACTCTACGAAAAGCAGGATATATATGATAACAGCTACATATGATGCTAACTTTGTTTACATTTGGTCGTTATTATATCACCAAAACAGGAACTCATAAGGCGAATGTTAATTTTTTGGAAATTTTAAATTCAATTTTGTACATGTTTAAAATACTAATATAGATTTCAATAAGATTCTGCAAATCTACAGGAAAATATAACTCTATTGGTGTGCTTAGATTTTCGCTACGATGAACAGAGGCGGATTTGTAAATTTGCCGCCCCTGGGCTACACGGGGGCCCAGTAGGGGGTTTGGCCAGGGCCGGGTGGCGGGATTTCCGCCTCGGCAAAAGTGGTGACCTTTTTTTTTTTTTACTCGCGCATGCACTTTTTTGCCCCGTTGTGACCCTTTTGCCCGTTTTTTCCAGTACCGCCCCGCTAAAGAAGGCTATTTCGGCTACTTCAGGGGGGTTGTGACTTCTCTCTCTGATTCTCTCTAATTTGCCGCCCCTCCGAAATTCTGCCGCCCTGGGCTATAGCCCATTAAGCCCATATGTAAATCCACCCCTGACGATGAACACTGGCTGAGAAAAAAGGAGGACAAAAATCTTATGGAAAAAATACTTGTCTATTAATGTAAAGATTCGTTACTGAGGGATACAAGTTTAGAACTCGGGATAAAAAGGGATTTTCGGGCGTGATGTGAAGAGGGATGGCAAGGGAATTTTTGCGCGCTCATGCAGGGATTTTATATTTTATTCAGTGGAAACACTGGGCGACTCTAAGGGATTGTTAAGGAATGTTTCCACTTTAAGGGATTTTATCCCTTTTTAGGGATATATCAGGCTCTTGAGGGATAAGAGCGGGATTGAGGGATTTCTAGGGATAATTAAAGAAGCAAATAAATTAACATAGTTGAATAGTCAAAACATGATTTATTTCTAGCCTCTATACGTTTTTTATTTTTGTATTTGTTGTAATGGTGTTCTCAAATTAATTGTTAAAGTAATTTCATATAAATATGTTATCAAATTACTTTCATGTCTTGACCAGATTATGGTAATCATGTCGCCCCTATTTTCAATAATAAAACATTTTAACACTCGCTTTCCTTTGCATACTGCAATCAGCTTGTTTCATTTACTCTCATAAAGTCAAAATTTCAGTTACGAATAAATACAACAATTACAACTCAGGAATTACAAAATTGTGTGGATTCGTTTCTAAGGGATAAAATTTAGAACTCCGGGATAAAAGGGATTTTTCGGGTGCCCTATATTGTGGGATAACAAGGGAATTTTTGGCGCTCATGCAGGGATTTTATATTTTACTCTGTGGAATGGAAACACTGGGCGACTGTTCTGGCGACAGGCGACCGTTCGTTCGTTCGTTCAGTTGTTCAGTTGGGTCGGACGTGTGGATAGTAGTGTAAAGAGCTGGTGTGGTTAAATTTTGCCGAGTTGTCTGTGAACACTACAGTTTACAGTTTAATAGTTATGTGTTATTTTCTTGTGATTTTTCATTAGTTTATGATGCAGAGAAGTGGTAAGTAACTTGCATTTTTTGGTATAGGTTATTCTGCAAGCCTGCTAAACAGGTCTCTGGTGTGAAATAATGGCGCCAAAATAAGAATGAGAGCGTAAACAACTGTCACAAGCATTTGTAAATTAACTGCGGAGAAGTTTTTTATCCGTATTGAATCAAATATTTGCCAGAAGTATACGGTTTTGGTATATCTGCAGATGTAAACTTATAGCTTATGTCTTTTTGCTAAAGTAGGGTAGGCCTATTTCTGGACTGAATCTTGGTTGCCTAGGCCAAATATACAAGAACCAACATATTTTTCTTCAAATTTAGGGTTGCTGCTAAAATTTAAAGGAGTCTAATGAATACATGGCCTGTGGTTTTGATTTAGGGTTTGTCAAGTGAATTGTCCAACCCAGAAGGTTCCCTCGCTTTCTAGGTACTTACTGATGTACAGTACCTAGGCTAGGATAAATACACCTGTTGCAACATACCTGCAGGATAGTGAGCGAATTTGTAAGCCTGAAATGAATCATTCCGACAGGGTTGAGAATGCAGACTTGCTGCAATGGAAATGCGAAATGATGAGATTTTGGCAAAACTTTAATAATATCTGACTCCATAGTATTTAACGATGTTGAAATTCGATTTGTAGATGTATCCTACAGTGGCCGAATATATTATTCCTTTAAGCTTAAATCATGTGATTAAAACATATAAAAATATAATTAACCTTAATATATCAAAACCTGTACCAGTCAACTATAACGTAAAATATAAAGGGGAATGAAAGAAGTAACTTCTTAAATTAGGCCTCAAAATGAACCATTTAAAAAGGTGTTTGAATTCTGAATATGAGCATTCAGTACGGTACCTCATACATAAGGGAAGCTGGCACCCCCAAATATATTGACCCAAATCTGTCCATGATGTCCTAACCTCTCTTTTCAGTTTACTGTATAACCTACCTACCTAACCTACCCAGCTAACCCTGTCTTGAGAGAGACTCAACACAGTGCTACTGTGTTTTGACTGCAGTTGTGTGGCGTATGGGTCGATGTATGCTATGTATGTACGGTATGTAAGCGACTGCCATGCAGGAGGGCCCCAGGGCCGTAACTAGGCTGGTGCAGCCGGTGCACCTCACTGGGGCCTCAGAGCGCCAGGGGCCTCGACCAACAGCGAGCACCCTGGCTCTCGACTGAGCAGGCTCTGCCGCAGGAATGGCCTTGGCCTCGGCCGACTAGGCCTCCGCCACCAAATCCAAAGAGGCCAAAAACTTTTGTGTTTTGTGTCGATCCCCACACAACTCTAACCATCTGTAGTTAGAGTATCCATAAAAACCTCACAATTTACAATAGGTACGCATAAATGTATAATTCTACTAAGTTGGACGTAATTTCAGCATTTTGAGGGGGGGGGGGGAGATTTTCAGGATTCTGCTCCGTAGCTCAGTTTCAACCCCTCCCCCCCCCCTTTAACATGTGTTACATACTGAGTTTTGTTGAAAAAGCTTTGTCAGTTGACAGCTGTGAAATGTCTGAGAGATTTACAGCTGTTGCTGTGTACAATTGAACAATTTCACAGAAATAACTGCGTGAAATTCGCTGAGCACTGCAAATATTGAAGATTTGTTTTCAGATACAACCAAGATTTATTGGCTGCAATTGATAGTGTATTAGTATTGAAATTCTATCGAGATTTTCCAAACGCAATACAACCTGTATGTTTGACGGTCGTTTTAGAACCGCCAGATTTAAGGGACATCACATGATCAAGAGTGTAGTTTGCCATAATTAAACTGATGTTCGCAGGCCACAATACAGCCTAATCAAGAGGCTTATTGCCAAATATGACCGAGAAATTTGTTAGGTGCCGTTAGTCAGACTAAAGCAGAGTCTCTGCCAGATTCCACATGTAAAACTTACGACTTTCCCGGCTATTTAAAACAAAATACCGACCATTGAAAACGACCAAGTTGCCTCCTAAAACAAATTCTTGAGCACAATCTTTGTAAAATAATTATTGGATAGCCGCAATACGACTGAGAGATTTGCTGGCTGTCGAAACACCGAGCAATTTTCCAGTCACAGTATAAACGACCGTGATTTGACAGCCGCGGAGCTGCAATTCGACCGAAATATGTAACAACCACGAAAACGGAAGCGATTTTAAGTCGTAATGTGACCCAGTGATTTTTGTCAGATGTGGTATAAACAACATATTTCCTTGCAAAATGGCCAGTAGATAGACGGCCTCGAAAATAACTAGGGACTTTTCGGCTTGAATCAAATAATGTATGTTAAAGGTATAATATTTAACTTTCTCTTAATAAGTTAAAACTTAAGTTGGTAAACTGTGGGATTCTTGTTTAAATTTTTAGTTACTTTCGTTTGTAATTGTTTTTAACAGTATTAATTATGATGTTAATAGGAATAATTTCTATTTACTGTATTTAGGCTAATAGGCTATTATTATAAAAAAAAAATCATTTTTAACCACTGGAAAATCCTTGTATTTCTTCCGGTAACTTTTAAAGTAAAACAATAAGTTACTGTATTCTCGGTATGCTGTATGATCAAGCATACCTCAAAATATTAAAACGTGGTTAGGCTAGTTTTATGCTAGTCCCTTCTTTATGGCGGGTGAACTGCTACACATACATGTACAAAACTCGCTCAGTGTTGATACGCGATTTGCAGCATCGGAATAGCAGGCACTGGTAAACCATATATAGGGGGCCTCGAACATGCTTCTTGCACCGGGGCCTCAGGCCCTAGTTACGGGCCTAAGGAGGGCACTATAGGAGCTGTTAACGCTATTATACTGAACTTGAATTTCAATATAGATAGCCCCAGAGGATAATTCTACCCAGAAAATTGAAAATAGAAATAATGCTCTTACAGTTTACGGAATATATCTCCAGTTGTGGCTTCTGCGCTGTAAACCGTATCTTATGAATATTTTCAATATATGATATTGATAAACACAACATTTGACAAGCAGGAGTGTTTTAGAACAATGTTCTCAGAAATGTAGCCTGCTTATTCAAAATTGGATTATTTTTATTTTTCTGGGCATAAACCCCATTTTTGGGGGGTTCTATTCCCCCTTACATCTCCTTCTGGTGGTTTGCTCGGGCTGGTTTACAAACTCGTCCTAGTTATTACTACTCTACATGTTTTTACCAAATTTTGTGAAGATCGGACCATATTTATGGCCGCTGTTGTGTTAACTGACATAGGCCTGTCGGCTTTTAAATTTGAATTTGAACAAATGGTGTTTTTTGCTTCTGAGGGTCCCAAAACGAAAAGTTCATGGTCTCAGGCTTAGGTCTTAATATGAGTACCTACTACGGTAACATATTCTTCTCTATAGGGGAAATTCAATTCTAGATAGAAAGTTGAATCTAACTATGCAAACTACGGTAATAGTTTCTTCCCTAGCCTATATTGTAAATTCACTATTAGCACTATTAGTATTATTAATTTCTGTTTGATTAATAGTTTTTGTTGTAAAACTCAACTATAAACCGGTTACAAATAATTAATTGGTACTCTAGGTGAAGTAAATCTGTGTGATTTGAAATAAAATTAAAACTATTAGTATTATTAATTTCTGTTTGATTAATAGTTTTTGTTGTAAAACTCAACTATAAACCGGTTACAAATAATTAATTGGTACTCTAGGTGAAGTAAATCTGTGTGATTTGAAATAAAATTAAAACTATTAGTATTATTAATTTCTGTTTGATTAATAGTTTTTGTTGTAAAACTCAACTATAAACCGGTTACAAATAATTAATTGGTACTCTAGGTGAAGTAAATCTGTGTGATTTGAAATAAAATTAAAACTATTAGTATTATTAATTTCTGTTTGATTAATAGTTTTTGTTGTAAAACTCAACTATAAACCGGTTACAAATAATTAATTGGTACTCTAGGTGAAGTAAATCTGTGTGATTTGAAATAAAATTAAAACTATTAGTATTATTAATTTCTGTTTGATTAATAGTTTTTGTTGTAAAACTCAACTATAAACCGGTTACAAATAATTAATTGGTACTCTAGGTGAAGTAAATCTGTGTGATTTGAAATAAAATTAAACAGCTGGTTTCCATAACTCGGCTTGTTCATACCCAGGTAAATGTGGCAATACGTTCAACCACTTCTATAAATAGGCCTATGTAACCTATGTAGAGGAGTTAAGCTGTCTCTGATGTCAAGTCATTTATAAACAGCTGAAGTTTCCACTTTTTACCATCATTGGTGTGACCACTACGGGTACCGGCAACTAGTTCATTTTGTTCTTCAAAAACGGAAGACTTCAATTAAATCAGTATTGTACCTACCAGTATCAGAGTTTAGAGGGTTCAATATTTAGCTGGTTCAATATTTAAACAATAGTGACAAATTTATTTGAACATAGAGGTGTGTAGAGGGAGCAGTGAGCTCATGGTGATGATTTGATGAGGCAGTGTTTATGTCAAGTGAATGTCAGCAGTATGTCATTATTATGTGTGGACCAGTGACTGTCCACTCAGAGTTCACAGTTCACTGAGTGCAGTGAATGTGCATGTGGTGTGTTACATTCAGGCTGTGATGGATGGTAAAATTCAGGAAAACAATGACCATGCGGGTGATTTTTTTTAGAATTTGCCTTGTATCTAGTTTTAGTCAATAATGGAGAGTAGTGTTTTTTCTGTGCCCTGGTGTTCAAGATCTGGAATATTTGAAGATTAATATTAGATTGATTATGTTCATTGTTATGATTTTTTTAAAATTCTTCTTAAAATACTCATATTTTTGAATATACAGTAGTTTTTATAAACATTTTTAGTGAATTTCTCCTTTCCGCAAATCTTATGGTAAGACCTACGACCAGAACCATTATAGCATTTCACTTTATGGTGTCTACAGATCCCAAAATACCATTCCAAGGTATCATTTTCATAGACAAATCTGTAAACATGACAACAATCTTCATGGAATTTGGTCATAAAGTTTCCTGTAATTTTTTTGGTTCCTTTGAACCTTTAGTCATATGAAGTTTGTAATGTAGACGAGTTAGAAACCCAATCCAAGTCACATCCAAATGAGGACTGAGAGTTTTACCAACAAGATTCAGATTTTTTATAGACCTATAAAGTAAGATTTAGCGAGGTTCAAAGTAAACCGAAGTGTTCCTTCTGGTTCTGATCCTCTCCTTGGTACCTTGGATTTTCTCCACTATTTATGGAGACACATCAAAACGGGAATTTTACAAAACATTAGACATTTTAATGCTTATGGCTTCTGAATGATGTCTTTCAGAGCTAAAATCAAACCTAGGCTATATACATTTTTTTAACCCAGTGAAGCGGGTTACCATCAGCTAGCATCCCTGACACTACCAAAATCCGGTAGCGGTCATAAATAGCAGTTATTTTAAGCGGTCAGGTTTCTTTACAGGTAGGTTCTTAACTATAAAATTTATTTTTATGTTGAAAGTGTTTTATTTTCAAACTCTTGAGTTACTGTACCGTAACTATAAAAATTGTATAACTTATCATTTATTTATTCTTTTATCATTTAATCCTGTTCGAAGAGAACACACAATTTTGCTAAACAATAGGTTTTTTACTGTGACCTTTTTCTCGGTGCTGATGTAGTTGAATACTGCAGCAATATTAGATGACATTTCTGAGCTTTTGGCTTTATGCCAGTGACATTTTATTTGTTGCCAAATCATCTCATGATTGATTTATCCTAATTTTTGTGTCTTAAGTTTGACAAAACAACAACTTTTAAAATTTAATATGCTTTCAGCGACTATATGGAAGAAAATATGAATTCAGTATTTGGCTTATTTAAACATTTATCTTGAGACATTAAATTTTGATAACTCGACCCTGTAAATTTTCATGTACACTGTAAATTATTTAAGCCTACAGTTAAATTTTTAACTAGAAGCGGACTAGAACTAGAAAGAATGTTTGTAGTGAAATTTTTTCACTACTAACATTCTTTGTTTGTAGTATAATCGTGTGTTTTTTCTTGTTGAGGTTTGGTTTAGTCAAAACAAACAATAACCTGAGCCAAGGCCACATTATGAGCCATGTACATAAATCTATTTTTTTGGATATTGAACAAGGATATTACAAGATAGGCCTAAACAGAAACACATGACTTGGTGAAGAACATGAAGAAGCTTGGGTGTTTAAAAACAAAACCGGATGAATTTGGATTTTAAGAGGAGGGGAAAGAAGTAATAACATAGGATCAATTGATTCAACTATGAATTTATTGTGTTAATCATTTATTATGTGCTAAACCAAAAACATTTCACCTAGTTGACGATTGTTATTCAAGGAGCAAAATGTTGTTTTCAATACTTTGTTTTGGTTTCGATTCTCAAATCCAATGCAAGTTTAATTAGTAGTAGTGTAAACACTTGGCTCTGTTTACTTCCAAATCATCATTATTTTCTCCCCTTCTCTGCTGAGACCTCAAACTCAAGTGTCAACATGTTGCTCACCAGGTATTACTTCAAACAAAAAAGTTCATTGTCAAAGATATTCCACTTTATCTTGACTGCTTTTAGTTTAAAAGAAATCTAACTGTACTATTTTGAATTTAGTGTCCAATTAATAACTTAAATCAAATATCCCATGATAATTCTTTAAATCTTCAAATTTAGACCTGTCTGTGCTGCAGCCTACAGGGTGTTTCATGGGGGCCCCCGAGAAACTTGAGGAAATTGGGTCATAGCACAAAAAAGTCTTATAAACATAGGTCCAAAACTCATCCGATTTACATTTAGAAAATAAAGGTTCAATCCATATGAAGTGGTTCAGAAAAAATAAACTTGGTTGCTCGATAGTTTTAGAAAAAATTGATAATTTCCCTGTTGGTTCTACCATTCTTAAGGAGTTCGGAACAACCCTTGAAAAATTTTTATCTCACACCGTTTCTGTGTGGCGGCCATTTTTGTTATCCAATTCATGCTTATTTTAGCGTTTACAGCCTTCTACGTGAACCCTGTTATCTCCTTTGATACTTATCCTATAAGGTTAAAACAAAAACCATTTTAAAGCTTATTACAGGTTGACAACTGACAAAAGAGCCTTCTACCAATCGATGTCTAGGTCTTATTTCCAAAACCGCAAGACCTAGAATCCTGAAAATCGGCATTTAGGTTCCTCTTAGGCCCTAAATGATCATTCTTTAACGGTTTCACAAAATTCCCTTGGGGTTTTATAATGCCTGTCATAAATGCTTCTTTGAGCAGGCTCTTTTCGAAGTTGTCGGCCTTTAGTTGTTCTTTCTAAAAAGTTCATTACCATATGTTTCATATTTTACTTCCTTCCCCATGAAAATATCATCCAAAGTTGAAGTACAAAATTACACAAAATTCACTTTTTGGAATTTTTTGTTATGGAAGGAGTGTTTAATGAAGCTTGGCATTTTTTGTGGTAATAGCTGTATGTAGATACTATTACAGAAAAAAACTCAAGTCCATAACTGCTTCCCTGCAATTTTAAAACATTTTCAAAAATCGAATTTTTCAAAAAATGTCAAAGTTCACGCCCTTATATCTCTGGGGCTGATGATAAAAATTTGAAATTTTCATAACTTGTAGTGTGTTTGTACTATATTCATGAAAATATAAAATCATCTTGTATATTGGGCTAGTCTACTGTAGAAGTTACACTATCTCAAAAATCCAGTAAAATACCGTGAGAAATGGGGTTATAATGCAAGCCCAACGATAGGATAATTTGTGATATTTTGGAAACTGTTGGTGGTAAAGTAATTAATAAATGTTTCTAAGTAAAAATATTAATAAAATAAATTAAAAAAATAATTTGCATTTGCCTAGACTTCATTTGAAGCACCAAAAGAGATCAAATAACAGACAGGTTACAATGTGCAGTGTTTACACCATCAATGGTCTAAGATAACAACAGTGTATGACAGTAAGTTACAGGGTTTCTTGTTGTGCAGCAAATAGTAAACAGGCTATAACTTAGATTCACTAGTCAAACAAACATGAAAGAGTATCTTGAGTCTCAGTCTCTCTGCTTGGTCTCTCTGTCTTTGGTCAAATGTGCTTACTGGGATACGAGAAGTACAGTTGTAATAATTTAATTAAATAAAGTTTTCAGTGGGATTTTTTTTTATTGATTATAGTGTTTAACTTTGCATTTTGTATTAGTGTGGATTTGTCAGCTTCATAATGTAGGTGTAGATTTGTTTTCAAACAATATCGCTTGAAGTTTTTTATATTATTAAGTTTGTAAAAGGAAATAAAAGTTTGTTTTAAAATATGAAAATTTAAGTAAAATGTTCCGTTGAAAACTATTTTACTGAAGAATGTCATCCAAATGTTTATGGTAAAGTACAAAAGGGAATTCTACAAATTCAATAAATGAATGAAAAAGATCAACAGTTGAGAAAGTTACGAGTCAGTGATAACTTAGAAAATAGCCTATATGTTGATTTCACGAGAGAAAATACCTAAATAAGTTTCTTCACTTATTTGGACAAAGATGTTGCAATCCTTTTTCAATTCATAAAAAAACGATAAAAGAATGGTCTGAGGGAAATATTAATCGAACACCGCAACAAAACCATTGTTGCTAATTTAATAACAGTACAAACAGTTTTTATAAATTATTTACCAATTATGATGAAAGTAATGATGACAGATCAAAATTCATCATTTGAACCTCCTGAAAACAGCATACAAAAAATTGATGCGGCTTGTAGTATTCAAGGATATCGCCTGCATCTAAGATTCAAAAACTGAGTCATAAAAAAAGAGCAGTTGAAAGAGTATTATTAAACATAGGCCTATTAAAAGTGTTAGACTGTCATTGTTAATGAACATACAGAAACATATTTATTCTAATCATTGATATACACTACCTTATAGTGTATATCGATGATTCTAATTGATTATCTTTTAAGAAAGCAAGGACCAACTGCCATTAATTCAGGTACTGTAGTTTAAATTTTTTTTTATAAACTATCATTACATTGCAATTTCAAAAATTATTTCTATTATAATTACTTTTAAAGATTTCTTAGGTTTGAAAAATAATGACCATTTATATTACTACTAAATTCAAAGCTTCTTTGCATGTTCCTTGTTAAAAGTATTGTTTAAATCACTGTCTAAAATTGCCAAACTAGTCAAACCTGACTTGTTCGTAATTATCTGCAAGGTGTAGGCCTATATAAATTTTTGACTCTGAGGTATATGATTTTTTAATTAATAGGCTAAATATTTTTGTCCATATTCATGCATTTATTTATTACTTTATCACTTGCAGTATCCAAATTTGACATATAACACGTCATAAGATACCCCGTTTCTCACGGTGTTTTACTGGATTTTTGTGATAGCATAACTTCTTCTAGCCCAATATACAAGAAGATTTTATATTTTTATGAATGTAGTACAAACACACTACAAGTTATGAAAATTACAAATTTTTATCACCAGCCCCATCAAAGATATAAGGGCGTTAACTTTGACATTTTTCGAAAAACTCGATTTTTGAAATTTTTTTAAAATTGCAGGGAAGCAGTTATGGACTTGAGGTTTTTTTCTGTAATGGTTTCTACATACAGCTATTACCACAAAAAATGCCAAGCTTCATTAAATACTCTTTTCATAAGAAAAAAATTCCAAAAAGTGAATTTTGTACTTCAACTTTGGATGGTATTTTCATGAGGAAGGAAGAGAAATATGAAAAATATGGTAATAACCTTTTAGAAAGAACAACTAATAAGCTTTAAAATGGGTTTTGTTTCAACCTTCTAGGATAAGTATCAAAGGAGATAACAGGATTCACGTAGAAGGCTGCAAACGCTAAAATAAGCATGAATTGGATAACAAAAATGGCCGCCACACAGAAACGGTGTGAGATAAAAATTTTTCAAGGATTGTTCCGAACTCCTTAAGAATGGTAGAACCAACAGGGAAATTATCAATTTTTTCTAAAACTATCGAGCAACCACCTCTGGACCACTACAAATGGATTGACCCTAAAATGATTTAAAGTAAAGTATTTCAGATTATGCATTATAGTGCTTCTTAGCCTTTTTAATATATTTATGACATGTATGAATACGATGAGATATTTTGATAAAATTACCACAGTTGGATAAGTAAAATGGTCTGATTTATAAAAAGTTCACTTATAACTTCTGACCTTATAAAAGTTCTTTTTGACCTATTTTAACTATATATATATGTCTGTTAACACGGTAGCGGCCTTCAAAATAGTCCGATCTTAATGAAATCTGGCACAGACGTGTAACGTGGTAATCAATTCGACGACCTCGTAAACCAGCCCAAACGGACCACCATAAGGGGGGGGGGGGGTAAAGGGGAATAAACCCACCTATAATTGAGGTTTTCGGGGTTAACTTTATGAGTAATAAGTAAAGTTAAATGGGGAATGAGTATGCAGGTTTGCTGTCACGAAGATGGAATTTTCACGGATTTTAGACTAAAATACATGAGATCTCATCTAGATGAAGCCGTAAACCAAGTTTTAATAAGATAATATCCGTTCCTTTCTCTGTGGTCTTACCTTGAGACCTACGGTAATAGCTTCTTCCCTGTGGAGGAAGTTCGCTAATTACGAATTTTTTAAATAGAAAAATATAATATTTATTCAGTTTTAGATGGTATCATTCCAACATATTATTCCTGAAATGGAGTAGCTCCAATGAGTTTTTTCAAGTTATAAGTTTTTCAAATGTGGTACACGTAATAAATTTACGCTTAATATGATTGTAAAATGTGTTTGTAACCCAAAGTGATGTACGGCAACTACAGGAGTGCATCTTTGCCCGTCTCTGGTGCCCCAGAAGCCTTGGCGGCGGAGGCAAGGTCGTGTGTGCAGAGACTGTCGTGTCCGTATCAGGTAACTCGAGACGTCACAATGGCCGCTTCTGCAGGAATGTGCTCTGCTTGCGATATTCTCGGTGCCCAAAACAGCACTTGTTTGGAGTGAAAATATCAATCCACTATTACCTCCGACAATGAAAGGAATTGTCACGCGAACTTTAACAGAAAATCATAAAACAATTAATTGGACTTTGCAATAGGTCTTATTAAATTTGGTTCAGCTTGTTGTGCATTTTAAAGAAGGTAACGTTAGGTCGCCTACACGATCAAATCACATTTAATGGCGAATCAAATAAAATCACTTTTTATGTTAGGAATATTTGCTCATGGCGTACACGATCAAATCACATTTAATGGCGAATTAAATACAATAGCTTTTTCATGTTTTTTGCTAATTTTTAAAAAGGGGGCATTAAAAATCGGTCGCTACGACAGTTTTTGTGACTAGTGGCAAGAATAAAGCTTTAAATAATTTCACTCGGATCGCATGAAAGAAAAGGGTCCCGCCCATCTTAATCCTTATCAGTGCTTTACCATGTTTTAAAATCCAACATAAGTCATCTGGAATGTTTACTCGAATCATGTATGACAATTTAGAGAATTTATTGCTAATATCGTTGAGGAAACGCATTCTTGTTACCTTAACGTTCGTTAAATTATGGGTGACGTTTTCTGTCTCGTTCCTTTCATTGGCCATTCCTCGCCTGTATACAGTACAGTAATAACAGTTGCCCGTGGCTTCGCTCACGATAAAAATTACAGCTGATCTTACTTCTGCTCTTTGAACTGTCAATTTGTTGTATTCACAGCTGTTTACGATTCAATACAACATTGAAGCTAAGGACGTTCACGGGGCCTAGCCCGAGGGGATTTTCAGGAAGTGAATAGGCCTATGTCCTTTTCTGATATAGTGGCTCTATTTCAGCTCAGTTGGTCCAGTATTTTTCACGTGGTTAAAAGACAAATATTCACACAAACATCCATACTTTCACATTAATAATACTAGTAGGATTAGATTTAATTTCTGCGTTTAACCGAATTGCTGTTATATTATTATACCGCAGTTGATATGTTTATGTACTGTCATATTGTTTTTTAGGCTCTATCTATTTACATTGTTATTAAATATGAATAATGGCCAAAAATTAAAATTAAAACTTTACTATCCATAATTTTTTAAATTAGTCACATACATGGCTTCTCATATATCACAACCGTAAAAATGTAGATTTGTTAAGGTTTACGACAATTATTTACCCAAGTTTTATTCTGTGTCTTAAATTTGCTATCGCCTCCATCTATATAATTTAGTGAGGGAGGGAGAAATACATATTTGGTCGTGGACACGAATATTTAGCCCAGCTTCGCGGGGCCGGTGCAGGCGAGGCTGGAGCGGGTGTGCGCCTGCTCGATCGATACGGCCACCCGCCACACAGCGGCGCGCGGCGGTCTGTCTCCCGCGTGGAAAACGGCGCGCCTCGATGTCCGCCTCGATCTGCTGTTTCTCTTGTAAGTGTGTTTGTATTTGCCAGTCAACTGATTGTTGTTTGTCATTGTTGCCAGCTTACTAACACGCTTTGTTTGTCTGTTCTTGGTGCCGTGTCGCCGCTGTTGACCGTGTATTTCGCCGCTCAGCTGTAAGTATTTTGTTTTGTCCCGTTGGCTAACCTGACTGTCAAGTGCCGCGTTGCGGCAATGTTTGTATACATCGGGTGCATGCTTCACGCCTGGCAGGGTAGTGCTGGGATAACTGTATATGGAGATGATTCATGACTGCATGTATCGTTAGTAGTACTATTAGAACCATGGCTTGAGAATAGTAATAAGTCTTATCTGTGAAGTAAATAGTCGGGGGCTACATTGGTTGTATAAATAAATGTAAACGATCAGGGTTAATTTACTTGAATTATCACAATAATTAGACGAAAACTGTGTTAAACGTCAAATAGTGTTAACATTAGAGAGCAACTAAATTTACAACATTTTTGGAAATTATTAATGCAGTGAGGCCAAATGTTCAAAATAGAAATAATTTACAATTTTCCGGGACGTTTATCAGATCGCTTTTATATTTGATTGCACAGTTTAATCAGAATCCGCTTTGTGTAGTTTCTAAGCAAGGCTTTTAGATTTATTTAAAAAATAAATCCTTATGCATCTTGATTAAACAGCTTAACAATTTAGGCCTTTCTTATGTCATAGAGGAAATGTTAATTTGATAAACTTGTTTTTAAGATTGGCAGTCTAAAATTATGTTAAGTTACAATTTTCTGCACAAAATATGGTTCAAGGATCGCTCGACACATACATGACTGAGAAACCGTAATTTTTTCATCCTTTCATTTTTGTGTTTAAGTTACATTTCCGAAAGGAAAATTCGTTATTTTAACATTGATTCGTTACCTATTTTAAATTCGTTATAAATTTGTCTCTTTAGCCATAAAACTAATAAATGGTCTAAAGTAAAATTCATGGTAAAATGGTAAACTATTAAATGGTAAAATGTAAAATTCATTCGCAAAACTCCTTATAACAATTATTAAATTCCAAATAACTCTCATGATGAAATTGAAGTCATTACCTTATTGCAAGCGTAATCTGAAAGACTCCTAAAGACATTTTGATATTACTTAACATCACGTCATATATTGTTAATGATATAACATTTTATTAAGTATTTAGTCAGATAAAGTGACAGAAAATGTATTTTGAAGGGTTAATACGACCTTTAATACTTATTTGATATGGACCTTTAATACTTATTTGACACAGTCCAAATAAGATCCAAAGATTTAGCGTCTATTATCCAAAGATTTTGAACATTTTCACTTGCGTCACCGTGTTTATTGTACAACCATTTTTTGGTGGTCGGCGTCTTATAAAGTAATGGGAATGGTAAAAAAGTCGAATTTTTTATGCGATCATGTCAGGTCGGTGTATAGTTAACACAGATTAACAAAAGCCTGCAGAAGTTGGGCAGGCAATACGGCTATTATGGTGCAGTGCGGCTGTTTTCACCGTGGGCAGGCGCTAATTAGTATCTTGATATCGTGGTTGCCTGTTATTTTATACTTTCAAAGTATACTTCAATGTGTCAATCTTGCGTGTACTAGAGTTTCATATTTCGAATTATTGTTTATTGAATTAAAATACAGGATATTTTTTTAACAACAGTAAGCTAGGCCTAGAATGTGTTTTGCGCGTTAGACGGACACGGGTTTTTTCCCTTCATATTAGAATCATAGTATCCTGTTTATTAGTTGTGTGCTTTTTTATGAATGTTTAATCTGAGGAAAACATTATTTTTAATAGTTAAGTTTGATATTTCCTTCTTATGCGTGCGGCTTCGACGATTGTGTTTTGCCTTTTTAAATGCACCAACAATACTTCTACTAGCAGGAAGATAAATAATTACAATTCTACTCCATTTTATTTATTTATCTCAGTCTTTGAGCAGATTTGTTTGTACTGTATATGGAAGTTTTAACTTTCTTTAACGAATTTCCTCCACAGGAAAAAAGCTCTTACCGTAGGTCTCATGGTAAGACCTCAGCCCGAGACCACTTTTCGTTTTTAGGTCCCAGATGCCAAAAACATCATTCGTTCATTTTAATATGTAGGTAGGCTATGAGTCATATTGTTGTGTCATTTGTGAGGTGGTTAAATAAAATACCTTGCCTATGTGTACGATGAATAAAACTTAAATGAAATATGTTTCCAAAATATTGCTGAAAAGTTCCATAATATTGCCATCTTGTTACCGTGGATTTAAAATTATAGAAACTGCGTTTCAAAGGAATTCATTCGATGTTTTCCGTAGAAAACGCGGAAGAATATCCTAACAAGTTTCCAATTAATTAGGTTGTTTAGGGAGGTGTTTTAGTTTTCGTGATTAGTGACTATCTGTTATCAATACGCCGCAGCCTCATTGTTGTCTGAGGATGTCGCTATCGCTAAGGTCCACAGTGTCAGAAGCCGTGAGTCCCCTCACGATTGCGTAGCAGTACACAAGGTTATACAACATGAGAGACTGTGAAAATAGGGCAAGATTAGTTAGAATTTGTTTATTTTAGTCATTTTTCTATGCTCGGTAAATGGCCGGAATTAATTAATAAATCTATTTTGAATTGTTAAAATGTTATTGGTAAATGTATCGTGTCAAGTTCACAATTTCGTAACACGTTGAGTGTCACCAGCGTGCACAAGGAATTTGACGTGTTAATGGGGGAAAGGACAATAATATTGTTTTATAAACAATTAATTTATGAACGTGAACAAATTCCCAGCAGCTAAGCCGACATGATGTTGAGAAAAGTAAAAAACGAATGCATGAAGTTTGCGGCGAGCTTAAAATTCATGTATACATATGTATCTTACTGAAAATAGCAACATGAAAAATACAGATTTATACGGACATATCATAATTTCTTGAAATGGCCGTATGCTGCCACGCTGCAACTCACAACAGTTTAGGATTTGATGATCAATAATTACAAAATGTACATTTTAAATTCTAGATAATATATTAAGGCGCAGATCTCTACATTCTCTGTGAGAGGCATATGAGTTATGAGTCAACTTTATAGCATGTTTAATGAGTCACTCGAGTGCAGGTTAAAGCTATGTTTACCTGTTGTCTTTTGAGCTGATTTCTGTTCCTTCGACGAAGAAATTTCATTCGTCATTTTGTTGACCATTGCCATGTTCTCATTCACAACAGTACTATAAATAAAAGTAGTCGTAAGACTACACCACTGTAACGGTCCACCTGAGTTTTTATAAACATAATATTCAAACTTTCAAACACCGGCAACTTTTCCCGGCGAGACGGACGGTCGGTTCGCGATGATGATAACGAGTGATAAGGTCGCAATGATAACGCCGCCGGGCCGTGACTTATCAACGTGACCTTTCGCCATAGCAGATAACCAGCTTCTTTGTTTGATAACGAGATTGATTGATTGCCGCATTTTTCTATATTGAATTGAGAGTTTAAATCCAATTTAGACATGTTGTAATTGGGCCAATAAATAATTAGACTATATGAATAAAGCCTCTAAAACATCCATCTTACGAATTATCATACTGTATTTATTTGTCTGGGCGCGTTGGCTTGTCTACCTGTTCAAGGTCTTGGTTTCGGTGGCGGGTTTGGCATGCCCACGACGTTTAAGCATTTTCTGCCTCCCGTAGTACTTGATGTCGTAGTAACCGGTCTATAAATCTACCTCAGAATCGTTTAATCGTATGTTTACAAAACACATCATGTTCATTTACCCGTCGAGTGTACGGCGTCGGTGGGCGGGAGAGGGGGTGGCGACGAAGACGGCCGAGCGCGACCGACCGCAGCCGAGCGCGGAGGCGGCGAGCGGCGACGGCGGCGGCGGCGCCAGTGTGTGTGTGACCGCGCGAACAGCATGAGTGCCGCGGCGAACGGCGTGGCCGGCAAGCCCGCGAACTCTCCGGCGTCGTACCACTACACCAGCAGCACCAGTCTGCTGGCCGCCTCCACCAAGCCGACGCCGCCGCCGACCCTGCCCAAGTACACGTCCACCAGCCCCGCGCCCGGCAGCTACCGCCTGGCGGGCCTGGAGCGACTCGCCAGCCGACAGCGGCTGTTCGACCAGACCGCGGACGGCGCGTCGGTGAGTCGGCTATATATAGGGCCATCTGGCGGTGCACGTGCCCCCTGCCGCACCCGTCCGTGTGTGGTTTTGTTTCAGAATCGAGCGTGTAATGAAAATGTGGTGACAATGTTCGTGGTGCGGTTTTCTGCGGTTGCAAACGGGTTGGCACGGTTGATTCAATACAGGGACAAAGGACGTGTATTTTTTGGCATGTGACGCACCGTAATGTGGGTAGCATTTGTTAAGTTTCATAAAACTAGTCAGGTTCTGTCTCTTTGGATCAATGAAACAAATAAAAAATGTTTAGCAATTCACAGGATTCCGCAAAGTTTACATTAATTTTCGTTACTTCTACAAATGACTCGCCGTAGCCGCCTCAATCATGGCTAATTAGGTATAACTGGGCCTATAGGCTTTAAAAACTTCAATCGGAGGTCTTATCTTATTTAAATTTTAGGTGGAAAGACGGTAATCTGTTGTATTAAGTTGAGTAAAGAGTAAATGTTATCGTACCCGCCCAAGCCGCTATCACCAGCGTTATCAGTTTCCTGGCAGCTCTCACTCATCTGTCAAATATACTCTGCAGATAAAACCATTACTTTATACAAAATGTTTTTCTTTATATCTTTAAAAAAAATTATAGAGACTTTTGTGTGAGATGTTATTTTTGAGTCAATAAGAATATGAATCACGCCTTATTTGGTATACATGACGAAAAGGTTAGGTATGGATTTACTAAGGTCGAGCAAACGATTCATCAATATTTCGCTTGACGCTTGTTTACTCATGTCATGAGAAGTAGATTAATTCCCTTTAAGTTTTTGTACCTGTAATTTATCTTTATTTACAATTTCCACAATTTCCTTGACATGTAATCATATATTCCTTATTCATATGAGCAATGTCTGCTTGCTTATATGCTTAATTGCACAATTATCTCAAAACCGGTTTCAAGTATTTTCTTATAAGTCTTGGAATAACGAAATTATAACCCATAAATGTATTACATACATGGTTATTTGACCTGGCAAAAACTAATAACGTAAAAATTAATTTAACATGGAACACCAAATATGTGTTGCTAAATTCGTAAACTAATCACAACGAAAAATGTAAATAAACAAAACTGATGCAAGAGATATCCACAGTAACGCCAAAATGTTTTATAACAGCAAAAATACCAAATTTACAATAAGTAAACCGGGGGGGATAATAATTAATTACTGAATTAACTACTTGGAGGGCTTAGTCCATCAGGTACTTAGCCTACCTAAAATGAATTCAAATATTTGGCCTAGAATTTAATAGTATCAAAGCTCGTATATTGACACTATACGTTTTTCTATATTTCTATTTCTACGATTTTCGCGATTCTCCATATTTTAAAACCTTTTAAGTTGGTTTCGATTTTTTTGGCTTTGTTCAGAGTAAAGTCTTGGATTGCAACAAGGGCCGAAAATGAGGTTTTACAGGCTCGAGATCGAGTTGAAACGATTGAGAGCTGCAGAAACCTTTCGGCCGAGGTGCGAACTTGTAGTCCTGGGCGCGAAGGCTATTTTTCACCATACTACATAATCAAATAGTACCTGGTGGACCGAGCATTGCTCGGTGTTATTTCATGTTTACCAGTTCATCCAGTTACTATAAAATATCTCAATGTCATAAAATGTATCAATATAAACCTTTTTTATTGCTCCATGGACTCTTCATCCCACCTGCTGTATTTTCCCTTGATAGCTGTAGATTCCAAGCAGCTGTTATTATTACTTCATTTGTTTACACTTTCCTTGTTTATTTTCGTTGCTATCACGGCAACCCATAAGGCCAATGTTAAAATTTTACAACTTTAAAATTCGATTTATTACGTTATTAGATTTTCTCTGGCCAAGTAATCTGCGTAAAAGACGTTTTTGAGTCATAAATTACTTATTTCCAGACTTTGAAAGAAATCCTCGGAGCCGTTTTTGAGATAAATGTGCAAGCATACAAGCAAGCATACAAGCAAGCACGCACGGCCGGACGATAACATTGCTCATATAAGAGTATAGGATACCCTATATAACAATGAAAATCTGAATATTTATTTGACACACTTGAAAACAAAACTTTGTGAGGTTATGAGCGATGATGATACAACTTCTTTGGCATGGTTTTAACAAACACAGCTGTGAAAATCAATAACCGCAACTATTCTGCCTTTGAAACCTATTGAATACTGTACAATTGTGTGATATTGTGTTGTAGGTCGAAAGTCTTCGGCCCTCTGGCGGAAAAGAGCTGGTTTTGGCCCTCCAAATGACGTTTTTAAGACATGTGATTACGTCGTAGTGTGGTGAGAAAATATAAATTTGGTGTCCTAAATGCGTTAAACACATCAGTGATGTAATTTGGATTTAATTGCTATTTAATTTGAATTCCAAACGAGGGCGATGAAAGTTAAACGATTGCTCAACAACCACCGATGCGGGACCATTGTCGGATAAATAGCCGTGTTACGATTGAATAAAATTAGTTCTCGAAGGAGTGAGAAAGGATTTTTAGTAAATAATTCTCATGACTCAAAACAAGTTTGCCTAGTCATTTTTGTGTTATGCGCTTGATGTTGCTAATAGCTGATTGGGATTTATGTTCTCATACTTGTAGCGTACACTTTTTTAATTCAACGATGTGCATAAAATTTGCAATGTTCCAAATAGTGATCAACATAAGCTTCGAGGTTGCTGAAGCTTTGAGGATACCTTATTGAAATACAGTTTCAAGATCGCGTTTACTGACTAGTTTAGTTCCATTAATCGGATGGAACGAGTTTCAGCATTTTATTTACTTAATAACTTTTTTTTTAATACATCATAGTTGTTTGAACATTAGCCTAATTTACGTAATTTTAAGTGAAAGGGCATGGAAACGTTCCCGTCTTCGTTAAATCTTTTTTTTAATGAAACGTTTATTTATCCATAAAACTACATAATACAATACAATACAAAACAAAAATGTACAGTACCAAATATACAAATTTAAATGACGATTGGTAACGACAATATCAAAGTGATGGACAAATCTAGGGACCTCCTAGGCATAAAATACCAGTTTTGAGGCCTCCTTCAAAAAGTATCATTATGGTGGCCGAGTGACTAAGACTAAAATAAAAGGAGTATTTATACTACTTATTATACAATTTTACAGAATTCAAGGTTCAACTGTAGTAAGCCATTGTCTATCCATGAATATAGTTTGAAGGAAGCTCGATTGATTCGGGCATGTCAGTAAACCAGTCCCGATACTTGGACCAAACCATTCTTATTGATGTGCTTTGCAGCGACCACATAGTAGAAATCGTACTATGTGTAGTAAAATTGTACTATGTGGTCGATGGTGCTCTGGCATCTTATCAATCCAGGCATTTACATTAACAATACGCTTAACAGGTTCCGCCACAGGTTTTCCTTCTTTGTGTGAGCGAATGAGAATGGACGGTCACTCGGCTCCATTGTAGTACGCGGCGCGATACCGTAGCGTAGTGTCGTGTATCGCCGGCGGGCGCGGCCAAGGTCGCCACGCCACGACCGGATGAATCAGTCGGTGATCGATAAACCGGCCGGACCGCCACTGACTCATCCGTCGCGTCGGAGGGGAGCCGACCCCAGCGCACGGTGGTTACTGCACTTGCACCTTCGTTTGTGAAGATCGTCAAGTCTATCTTGTGAAATAAATGTTTGAGTAGTTATGGTGAAAATTAGATTCGCTGAGTTGCCATTAGCTCTTGACAACGGCTACAATATATGTGTCAAAATATCCTCGGCTGGTTTGGCAGATAATGGATGCGGCATATAATTATGATTTTAACGAATCTCCTGTGCAGAAAAGAAGCTTACTGTAGCTGCTACCTGAGGTCTCATGGTGAGACTGAGACGTCAGGAACAAGTTATCGTTTTGACATATCCAGATGTCAAAACCTGTGTTCATTTATTTTCATAAATATAATCTCCGTAAGCGCAACAACTGTCGTAGAAATGATATTTTTAGAGCCTTATTTGGTATTATTTCATGTTTCCCTCCAGTTCATCCAATTACCAAAACAATTTTAGCGACAATGTAATCTTCGCCCTTTGCTGTTTTCCCCTACATGGCTGTAGTTTGCAAACAACTCTAATGATTAATTTGTTTTCACCACACGACTTAATTACCTGTTTTACAAACGTCATTTGGTGGCCGAAACCACTTCTTTTCCGTCAGAGGGCCGAAAACTTTCGGCGCTAGGGCCGAAAGTCTGCTGATCGTTTATTTTCTTGAGACCACTTGAGAACATCACATAGTTATACGGCATTCAATAGGTTTCAAAGACAGGATAGTTGCGATCATATGATTTCCATAGCTGTGTTTGTTTAAACCGTTTAAACCATGCCAAAGAATTTGTATCGACACTCATAACCTCAAAGTTTTGATTTCAAGTGTGTCAAATAAATAATCAGATTGTTAATTTTATATACACGGTATATTTCATTGTTTAGTGCGGTCGTGAAGTGAAAAATAGCGTTCGCACCTCGGCCGAAAGGGTTCTACAGCTCTCGATCGTTTCAAATTCTCGACTTCATCTCGAATTTGAAACACGATCTCGAGCCTCCAAAACCTCATTTCGACCCTTGTTGCGAAATATACTATTACATTTCGTTGCTAGCATGGCAACCCCTAACGCCCAACGTTAAATTTTTTTCGACTTTCAAAATTCATTTTATTACGTTGTATTAAATTCTCTATGGCTTATTAAACTCTGTAGAAAACATTTGTTGGCAAAAACAAGACAAAAAAATAAACTTATATCAAAAATTTGAAATTATGTTTGACCTTCGTCTTTTCATGAAGCAATGTTCGCCAGACCGACTTAGTGACTCAAATATTAATAAAGTGGTGTGTTTCTTTGGCTATTGTAATGAACGCGATATATTCTTGCGAAGCGACGCCGGCTTAAAGAAACTTATAATATACATCTTAAGGCGAATACAATCAGTCTCCAATTTAATAATCTCCAGTCCATTTCAGTTGAAGTTTGACAATAAATTGTGATCGTCCAATAATACGGAATGTATATTTCGTATATATTCCTCGATCATGGTCTGGATAGTGACACGCATCACAGTATAGTAAATTGGGTTGGTTTTCAAACTACCATACCGATATAATATGTCGATTGTCTGAAGTTATTTAAAAAGTTATTTTTTGGACTAATGACATCCGTCATTGGACTGATGAGATCTGTCGTAGTAGTCTATAATTCGTGAAGTATAACGTTAAAACGAACCAGCACGAGTCCCTCCTCGACCGCTGTCGGGGGCTGGGGCGTTTCGTCTGTGTACGCTAGACGCTAGACATGCAAAAAGCCTCTCGTCTGAGCCGTGGGCGGCGGCAAGGTCAGGGCCGCTCAACAGGCTGGATTTATCCGCCGATAATGATTGCGAGATGCGCCGTGTCGGGACGGTTGCCATGGTGACATTGAACGCTTCCCGCGTACACACGGCCACGTTGGTGTAATGCAGCCCTCTACGCTTCTACGCGTCTACAACGGGTGATCGATTTACGTACGCGCTCTCGGTTGGAGTTTGTCTTGATAAGTTTTAGTTTTGCAAAAATCATCAGTCAAACAATAGTCAAACAAAATCAGGATTTGTTTATGGTATTGTATGGGGCACATACTAGTATATTTCGCAACAAGGGCCGAAAATGAGGTTTTGCAGGCTCGAGATCGTGTTTCAAATTCGAGACGAAGTCGAGAATTTGAAACAATCGAGAGCTGCAAAACCCTTTCGGCCGAGGTGCGAACAGTATTTTTCACCACACTACACAGTTAAATATACCCCAAATAATTAAAAAATGATTATTATTTGACTCAAAAACAAAACTTTAAGGTTATGAGCGTTGATACTTCTTTGTCATGATTCAAACAAACACAGCTATGAAAATCATATGATCGCAACTATCCTGTCTTTGGAACCTATTGAATGCCGTATAATTATGTGATGTTCTGATGTTGTTTCAAGCAAATAAACGATCAGCTGACTTTCGGCCCTAGGGCCCCCAACGTTTTCGGTCCTGTGGCGGCAAACAGTGTGTTTCGGTCCGCGTTTGACGTTTGTAAAACAGGTGATTCGTCGTAGCGTGGTGAAAAAATAATTAATATTCATATAAATAATTATTATGACTATAACTAGAAACATCTTGTAGTGATCGAGAAAAATTTAATTTAATGTATTACTCCCTGAGGATTTATAAAAATGTAGTGATAACCCTTAGAGCTTGTAATGACCATATAGTTAATTCATTAATTTTACTTCTATTAAAATTTAACTTTTGACCAGTTTATTAACTCGGGTTTTTAAAACTTACTAACCCAACGTGATGAAATCCATACAGTACTTATTGTCTGTGTAATGTATACTGATTTGATACGTTGTTTTTTATCAGTTCTCCGCCTTGAGTTCCGAACCCGAACCGATTTTAAAAATACAAGTGTCGTTGGATAGGGCTTAAAAGTGTCATTTTAAGTTTTAAAGGAAATATATTTTTGAAGTTTAAAAGGGATACCCTCATACTTATCCATTATATTTAACATAGGATTTAAATTTCAAGGAACAGCTGATTATAATCAACATTTTTTATCAGCAGACTAACATTACTCATTAGGCCTAAAACTTTTATAATACTCACCCGCCTTATTTGGTGCTCCCAATAACAGACAATAATTTATCCTGCTGAGCGGCGTGTGATCACCAGTAGATATTATTATGCCTCAGAGGGAGTTGCCCTACTGTCACTCTCAGTCTGAATGAGGGCGCAAAGGGAGTTATTACCATCACACTCAGACTGAAAAAGGCCTCAGAGAGAGCCGCAATACCGTCACTTTCAGACATGGAACAAGACCTCAGAGGGAGTCGCAATATCGCCACTCTCAGATTCAATGAGGCCCCAGAGGGAGTCGCAATACCGTCTCGCCCAGACTGGAAAAAGGTCCCAGAGGTAGTCGCAATACCGTCACTCTAAAGCTTGACGCCCACCTAAGCAACTCAGCGGAGGCGCGGCGCCATGGAAAATTTATGAAAATAAAGCATTTCAGGTTATTTTATGGCGCCACGCTTCCGTGTGAGTTGCTTAGGTGGGCGGGGGCCCCCTAGAGAAGCAATAGGAAACACGTTCTCCGCGCCGCGTCTGGGCGCAAACCTTTAGTCTGAGAAAATCCTCAGAGGGAATGGCAATACCGTCAGACTGAAAAAGGCTCCAGAGGAAGTCACAGTACTGTCACTTTGAGTTGGAATAAGGCCTCAGTGGGAGTGGCAATACAGTTACTCTCAGATCGAAGAATGTCCCAGAGGAATTCGCAATACTACCCTCAGATTGGATTAAGCCCCAAAGGGAGACGCAATACCGTCGAACTCAGAATGAATAAGACACCAGAGGGAATCGTAATAGGTACCGTTGAACTCAGATCGGGTCAGGTACCAGAGGTACGTAATCCCGTCACTCTCAGATTTTAGAGAGTCGCTACCACTTAAAAAATCCGTTACTGTGGTAATCAACCTCAGGTTATATGATACTTTCATAAGTATAGGTCTACAGAAACATTAAATATCTCAACTATATATAGGTCAACAGAAACATTGAACAACTCAACTGTGTTAACAACTTTTTGATGAGAGCGTAATTTATTTTTTACACACGGTAGTTTAACATTCATTGGGATCTACCGTTTGAAAAGAACTGTAACATTTAATTGTAAAACCCGTAGAAAAATAGCATTATCATTAATTGAAAAAGAACAGTTGAAGGCATTGTGTTAAATAAAACTTAATTTAAGACGATGTACTTAGTGTCGACTTCGGCATTTTGTTTTTCCTTACTTTGTATTCCTATGCAGTAGCCCTCTCAATGTTGCAAGGTCTTTCAGTTGGGACCGTTCCAACTTCTCGTCTCCAACATTATTTTGTAGAACCCTCTCTCTCGCTCGCATATCGTGTTCAGTTGATATAAATCATGTCCTTAATTCGCTTACCAACGAACTGAACAATGTTATATGACCGTTGTTGGAAACCTATTTCGTTATCATAGGGTAATCCTTTGAAGAGCAAAGTTTAGTAGAGAACACATAAATGAAAATATGCCTTGGAAGCGAATTTCTGGTTTTTTCATCAGGCCTACGTTTAAAATCAACAGAATGGTTGATCTACCTAATGCGAAAGTTGGATTAAAATTACAAATGTAAATTATTAGTTCAGTTTGTTTTCCAATTCGTTTGCTTGATAATGAGTTGCAAACGTTTCTTTTTCTGCTGGAGGACCAAAAAATTTAGTTTTTGATGTCAGAAAATGATTGGAGCCATCTTGTTTGATATGTTCAAGATCGCCCATACTGAATCAGGAAATTCGCCCATACTAAGTCGATCGCCACTGAAGTAAATTTTGACCTTGAGTTTTTAACTGATATTGATGATAACCACGCGAAATTAGCTCAGTGCACAGGTTGCTACGGCGGTTACATTGTCATTACTTTATACATCATCTGGTATAATGTATCCAACGTACATCTCAGCCGGTTACAGTCTCGGCCCGACCGTTGGATCTCTCAGATCGCCCAGTTTAATCGAAGCCGTGTGATGAATCGTGTCCCGGATCGGTGAACAAACAGACGCGCACCACATGTGAGGCCGGTCCTACACAGAGCCGGCTTTCTGTGCCCCTCTGCCCGGGTTGAATTGATTACAGTAACATACGGCGCGACTCGAGCGATGCCGAGCTCTGGAGGCGCGGGAGGAAAACGTTTTTGAGTGGCGTGTAGGATTTTACGCTTCTTTCTGGGAGGGAGTGGGCATTGTTTGATGATCACGTTTTAATTTCATTTAAATGTTAAACGTGACTACAGTAATATATATTGATTTTGTATAATTTTATATTTGTGGCCCTTATGTTGGCTTTTTACCATCACAAAGTCCGCTGCTCTTGATATTTTGCTTCACTACCATAATGACAGCGAATCAAATAAACACACATACTGTTTTTAGTAATAATATCAGTGTATCAATCAATGTAGGTCTGATTAGGTAAAGAGTATAATTTAAGTGATTTAGGATCGATGAACTTGTGTTATAATTACCTACGATGTACAGCTTGGATTTGGCATTGACCTCGATCAATACTTGACTTATTTAACTCACACCAGGTTGGGTGTCCGGAAGTCCCAACCGGAGAGTAATTTTAGAGCAAAAATAGTTTGGCCCGAATTTCTTAAAACCGTTGACCAAGTGAAAGTGTACCGCCGAATTATGAAAGATTAATTTATCGATAAAACTTAGTATAAATACTCTGGTTGATTGAAAAATCAAACTTGAGTAGTGTAGCGGTTGAATTTAACGTTTTCCCACAAGTCTGCGTCGATGAGTTGTTATTCTTGGCAATGTTTTCTCGATCACGTTCTTCTTGCAAAGAGTGATTTTGCTGACTAACCGGTTTCTCAGAAGCAGCAACACACCTGTGACTTGACAATGTGCGTAAATATGTTAAGAGTGCAACGTTTTTTCTGAACAAGGAAAACTAAGCTTCCTTGCTCCTGTTTTATTTTTAGGCACAGTCTTCATTTTCAGGACTCATATTGCTATCCTTCCACAACGTAAAATTGTTCATGATCAAGAAAATATTTTTTTTACTATGCTCATAGTAGAAACTTTAATAAAATCCTCAGAATGTTTTTTTGAGGATTGACAAAGAACGTCAATATCAAATCCTAAGGTCTTAAAGAATAGAGATAGATAGTAATAACTTTGATACCAATGCGATTTGGGTGGCATAAAAGCTTAACAAACTTGACGCCGCCGCTAGAAAAAAACGGGCACGAAAAAATGCATTAGGTTGACAATCTGTATAGTTCCTTATATGTGGTACAACATACCTATATGCTGTTCTTTTCATCATATTATTCATGATGACGTAAAAGTAGAACCTTGATAAGAAGACTCTCAAGGGGATTCTGCAAAGAGTCTCCTTATGAAGGGAGTCTTCTTATTGAGGTTCATGTTAACAAGACAGTCATAGTATCAAGGAGACTTGAACACTTTTTATCAAGGTTTTAGCGAATTTCCCCTATAGTGAAGAAGCTATTACCGTAGGTCTCCTGGTAAGACCTAATCCCCAGACCATGATAACTTTTCGTTTTGCAACCCACAGAAGCAAAAAACACCATTCGTTCGAATTTTAGCGAATTTCCCCTATAGGGAAGAAGCTATTACCGTAGGTCTCATGGTAAGACCTAAGCTCGGGACCACTATAACTTTTCGTTTTGGGGCCCCCAGAAGCAAAAAACACTATTCGTTCGAATTTATATATATGTGTCTGTTAGCACGATAGCGGCCGCAAAAATGGTCCTATCTTTATGAAATTTGGTACGGACATGTGAAGTGGTAATCAATTGGACGAGTTCGTGAACCAGCCCGATCGGACCACCGGAAGGGGGGGTAAAGGGGGATGAACCCCCCCCAAAAATGCGTTTTTTGATTTTTTTACAAAGTAAAATAAAATGTATCGAATTTTTGTTGGCACCATTGGATTCAGCTAAAAAAAAAATAGTATTTTGAATCACTGCTCTATGTCCATTGGTTACCGAGATTTTGAAAGTGGTAAACGCAATACGTTGTCCCAATGTTAACCTTATGGGAAATAAGTAAAATTCTATATCTCGTTTATTTCTCAACATATCTTGATAAAACTTGGGAAATGGCTTCTTCTAGTTCAGATCTACTAAATATTGAATTAAAACCACCCAGTTTTAATATACCTGTAGCAGCAAACCTGCATACTCATTCCCCATGTTAATCTTATGGAGCTTACAAAAACAAGTCAAATCTCGCTATATTGGATTGAAATATGTTGTTTTGCATTTGAAATTCGCTGAGTATGCAGGTCTGCTGCAACGGGGGTATTTGTATTATCAAGTGTCCTCTTATCGAGGTTCTACTGTAGTTGGTGCTGAGCGTGCATTCTGTCTTAGTTTTCTTTTAAGGAAACTACATAAAACAAAGTTTTATCATACCGGTACCTTTCTTATCCTAAACTACTGCATGGAAACTATCAACTTCATCCTGTAGGGTGCAGTGGGGTAAGTGGGGCCGCGGGGCAAGTGAAGCCAGTGGCTACTGTGACCTTATAAATAATAAATTAATCAAAAAAACACCAAATTATGTCTATTTGGTCCTTTATATAATATATTTAACATTAACATTGAGTGTAACTGGACAAAAACTATTTCTTTTACTTAATCAAAAAAACCTTACGTTTCGTTGCCAAATGGAAGTGCAGGGGTCAGACTTTGCACAATTATTACCACTATATGGAAAGTCTTAAACTCAAAGTTGTTAGTGTTTCTGGTAATTTGTTATGCTTAGAATAAGCCTCTGTAGTCCATTTTGCTCAAAAATGCTTAGTAAAAAATATAAAGCGGCGGCTTCAGTTACCCCGGCCATTTTTGACGTGGGGCAAGTGCAGCCGGTGACCCCGGGGTAAGTGCAGCCGGTGAAAATTGTTGTTATTTGCACTGATTTGAAGCATTCTCTTAAATATTTCATGTTCTAACACTATTATTATGCATTTGCAACTTTTTTAGCGAATTTCCCCTATAGGGAAGAAGCTATTACCGTAGGTCTCATGGTAAGACTTAAGCTCGGGACCACTATAACTTTTCGTTTTGGGGCCCCCAGAAGCAAAAAACACTATTCGTTTGAATTTATATATATATATATACTAGAAGAACCCGTGGCTTCGCTCACGATTAAAATTATACATACACTATCATCCATGAATTATATAGTTTTGCTTTCCCATTTATTTTTCTTATTGTAAAATCTAATGTATGTAATGTATC
This sequence comes from Flexamia atlantica, assembly GCA_035578135.1. NCBI lineage: Eukaryota > Metazoa > Arthropoda > Insecta > Hemiptera > Cicadellidae > Flexamia > Flexamia atlantica. Next base: position 34,886,210 of record JAQJVK010000009.1, on the reverse strand, counting down.
TACTTCTTTGAACATATCAAATGTACTTCCATAAAGCAAAAGTTTTTAGAAATTCGCTCTTAGTACGAAGGTCTGCTACGACGGGGGTATTATATTCCTGCATAAACTGCCTGTACATAAAAAAATGTGACCATATCCAACGCCCCACCGACAAAGCCCCAAATGGTGTTGCTGCCCTGGGTAGGCTCATGCCCAATATCGGTGGTCCTTCCTCTTGCAAGTGCGTTTTGCTTGTGTCGGCTGTCCAGTCGATCGTGCTATCAGGTGAGGAGGATTGCGCTCACACACTCAAGAGGTCAATTTACAGAGACGAACGCCGAGAAGCATTTAATGGTCGTTTCCACGGTACCTGAGCTTGCCCTGATGATGACATGGGGCACAATATAAGGAACGGCACCCTTGGCTTTTTCGACGGCACTTTGAATCTGCTCGCATATGTTACCCTTAATTAAAACTTTATTATGCACCCCCGTCGCAGCAGACCTGCGTATTAGAAATCCTATTTATTGTCTTCATGAAGGCATACGTGTTAGAGGAATCAAAGAAGTTAGCTTGAAATTTTATTCACTGTAAAAGATCATTTTCTTAAGGTTTTAGGGTCTACCTTGAACAAAAAATTACAATGCCACTCCAGCAATTATTAAAAAGTGCTGTCTTACGATTTAAAACTCTATATTGAGCAAAACGTTTGAATGAGCCGTCCCGGCAATTTTTTCAAAGTGTTGTAGGTAAAATTAATTCTTTACAGTAGCACACTCTTCCTCTTTAAATAGCAGTTAGTTGTCATAAAAAAGTCCTTCAAGTATAAGTGATCAGTGATCACTGGAGTCCTTCAGTAATCAGTTATTTATTTTATGTTATACTACATATTATCAGCATTTTATATAGTGTATTGCACTTTGAAAAAATGCAAAAGTCTAATTCATTGACCACCTGGCACCAAGTAACAAATCTTCATTTTAACAAAAATACAGTTAAATAGCAGAAAGAAATACCATTAATTTACATCACCTGTTTTAAATTTTACTTTCATATGTTTTGTTAGTAAACAAATCTAACTCAAATTATTTCAAAATCCCTGACATGGGTACCAGGGCTAAGCCCTGAAAGTTATCACGAAATTGAAGGTGTATAAACCTACTCCATGAAATTCTACATGTATGTACCAGGTTTCGTGGCCATCGGTCCAGCGGTTTTTGTGTTTATCCCTGCCAAATAAATAAATAAATATATATATATATATATATATATATACCAACATCCTCTTTTATACTTATAGATATATATATCTATGTGTCTGTTAGCACCATAGCGGCTGCAAAAATGGTCCGATCTTTATGAAATTTGGTATGGACGTGTAAAGTGGTAATCAATTGGACGAGTTCGTGAACCAGCCCGATCGGACCACCGGAAGGGGGGGTAAAGGGGGATAAACCCCCCAAAAATGGGTTTTTGAATTTTTTACATAGAAAAATATAATTTTTTGTTGGTACCATTGAATTCAGCTCAAAAAAACAAACAATTTGGTATTTTTAAACACTGCTCTATGTCCATTGGTTACCGAGATATTGAAAGTGGTAAACACAGTACGTTGTCCAAATGTTAACCTTATGGGAAATAAGTAAAATTCTATATCTCGCTTATTTCTCAACATATCTCAATAAAACTTGGTAAATAGCTTCTTCTAGTTCAGATCTACTAAATATTGAATTAAAACCACCCAGTTTTAATATACCTGTAAAAGCACACCTGCATACTCATTCCCCATGTTATTCTTATGGAGCTTACAAAAACATGTCAAATCTCGCTATGTTGGATTGAGATATGTTGTTTTGCATTTGAAATTCGCTGAGTATGCAGGTCTGCTGCAATGGGGGTATTATTATAATCTTGAAATTAATTTTTTTTTCGTTTCAATGATTTTAGTGATTTTTTTATTATTTAAGAAAACGAACATATAAAGTATAAAATTTTTGATAAAAAAATCATAAAGTCCTAACAGTTATAATTATAGTTAATAAACAACAACAAGGTGTTTCTTTAGTTAATACAAGTGATTTTAAGTTTTTTTCGTTGAATTTAATAATAGGCTCACAACCATGAGACTGGTGTTTTAAGTGAAAACTTTTGTTAACCTAATGTAAAAAAATTTTTGTACTTAAAATTTATTACAACCCATGCACAAGAGGTCATATAATAATAAAAATAATGTAAGTACAACAATTAGGGGTTATTTTATTAGTTATGTCAAAAAATAATATCTTTGAAATTTTAAGGATTTTCACGTTGCCGTGTTTTCGATCACGAAAAAGTTCGTAACTCCTGATAAAAAAAAAGATATTTGAATGATCTAAAATTTGTTAAACTCAGTGAAAGGTGGGCTATAAGCCACTAGCCCCGTGTCCTTCTATGTGTGCTTTAAATAGGAAATCCAGGCCGTGGCTGCTCTTACCCTGAACACCCGGGAAAGTACAGCCAGTGAACATGGTCTCGGAAAAAAAATTCTGCAGGACAAACGGGTAAAGGAATTCTAAAATCAATTATATCACCTGATAGCCAATAAAGTAGGGATAATGCATGCAAAGTTTCATTGAATAATATTAAATAATAACTTGGTAAATTGAGCTCAAAGTCGAACTATGCAAAAACGTGGCCCCACTTACCCCACTGCACCCTACTCTTTCTATAACCGAAAAACAACATTTCGAATTCAGCATAAAAAACCCTGGTGAAAAAATTATTCTGTTTTATAAATTTTCCAATTTACATATTTTTTATTTGACACAGACAGGTATTAGATATTATTAGATTAAGTGTAAAATAACCCCCGTTTCTGGAACCCAAATATTTTGTGCTCATTTTCCAGGACACGTTCTTATCTATCTACTCTTATAATAATTCAGTTTAGTCCAACCTTCAGACAACTAAATCTTCTACCGTTCTAAAGTTCTACCGGGCCGATTTTATTAATTAATGGGTCATTGGAAAGCTCTCTCCCTGTAGATTGTCAAATAATTATGAAAGTTTGTTTTTGTTCAGATTTATGGTGAAAAAGTAAAAAACACATGTTTTCCATAAGAAATACATTGAAAACTGGTTTTTTTCAGATTTTTTATGTCGAGGCAAATTTTGGTTGGCTTTATTGAGTATTTTCAAGAAATGCAAAGTAGTCATTTATAGGAAATTAAATTCTCTTTCAGAATATCACCTTCCACTTTAGCCGATTTCTGCAGCATTTAAAAGTTATTTGCAAAAAACCTAAGCAACCTCCGAATTTATAGTGGTGAGAAAATACTGAATTAGAGATATTTTTGTTAAACTTTGTACAACTAAATCTAGAGTTCTACCGAACAGATTTTAATAATTAACAGGTCGTTGGAAAGCTCCATCCATGTAGATTTGCAAATAATGATGAAAGTTAGATTTTTCTAAAGATTTATGGTGGAAACGTAACAACACAAATTTTCTATAAGAAATAGATTTAAAAAAATATTTTTTTAAAGTTTCTTTTTGTAGCCAGGTTTTGGCTACCTATTATCAGTATTTTCAAGAAATGCACAGCACCAAATTGTAGGAAATTTTATTCTCTTTCAGAACATTACCTTCCACTTTAGCCGATTTCTGCACCATTTAAAAGTTATTTGCAAAAAACCTAAGCAACCTCAGAATTAATAGGTAGTGAAAAAATATTGAGTTAGAGATATTTTTTTAACTTTGTACAACTAAATCTACAGTTCTATACGAAACTTTCTCCTTCTAAATTTGCAAACAATAAAAAACTTGATTTTTTCAAGATTTATAGAGAAAATTTGTAAATACCCACACGCTTCCTATAAAAATACCTAAAGACAGGGGTTTTAAGTCCCTTTGTAGCCAAGTTTTGGCTGCCAGTTATCAGAATTTTCAAAAAATTAATTTCGATGTCTTTTGGGAAATGTTATTCTCTTTCAGAATATTACCTTCCACTTTGGTCGATTTCTTCAGCATTTTAAAGTTATTTGCAAAAACGCTGAACAACCTCCGAATTTATAGTGGTGAGAAAATACTGAGATAGAGATTTTTGCAAAACTTTGTACAACTGAATAAACAACTGAATCTGGATAAATCTGAATAAACTGAATCTGGAGAGATTCAGTTGTAACTTTGTACAACTGAATCTCTCCAGTTCTACCAGAGAGATTTTAATATGCGGTCGTTGGAAAGCTTTCTCCCTGTAGATTTACAAATAATTGTGATAATTTAACTTTTATAAAATTTATTGTGGAAAAGTTAAAAAAAACATGTTTTCGATAGGAAATAAATTAACACCTGATCATCTGATCATGTTTTTTCAAAACAATTTTATTTTTGAAAAAATATAATTATCTTTCTGGCATTTCACAAGAAAACCCCATAAACTATGTACTATTTTTCTAGAGACCGTTGTATTTAACTACAACGGGCATTGAAGCTAGTCAATATATAACAGAGTTAGGGATATTGATTGAGCACATAGCAGTACAATTACAAGTTTTTGTTCTACTTTCTTGTCGTGTATGTAAATAAAATTGTTTTTACCATTTGATAGGACACTCCCAGATCGCTGCTGCGGCCCCGAGGTCCTCCATGTGTGGGAGGCGAGGCTGAGGGAATGAGATTTATTGTAGCATCTCCCTGCCGAGTCGTACGTGTCCTAAACAATGCGAGCGAGAGAGAGGGAGACAATGAGGCCGCGCCTGTCTCCGTCACACGACGCAACTGTGTCGCCAAACCTCGCGACCGCGTGTCACCGTGCAAGAAAACTTTTTAAAATAATGTATCCCTCAGTTTAAAAATTTGTAATTAAATTTATCGCGTTCTGTAATTCATTTAGAGTTTTTCGGATGCGTATTTTTCTCTATGATGTTATTTGGTTTCCTTACGATTGTATTCAACGTTAATTATTAACATTTTGACATATTAAACAAACACTCGTTTATCTTGCGTTTTAAAGTGGTATAGAATTGTGTCTATTGTTCGTTTTAGATATTAATTCGTTAATTAAATATTAATTTGCAAATTTGATTGTCCTCCGTAATTGACTGTATTATTTTGTGTATGTGTATAGTTAAAAAAATCGGTTTTTGAATCCTTACTTTAAATTAAGTATATACCTTGAATAGTATTTTATAGTGTTCGTTTAAAGTGCATTGAATAAGGATGGTATATTTTATATTTATACGAAGGACATTTAGGGGAGGGATTCATTTTTTTATAGGAAAGATGGCATATTGTGTTACGCGACGGAAGAACAAAGTAAATGCCAACAAAGCATTCGTCACATACTTCGTTTCGAGACACGGATATCATAGAAAAGGAGCATTAGTCTTTGAGGCAAGATGGTCTCCTATTCACCTCGGCTCGACGTTTTGAGATAATTGTGGCTCTTGTAATGGATCGCGGGCTCCTCCCCACTCAAGCTTCTCTCGATATATCTTCCTCAAACCATTTCTCACTTTAAAAAAATATTCCCTATATTTGACTGAGTTTTCTGGTCATTATATCTGTTTAGGAAATATCGGCTTTATCAGTGGCTTTGGGGTGACAAGTGATACAAGATAAGTCGACTCGGCTCCAGCGCTCCTAGTGAGGAAAGAGATGGCCGCGCTGTGATCAAGATGGGAGCGGACGGATATTGCGGACTGCTGATAAAATAGCTCACTTCCGGTGATTTGACGTCGCATAAACGTTAGATTGCCATTTCGTTACGTGCCTTGGATGCGGTGGACAAAGACCATCAGAGAGGTGCTTCTGGATATCCTCCGTTAAAGAAGCTTGATGGTTCAAATAGAAACAGGCGATAATTTAGTTTCTATCACTAATTCTTGAGCTATTAACGTAAAATACACTTTAAAAATGCCAAAAAGTTCAATACACGTGTAAAGCTTTTAAAGAATTTCTACCTAAACTGATTTATTCATGATTTCGCCTTCAGAATCGACGTTAGGTGACAACAAAAGTTAAGGTCGCCTGAACCTTCGTCGATTCTTTTGTACAAAAGAATCAACCAACACACAGCGGACAGCGCTTGTACGTCGCTTAGTATGGTGATGATAATAGTGAGTGTGCAATCACTATAATTATCGTTGATTATACAAAAGAATCGACTGCTGTATCAGTGATAAGTAAACCTAACTATTTTTGCTTCTAAAATTTTTCTCATTCTTGCAGAAAACGCACTGATGAAGTCATTGTGTGATTGCTGTATTGTTCAGTGTGTTAGCCTTAGTTGGAGGGTTTTTTTCGTAAGGTTTATTACAGAGAGTTTCGCACTACATTCTTTATAATATCAGTATCAAGTCTCCTCAGCGGTCTATTGCCTGCAGGTGTATCGATGTTGGCGGTCAAGCTATTTGCAGTCTGCACCGAATGCGAATTTGCACAGCTAACTTTGATTTAAGGCCAAGACCAATCAAACCAACCCACCTCTAAACAAATGCATGTTAATTGTACTTTTTATTATTCTTTTTTATAATATATATGTTTGGAATGAAACTGGTACTCTTAAAACAGGTTCACAAATTCCGACCCCCTTGCGGATTTTGACTAATTAATAAGCCTATATTTTCCTTAGCAATTAAAAGTAATAATATTTCGGAGGCATTTTTTAACTTAAAATCACCAAGCAGTTTAAATATGTCCCTGGTTCGGACAATTAAACAAATTTCCTGCTATTACAAAATTAATTTCGGAATAAAACGCAACTTAAATGCATTTGTTTAGTAAAAGTTAACCTTTAAAAATCCCCTTCAGTTTACTACTGACAACTCGCAGCACACTGCTGTTGATCATATTGCACATTGCTATAGCTTTCAGGCACGTTGTTCACCGATACTTGGATAGTTACTAAAAATTAGATTACAAATCGTATACGGTTGCCACACAGCCGTCTCAAGTTCCGTACGGGATATTTGACCATGTTCACAACTAGTTAATGGAGTTTAAAAATTTTTAAACTGGTTATATACTTCAACTTGTTTGCCGATTTGTCAATTAATAATTTGATATATGTTCTGAAAATTTTGCAAACACTTTCTTTTTCTTGGAAAAATCATCAGTAGGCCAGTTCTGTATGGGACACCACTAAATTATATGTCTTCATAGTTATGATAAAATCTTCTATTATATTTGTAAAAGAGGTTTTTAAGATATACAGAGCAACGAAAAACGTATTTCTCAGAATTATATTGACGTTTTCTGCTTCCGTATGGGACATGTAAAGGTTCTGTATGGGACTCGTGTTCATGGAGGTTTCAAATTAAGTAATTTTTATTATATAACATACGGGTATTGTTGTTTCATTAATACATACCGAATTAAGTACTTATTAGTGCGTATTTTGTGTTAAAGGTTATGCAATATGCTCGCATTATGTACAAAATGTTTATTTTTTTAAATAACTTGATTTAGGCTCAAAAACTAGGGACAGGTCAATGAAAACTAATAAAAATGAATGCTTAATGGTCGTGTTTAAGTTGGAGGGCTAAAAAATCAATTAAAGTGAATTGTTAACAGTTTTCCTACGTGAATTGACGTAGGTACTATTTTTAAAGGAGTTTTCATTAAAATAAACAGGAAAAATTTGATTTTAATCTTCTTGCTCTGAGGCTCATCTGTTCTGTACAGCATTTGTTTCTTTAAACTAATGATACCCAATGTACAGTGTTCAATGAAACAAAAACTTAGTATGGACGAAATCGGGGCTAATTTACAAAATTTGTTTTAAATTGATTTTATTCCCCAATAACTCAAAATGTAATTGTACGAAAATTAATTCATCTTTTGTTTTGAGAGAGCAACTTGGAAAACCACAAACACAAGATATTGTTAAGTTTGCTTTTGTTTTTTTTGTTTTTTTTTTACCAAACAGCTCCAATCCAATTTAAAAGTAATCTTTAAAGTTTTTTAACACTTAAATGTCGTGTGCAGTTCTATATTTATTTATACTCACTCCATTGAATGTGCTATTATATTGTATATATATTCTATACGCCCAATATTTTGTTAATCAGTGGAGAAAGCGATCTTGTTAGGAATGGCTAGTCAGTGTTATCTGTTTATTGTATTATTGTAACTTGGTTCCGTAACGTGACTGTACCGGGTACAGTCGCCTCAGTCTAGCTGTAGACCTGACGAGACTCACTCACTATGCTTCGTCAGCTGGCGGCCACAAAAGATACCAACATGAATGTGGTGAGTCTCTCTCTCATTGGTTTTTGTACTACAAGTATTACAGTAATATATTGCAAAAGCTGTTGTTATCGCAATTCAATTTAGTATATTTTAATGAGTATGTAGGTTTATTAGGAACCATTAGTAATATTAGATCTACTTAATTAATGTAAACAAACTGGTTTATTTGAAACTAAATTATAACCTCGTTTAAATCATTTTTATTGGGTTTGATAATAATCCGAAATATTGTAAATGAGGTAACACGGTGTAAAATGAGAGGTCTTCTCGTAGATTTAAAGTACATTTGTGAATAATGAGCTGGCTTACAAGCTTGGATTGTAATGCGAGGTTGTGAATGTTATGATCAGACGACAAATTTCCATGACCGGTTTGGATTTCTTAATTGTATAACAAAGTCAAATTTCGCATTTTAGAAACAAAGGTAACGAAGTTTTTTACAGATTGGCTGTCACGTAATGTTCCTTGTACCTCAATGCGATGAATAGAAAAATTTAAGATATTGTATTCTTTAGCTCAAATATAACTTGGTAATGGTCAACCTGCCAAAAAACGACGTATGGATGTATACCGAAAGAATTGGCTATATCTGAAGGATTTTTCGTCGCATAAGTACTACCACAGGTATTTAGGCATGACTCGGACAGAGTTTTAAGAGAAAGGTGGGGCGTTAAGGTTTAGGCATGTCTCCAGACATTTATAGACAAATTCACTTAGAACCAGCGCATCACTGAAGTATTTTTAACTTACTTCCTCCCCAACCTGGAGAAAGTTCTCCGTTCACAGCCGCATTATCTGCCTTTAATGATTGTTTGTTGTAGCGTTTACTTTTAATATCCTAAACTACTTCTGAGGTAATGACGTTGTAGAACAAAAATACTATAAACTTCTTAATATTTGACTTTAAACTATTATTTTTTTCTGTCAAGTAACTCTTACTACTTGAGATCCTTGTCACCTGGTAATCGTTAATTGTGGTTAAAGTTGTCTTACCTTCAATGCAAAAAAAATCTGACGAGTTAGTCTCAGGTTCCCGAAGATCTCATAGTGCTATGTCTCCTAAAAATGTCCTCGCCTGAAATGTGTATTGAATTGTTCAACAAGTGTGAATTTGTTAACGGTACAAAAATATATCATTTGCTTGCACATGACATAAATGTTTATAGGGTTACACTTCAAATTTCATACTTTGAAGCTTAACCAAAAATTAAATGGTAGTGCACAATACCATTCTAGCACTTGAATGTCATGTATTTATGCTAAAATTAAATTTACTTCGATAGGTTGATTTGCCAAAAATATAGTTGGGAATTCGAGAGCTAAGAGAAGAAAGAGCAGAAATATTTGATTATTTTTGAAGTTTCAGACAGGAACTAGAAGTACAGTGAATGACTATTTTCATTTCATGGCAGTATGAAAAATGAATTTCTTCTCCTCGTTTGCGGGTTTTAATGATATTTTCATTTGTTATGATAAAACTCTGAACTAAGACCACTTTTAATTCCCATCATTATCAGAGTAGGGTGTTGTAAGAAGACAGTGTATGGGTCCCGAAATAGCTTAAATTATAAGTTAAGATCGCCTTGTTTGGTTATCAGTTGTGACCGATTGATAACACTAACGAAGTTGTAATGGCCTCTGTTGTCTATATTGAGAATAGTTAGCTGTGTAATAAAGTCGGAGGAATTGTAGCATGATTCACTTGGAAACTCAAGTTTTCAATAAATAAAAAGCTTAAAATTTTAATCAGCCAATTTCATCTCACTATAATGGACATTTAATTTGGTTGTTGATACAACCGAATATTTAACTGAGTGTTAAAAGTATTCAGTTATATTTAAGAATTTTACAGTAATAGTAATAAATGGTTGACAGTATTACAATAAATACTAGTGTTAAATATATGTATATACTGCCACGTTTTCCGGTATTTTTGTAAGTTACTCTTGTTCACAAAATGAAGTCGTAAGAAAAGTTTATCTAAAAATCTCATCTCTTTATATACAGGGTGTTTTTTTTAAACGCCACCATTTTTAAGATTGAATAATGCACATATAAATATGAAATGAGTAATGTTTTATTGATCTTTACATTTTATGCAGTCTATTATTTAAGTTTGATCACATTTAGTTTACATTATGTGCTCAAACAGTCCGCCGTTGGCATTTGTATAAAGTTATGTTCTTTCCATCAAATTCCCAAACACGTGTTGCAAGGTACCTCTTTGAATATCTTGCATTAAATTCGTTATGTTTGTTTTGAGGTGCTGAATATCCTGTGAATTGTTTTCGTAGGCCTTACTTTTTATGTATCTCCAAATAAAATAATATACTGGGGTAAAATCCGGGGATCTTGGGGGGAAATAATCCTTCACCGATAAAATAAAGTTTTGGGTTGCCTTTTTAATGTGTGGGTCTTTAAGCACGATAAATCGCGTAAAAATGGTCCGATCTGAATGAAATTTGCCACAGACATGTGAAGTAGTAATTATCCTACGAAAACAATTCTCAAGATTTTCAACACCTCAAAACAAACATAACAAATTTAATGCAAGAAATACAGAGGTACCTTGCAACACGTGTTCGGGAATTTGGTGGAGAGAGCACAACTTTGTACAAATGCCAATAGCGGACTGTTTGAGCACATAATGTAAACTAAATGTGATCAAACTTAAATAATAGGTTGTATAAAATGTAAAGATCAATAAAACAATACTTATAACATATTTATATGTGCATTATTCAATCTTAAAAATGGGTTGCGTTAAAAAAAACACCCTGTATCTTTAATTTTTTTCAAATTCTGGAACAAAATTTTCGGATAAGTGTATCCACTCTTCTTTTGAACAAATTCCAATATATATCCTGCAGTGTAATCTCTTTCACTCTATTTTATTAAAGTGTAAACATTTCTCGACCTTGTATTCATTTAAAAATTATCATTACTCGTTTCGGGTAGTTTTTTCAAATTTGACCGTTGCTGTGTTTAGGTTTTTTTACTCGAGTATTTTTAACTAAGGACCAATGGCGTCGCACCAAAATATTCTTGGGGGAGGTCAACTGATTTTCCCAACTGGTAACCTTGAATTTCCCAATTCTTGAATCTGAATTTCCTAACTGAAATAATTAAATTTACGCAAATTAATCAGAAAAATCATTTTCACCCCCTTAAAGACCTTAAGAGTTGGGAAATTAAGTATTCAAGATTGCCATGCGTATTCGGATGCTGTTATGAGCCGTGCGTTGCGTCTCTGTGTGATGTTCTTACTTTGGAATTGAAGCTTAACCAAAAATTAAATGGTAATACACAATATCATTCTAGCACTTGAATGTCATTTATTTATGCTAAAATTACATTTACTTTGATATGTTGATTTGCCAAAAATATAATTGGGAATTCGAGAGCTAAGAGAAGTAAGAGCAGAGATATTTGATTATTTTTGAAGTAGGATTAGAGTACTACAGGAATTTAAATGTAGTTAGTTACTGCAAAATATACAATTAATCTTTTAGTTTAAATTGAATTAACTTAGCAATTTCAGCTCAATTTTTTCAACTACCTGGCTGGAAACTCCCAACTTTTTTATTTTCATATCCTAGGGGGGGAGGGGGGAGGCTGCCCCTCACCGCTCCCAGAGCGACATCCGTGCTAACGACGCGACGTACCCTCTTCGCCTTTTCGGAAGAGAAATATAGAAATTCCATTACGATGACGTGATTGAGTTACACATGATTACTGGTCAAACAAAAATGTGTATACTTATTCCTTCTAAAGCACTCTTTGTTGGCACAAATTTCACACGTGTTTTGGCTAAAAATTAAGATTTTTTTTATAAAATGTGTTGTTTACTTTTGAAAATCAGCCATATTTTGTCCAAATAAATGTGAGCCATTTACATAATGACGAATGACGTATTTTTCTACATAAAACACTCGTATTTTGTATACAGGTATTACATCGACGAGAAACATTTCGTTCTGTAAAATATGATTTGAAAGCCGTTAGCCGCCCCTGGAGCGCTCGGTGCTATGACTGGTAGATAACCTGGCGTCAGCGGCGTGTGCCGTGTCCCGTGTGCCGTGGCGCTGTCATGTGGAATATTCCCGTTGCACCGCCTCGCCAACATGCGGCTGCGTGACGTAGGCAGTGTACACAGCTGTTCGCCGTGCGCGGGGGAGGGGGGAGGCGGCTGTTATCGCCGTTATCAGTAGAGATGTCGTGCGTGACGTGCCACAAGTGCGGCGGGTCCGTGGGTCCCGTGGACAAGGTCCGGTGCTACGGCCGCTGCCAGGGCGGCGACTACCACTTCCGGTGCGAGGACATACGGGAGATCGTGCTGCACAAGCAGTTCCGGTGTGCCAAGTGTTTCCTGCGCAACCCCGTCAAGCGGAGGGGCTACAAGGTGTCGCCGGTAGGTGAGGGTGGATGTCCAAGGGGTTCTGAGGTCTGGCAACAAACAAGCTTTCTAGAGTTTGGGATAGTGAAAACCACATTGGAAACAAAAACCTGTGTGAACAATGTAGGTTCTTTTACTGTTTGAGAAAATCATTAAATGGGATGTTGAATAATAATTGAGAGGGGGTCGGGTAGTGCGAAAAGGTTTCCTGCGCACTGCTTTGCAAATTTGAAGTATTTCGTTTATAACGGTACTCGGGGATATTTTTTTGTTATATTTTGTGGAGGGAATAGGTGGCGTTGCGACTTCGTGGGATTAAAAATGCGAGATTGTGTCGAAAGAGCAGTGAATGAATGACAGGCTATGAGTGATTTGATTTTAGACTTGATCCTTTCAGGAGAAAAGAATATCAGATGTCAAGTACAAATAATCTGAACTGATTAAAATTACGGGACATATATTGAGGTGAGATTACTCGAGGATTAAGTATTTGTGGCCATATTCTTCCGTAGTGGGGTCAATGATGAGATCGTATGTGAGTAGAGAAATAATATACGGTAATGAACTTAACGTTTTTCTTAATCGTGGTTTATCGATGCGAATGTGCTTGGAGCAACTAAAGTAATTTGTTCCACAAGGAAACTTCAGCGGGCTTGTAGTGAGACTAACAATTATAGGGTTCTCCCATTAGATAGTTGCTCAATAGCATATTAGATTTAATTGCCATTTGCTGTTGTAGTTTGTCATTCAATTAAAAAACTCTCAATGTTTGCATTGGATTAACTGTGTGATATTTTAGTCTTTTTGTGTCAAACCCTATAACAAAACGTACTCATGCAGAATGTTCGTGGGGTATTATATACACTTGAACATTTTACTTATTTGAATACAGATTTGTATGTGCTCCTTTTTCTTAAGTAATATGACATTATATGCCCATAAGTTAATTGCAAAATTTAAAATTTCACACAGTTTGATTTAAAAGAGTTTTTTTTATTACATCGGTAAATTAGTGTGCCTACATTTTATTTTTTTAATTTCTCTCATTGTGAACAAGTATAAAAAAAGATTGACTCTCCAGCCTTGACGGAGTCTTTTATCTACGTTAATTTTAGATATTACACTCAGGTAATTTTCTTAAATCTCATACGTTTGGTAAAACACCAACGAACCCTATTTTAAAGTGAATAATATATAAAGTATTTTAGATGAATATATTGAATCCCTATATATTTAAACATAGTTTGTATCCACGTATAGTTTTCATGTGTTTAAAACTGTACGTAATCAAGCTTATAAGACTTTTTAAACTTATTACTGTATGACCGACAACTGTGACACTAAACTAATTTGATGATGACCGCACCCTGCAGTTCCCTGACGCCACCACCCGCCGGCCACTCGGTGTACAGTTACACGGAGATCCCCGCCCGCACGGAAGCCGCACAGCCGGCATGACAATGAAGCCAGCGTGGACTTTCGTGACCAATTATCAGCCCCAGGGGTTGGGAGTCGGGGGTGGGTGTGATTTGTATGCACCTCGTGTTGTAAATTAGTCCAAGTTATTGTTACTCGGAAAGTGTCAAGGAAATTGAGCACGCGCTGCCTGCAAAGGGGCGAAGAAAATTAAACGTCGCAGTAGTTAATTTTTTATTTGCTTGAAGTTTGGCTACGGTGACAAATTTTTACGACAAATTGTAGCGTTTTTGGGTAGTGTTATTTTTTCAATTGATATTTTATTTATTATATCAGAGGCTACCCGATTCTTATCGATGCAAAGGACTTTCGATTCGTACTTATGTAGCCTAAAAGTTTGATCCTATAGATATAAAACCTGTTAAAGATTTTCTTTTGAGTTATTTACTGGCCCTCCTCAGGTAACAGCCACAGAGAAGTTGAAGAGATGTCATTATTCTTTTTGGGTTGGCGAATTATCCGGCATTCATGTTGTATGATCTCTCACCTCTATAGAACAGTGTGTGACTCAACTGGCGGTGAGACGCGCATAACGCAGATGTCGTTCAAGGTTGGCATGATCTGTTTACGCGTTGGTATACATCTTGAAGCTATATGCGAATTATTTCGAAGAATACTTTGATGGAATTTGTTATAATTCTAGAGGAACGTATTTTTTTGTATGCGTGACTTCACAATCCGCATAATTTATTATTCAGTATAAATGACCGTCAATATCCTATGAAATTGATTTGGCTAGTTCGGATGGTTCGTAACTGGTTAAGAATATAAAAATCGATGTATTTTCTGGTGTTTTAAATTGACGTTTTTACTCGATTTCCTATTTTATTGAAAGCGCCAACAATATATTTTATGATTTTATGTTGTGCCGTAAAAACCACACTCCTTTTGCCGTCGTTACCCGGCCTGTGATCCACGAGTCGCTTGGTGAATTAGCTTGATAAAACTACACAGAGCAATTAATTAATGGATTGTTTATTAACGGATTGACCTACATACAGCACCGTTGCTGAATATGAACGAAAAGCAGTTTGCAGTTTAAGACGCATTCAGTTTTCATCTTCAACTAACTTACCTGACTATTGTTTCTGTGTTATAATAAATAAGAGTATTTGCTTTCAGATTTTAACTGTGTCAAAAATATGAACCGTTACGAGTGCGATGACGATTTAGGCAACCCTCCTCCCCCGGTCTTTGTGTCATACACCCGGTAAACGTCACAGGAACTAGCTCAGGAAATTTTCTCAGAATTATTGAAGCAGATTCAATATTACAATTTAAATCGCTATTAATTGATCTTATCTTAAATGCGATTCATGGTACAGGATAGGACTACGGAAGATTTGAATAAAGTGTGCGTAAAACATGACATTGATTTATTGATTTTTTTTTTAATTTGGATTGTTATTGATCAAAATAAGCAATGCCAATCGATATGGTTGAGGATCTAGCTGCACGGGCTTTCCATTTATTGCTTTTTTATAACGTTATCCTCCTTTTTTCTTTTATTTTAGAAACCGTGTCTTAAATTAAGCCCGCTTGAATATTTTTTAAAGGATTCGTCCCATTTCATTGAGTACCCATGATGTAAACAGATAAAAAACCCATACCGACAAAAATTGATGGCTCCCAAGCTCGGGATATAGCATGTCCGGTCTGTAGATACCATCACTACGACATCCGTGGTGGAGGCACCACAAGAAACGCACCGTTGTGTGGCGGCGGCGGTTCCGGCGTGTTTTGTGGCAGCGATCGATCTCGGGCGCACGCCACGAGCCGTGATTGTCGACATTCATTTACATCGCCGGGTCCGCCGCCGCCGGTGCTTCGTTATTGAATTCCCGATGGTGTTTCACAAATCCTAGTGTTTGGGGGAGTAAAAATTTTAGTTAATTCTAGATATACGCAGCTTTTGATACCATCCAAGGCCGTAGCCAATGGGGGGGGGAGTCAGGGGGTCGAACCCTCCAAAATGTAGAAATTGCGTTAAAATGAAAGAATAGATAGTTATTTTTTCACTTCTTGTAGCATATGTCTATATATGCGGATATAACCTACTTTTTGCTTAAGGACTCAATAATTTGATAATACATTTTTTGGCTCGCATTTCCAGTTGCTTTACTTCTGTTAAAAAGTATAGATAAGATGAATATGGTTTGTTTGGCGTAGATTCATGTAAATATAATCTACCTTTAGTTTAAAACCTCTTAGCATATTTGCTCTTATATTTTTAAGCACGCATTTCAAGTTGCATATAGCTTTTGTTAAGACAACAAGCAAGCAAACATTGTACAAAACCATTTCTTCTTCATGATTGTAATATATTTTATTTTTAGTACTAGCCAAATGTCAGAAATGTCACTAACTAAAGGTTCTAGCAATTACATTTTCTTCACCCATAATTTTATCGATGCCCTTTATTTTATTGAGTGCTATAAGCAATTGCTTACTTTTAGCGAATTTCCCCTATAGGGAAGAAGCTATTACCGTAGGTCTCATGGTAAGACCTAAGCCCGAGACCATGATAACTTTTCGTTTTGGGGCCCCCTGTAGCAAAAAACACCATTCGTTTGGATTTTTAGATATATATATATATGTGTGTGTGTGTGTGTGTGTGTGTGTGTGTGTGTGTGTGTGTGTGTGTGTGTGTTTGTGTGTGTCTGTTAGCACGATAGCGGCCGTAAAAATGGTCCGATCTTTATGAAATTTGGTACATACTTGTAAAGTGGTAATCGATTGGACGAGTTCGTAAACCAGCCGGATCGGACCATCGGAAGGGGGGTAAAGCGGGATAATCCCCCCCAAAAATGGTTTTTTTGCGTTTTTCATATGGTAAAATAAAAATAATCCGATTTTGATGGATTTCACCATTGAATTCAGTTTGAAAAAACAAACAATTTAGTATATTTAATCATAGCTCTATGTCCATTGGTTACCGAGATATTGAAAGTGGTAAACACAGTACGTTGTCCCAATGTTAAACTTATGGGAAATAAGGACAATTCTATATCTCACTTAATTCTCAACATATCTTGATAAAACTTGGTAAATGGCTTCTTCTAGTTCAGATCTACTAAATATTGAATTAAAACCACCCAGTTTTAATATACCAGTAGCAGCAAACCTGCATACTCATTCCCCATGTTATTCTTACGGAGCTTACAAAAACATGTCAAATCTCGCTACGTTGGATTGAAATATGTTATTTTGCATTTGAAATTCGCTGAGTATGCAGGTGTGCTGCAACGGGGGTATTATTTATTTATATCGCTCATTGCACCGTGTCGTGTGAAGTTTTGCTTATTTATTTGGTTTATTTCCGTTCCAGCATTCAAGTGATGCCATGAAGGTTCTGATTTGTAACCTGATTTGTAATGTTTATGGCTCTGTGGTTTTTGGATTGTAGAATATATTTATATAATAGGGGTGTTTTACTTGCTTTTGCTAGCTTACCAAGGGAAAGCTTTGTTGACATATAACGATTTGTTTTGAATGATTTTTACTCCTTGAAACGACTAATATAATCTTGTATTTTTGTTTCGTTTGTACAATCTTAGTAAATTCAAAACCTCTCAAAAACATCAGTACTATAAAAATATTGATTTCTAATGAGCAATTCGTACATAGTAACTTGAAATATACGAAAAGAGGACAAACCGCCGCGCCGCGGAGAGAAGACTTCTAGCTCTAACGTAGTGGTCATTAGTCAGTACAATATTCTTGAAGTGCTGCGGTAGTGGAACATAATTTTCACTGCATGACGGTTGTCTTTTTATGTGGCTTTATTTAAACATACAATTACATTTTATCTAAACGTAATGTATTGGGGTTTCATTACAGTACTTATATTTTCAATCCACAAATGATATGACGTAAATTATTTCTTTCTAAACTCCATCTCTATTTCTTTCTAAACCATCTCATTTCGAGACGTTTGGGGATTGATTACTTCTTTCACTTCCTAGTTTTTTTATTGGGTTTTAGTACTTTTCTACTACAAAATTGCCTTATTTTTTTGAACAAAAGCAATTTTTCGACAAAATTTGTACTGTATAGCATACTATCGGTGTGTCGGTTGTAGTAACGTAGTGACGACCGCACCGGAGTGGGGTGGCGCCACTCAGCCGACATCGATTGCATTGTTACACTGGAGACATACGGTTGCCGTCACTACTGTACAGAATTGCCCAACTGTGACGTGTTGCAAACAAATTGTTCTCCCAACAGTATATTGATATTATAACATTTATGATCACAAACTGACAAATATTTTGGAAAGTTGATGAGCGTAGTTTAGTCCCATGAGGTACTGTAGCTCAATGTGTTGTGGCAAATGCCATGTACGAGGGGTCCTCATATCCAGGATCTTATGCGGAATCACATGTTTCTAACCAATTTGTAGTGCAAAAACCAATTTTCAATCTTTCAAACGCCCACTATTACGAAAAGCACTTTAAAATTATTAAATCAGTTTCAAATTTATACGTCGACGTTTTCATGATTACGCACGCTTTGAGTTGAAGAATGTCAAAATTGTTTAAAGCCGTTCGGCTCATGGGCGTCCATCATACTTTTTCCAAGGGGCAAGGGGGGCTAAACTAGATGATCTGATGGGGGGGGGGTACAACTACCTAAGAAATGTGGAAAATGTGGATAACCCCAGCAATCAAAGAGGTTTAGGAACCCCCCCCCACCCCGGAAAAGTTTTTAAGATTAGAAATGTTAACAGTGTCGGATTTATCAATAGGCCAGCTAGACCATTATTGTTACTCTATGGCCATGGCTAGACCTGATCCCATGGACATGGGTTGAGGGGGCCGCACAAGGCACAATATAAGGTATTTTTAGTTTTAGCCGGATCGTTTGTAAATTCGGCACTGACTGTCTATTTTAAATTAATGCAATTTATTTATTTATTTATTAGCATCTGTAACACCTTTTTAATACATAGAATGTATATGAGGCAGAGATTTGGCACACAATACACAAGCACAGTTGTAAAAAAAAGAAAAACGTAAGCTACTCTTAACAAACAAATGTGTTTGTGGCTTGAACAATATAATAAAAACTGGACTCAGGACATATTAATAGTAGTTTTAATTACTAGGAGCGAAAGTGGCTCTTTTTGGTACTAGATCGTAATTTACAGGCGAGGCGCAGCCGAGCTTGGAAATGCGATCGAGTACCAAGGAGACACTTTTGCTCCGTGTGATGAACAACTATTTTCATCATTATGTATAAATAACCATTTAATCGTTAAAAAAATAGACTACATAATTTTGAGGTTATCCAAAAATAGTCATCGTCACTTTCACATCTGTTAGTTGTTTACAAACACAAGTTAAGAAATCGTTCAACCTTTCAAACGTAACATAAACAAATTTTGACATTAGAGTACGGCAAAATTTACCATATGTTTTTTCAGTACTCCTATTCGAAGTGATCCAAAAACGATCATTTTGCGTACGATTTGGAGAACTAAAAACGGCTGTTTTCGGGACAGTATGATGAAAAGGTTGTTTTTGTGTACTTGGCTATAAACACATTTGAAATACAATCGGCAGCCAAGCAGATCATTACTATCGAGGTTTAAAGGTCCGGTGATTAAAGATGAATGTCAGTATTTTATGAGCACCGGCAAGAGAAAGAAAGTCAAGCATTGAGTCAGTGTAAGTTTTAGTTCCGTATAAGCGGACGTCGAGGCGTTTTACAACAGTGACTCGACGACGTGTTTGTTCCGGTGTTATAGCTTCTGGCACGCTCGCTGACGTGGGGGGCAGCCAGCCACGCGGAATGAAGCATGGCTGTGAAATACGCAAATGGTATTGGTTACTCGCGATTAGCTGTCATAAGTTGCATTCCTTCATATTTACGTTATTTTACAACAAAAAGACGTGTCAAGATGGTTAACGACAATCTAACAGAGATTCTTTGGGTAACAATCGATTGTACCTGTGATTCCATAACATTTTTAAAATTAAAACAATAGCTTGTATTGTATAGTTGACGAATTGCAGTACAATAGGTTTGTTGCCAGTGCTGGCAATCAAAACTCCTGTCTGAACTTAACTTTTATAATATTATGTTTAATTAAGTGGATTTCTTTAGTAAATGCGAGTTGCGACAACTTCTGAGTGCTTTAATGGGAAGTTGCTGTTGTAGGCTAAAATTTGTTAACGTTTTAATGTGAATGAACTGCACAGCCCTAATAAAATATCACAAATCCTGGTATATATGCTTTCTGTGCAGGGAGCACTGACAGAGACCGACGATGTCTTACCAAGATAGAATATTCGTCTCACCCAAAATTGTCAGTTGTGTCTGTATTGTGGTTGGTTTGAATCCTTAAAAAATTAATCACTATTGGATATTGAGAATTTTAGGTTGTAAAACGCGCTTCCCTTGTCCTATCTGGAAAGGCCTGCCACACACAGCAGCAGTCAAGGCGATGCAAGGCAACGTGAGACAAGTCGCTCGACTTGCCTTGTTGTAAAGGGTTGAAACCGTACTCCCTAACTAACTACATTAAACAATTTAATAAATTTGGTTTGAATACGTTTGATTCCTTGTTGCTCCTGTTGTGGTGCGACACGAGGACGATGTGCAGTGTGCAGCTATGTGCGATGTGCGAGTGCGAGTGCGGAGTGCGCGGCCGCATGCTCGACACGCGGTATTCTAATGAGCCGAGCGCGTGTCCCGGGTGGCAACGCGGCGGCCACTGACCTCCACCCCCGCGACAACGGTAACGTGTCGATTGATGTGAGCTTTCGTCTCATTTTTTGGTCTAATTTCTTTCCGTAAAAGTTTTTTCCGTGAAGTTCGTGAAACCACTTGGACTCCCTCGCAGAAATAAGAGTAAAACTGGTAAACTGTCTGACGTGGTGTCAGTCATTAAGCAGAAATAAAATTATAACAGGCATGGCCGGCAGAGTCGACCTTGGTTCTGGTCATGGTTCGATGCAATTTTATCGCATTATCGTCATCATCTGCATTGACATGGAGTCGGATTACACCGGATGCTTTCGTCAAACGAATTCCAGTATGCATTCACGCCCACCTGGCAATAAACGATCGATGAATCGATTATATGATGTGAGCGATAGTTTCGACCGGCCTTTCGACATTGATTTGATCACAGCGCGTTGGAAAAGACACAATATTCACAGATAAGGATTTAAGCACGAATAAATTTTTTGCCGAGTTGGTTGTGACGACTGCAAAAATACAATTAGACTATGTAATTCTTGTTGGGAATATGAATTTTGAATCAGCCCAAATCAACCACAAGGAACTTAACATTTTCCGTTCTTCCTTGAACAAAACTGATTAAACCGTTACCAAAACTCTTTTCTTTGTCAAATTAGTCAGATTTTTAAACTGAATCGAATTTTAATGTTCCATGTTGGTGGCTGTTTCAATGATCTTTTTGAGGTGTCGACTGGTCGACTGTTGTCACAATGAATAGGGGTCTTTATAGCTGCAGACTAATCAGTAACTGAATAATTAATCGTATGCGTCATCATTTATTTAAATCAACCAGATTACTAAGGAATCAGCTTTTACTAGCTTATATTATTTTTATTGTATTAGAAACTGAAGCAAACATTGAATGTTATTTGGATTTATAGGATATAGGTGCGATTTTTAGGGATACAGTCAC
The DNA here is from genome assembly GCA_035578135.1 of Flexamia atlantica. NCBI lineage: Eukaryota > Metazoa > Arthropoda > Insecta > Hemiptera > Cicadellidae > Flexamia > Flexamia atlantica. The sequence continues at coordinate 34,864,467 of JAQJVK010000009.1, read as the reverse complement.
TTATTTTAAAGTAATTCGTTCTTTTACAAGGTTTACTAGTAATTTAATTTGACCCATCGAAAGTACGTTGCACTTAGACCTCTGGACATCCAAAATAAAAGTTTGTAATTAGTGTCAAACTGTTTAAAAGACGTCCAACAAAATCTAAAATAAAGCTATACTGATATGAGCGTTGGGTTTGGGCTGGATTGTTCTACTAAAGGCAGATATTGTACTTTTTTTTTATTTTACAAATAATACTTCTAAAACAATGAGTTTCGTTTTGTAAATCATCTGTTCAGCTTTTTTAATATTTTTGTCCTTAGGACAACTTTTATCTGACAACTAATATTTTTCCTGAGATTTTCTGTTCGAGACCTTTAATGCACTTACACGGTTAACGCGTGATTTACGGTTTTCTCAAAACTTACGGTTAGTTTGGGCTTTATATTTAGATCGGAACTATATTTTCGTGGCTCTGCAGCCTCCCGCACCAAAAAGAACATTTTACTGGTCCAGAAAATTACATTTCATTTTAAGTTCTCATCAAAAAATGTTAGGGAATGAAACTTAACACTCGTTTTGCAGCATTAGCGATTAGCCGGCAGTCGGACTTGTAAACATCCAGTGTAATTGACATGCAAATTGTGCGACAACCGATGTTTATGCGGACGATTCGCGTTGGCCCGGCGATTGTCCACAACCGGCGCCAGTTAATTGAGTTGAAGCAGTGCTACTATACCTCACATTCATTCCGTTTATGGATCATTTTGAGTACGACGTATTAAATTGATGTTATTGAATATTTGGAGGTGTTTATCGACGTTGATCAGAACACAATATGTATACAAGGTGCCAAAATCAGTCGTAAAAGAGGCTTAGTTACAGTAAATAAGAGATTAAGAAGTAATATATTACCGTACACTTTTGCCTTATACTAAGGACTGAATTTTGTATCGATAGTTTTACCGTTCAAAGTTTCAATATGTTATAACCGTTCATAAGTGTTCAAGATTATAACCGCTCATAAGTGTTACAATTTGAACGTAGATTTAATTCATCAGTTTTGTTTTGCCAACAATTTTCTTTAGAAACCAATGAAGATTTTATTAGGTAAACACTAAAGGCGGCCGGCGAGGATGCTTGGATTAACGGACAAAGGAAACTCGAGCAAATTAATTGACACGAGAGGTTAATTGGGGGACAATGGGTGGGGGGTCTCCTCCCCCACCTGGGTGAGAGAAGGAGGGGGAATGTAAAAATATCTCCCCCTGCTTGAGCTAACAAGGGGCCCTCATCAGTCAAGGGCAGGTTTACTTAGATAATGTGTGAGTAACGGGCCTAATACTACCTCCTCAGCGCTACAACTCTAGCTACTGTGAAACGAGCCTTTATTAGTTGTAATGTAGCATACACTATTAATTCCCATTGTAAAGTGCAAAGCGTGTTAACAGTTAATTTTTTGAGCAAAAATTAACTTTTTGTTGAGTTCAGTAAACTAGCTTTTCCATCTCAATTGAACAAAATAAGTACAGGTTCAACTCTACAAACAGGTCTACTCTAAACTTGTCTGTGTATTTCTTAGTAACTTAGCCAATTATGTCGATAAGGCTGACGAACAACGTTTATTTTTAATGAATAAACTACAAGCAAGTCACTACAATTGTTTTAGACTTGTACAGTAGTAAGTAATATTTTCTACCCAGACTCGTGCGGAACACCAGTTGATCAGTTTTTTTCATTTTCACTCCTGCTAGAACAGTCTCTTCCATATTTATTATTCTTTAATAGTTTTCAACTTTTAGAGTTGGCTGTATATGTATATTTATTGGCCCTGAATACATTTTTCTTCTGTAGCCTGCTAGACAAGCTTCAGATGAGGGGAAAATAATGGAATTTGATACAGGAGTAAGGAAGATCTCGCGGACCGGCAACAAAACGGGCTGGAGAAATAATATAAAATAAATTCAGTATTTACAAACGTCTTTTAAGGTGTCTGAAACCTAATTAGATCGGCTTTCCGGTTTTTTACAAATAATTTACCACATACGTAGGTGTATTTTGAGATTCGTTTCTATATGTAAATACAAGTCATTTCACAACTTGGAAGTAATTACGGATGTTTTTTTAAGTCTTTTGCGTCTATTTTAAATAATTTACTCTTTTATATAAGCTTTTTCCAATGCAGGACAACCACGTAACTGTAGAGGGAGCCGGGATGGAAGTCACAGACAGCAGTGGCTCGCTCGCGGCCCGTGCTCGTGCCGTACCGGAAGCGCGGCACGTGGCTGCGCATACAACGAGCGACAAATAGCTGGCCGGTATAAAATAGATAGACGTGGATCGGTTTAATTCGAGCGACAAAGAGCTTGCCGGCATATCCGCGGATCGATTTTGATGGATTGTTTATTAACTGTCTGAACTGGTTCAGTGTGCCCATACTTGTCACTTTTAGAAAACGTTATAAATTTTAAATCGTTTTTGTAAAATTAAAACTGTTTTATAAATATTGGATTATACTGTATTCTTTTTCCCTTGAAATTACAGATGTTGATGACCAGTTTTAACTGCATCAGTCAAGTCAAGGCCGTTAAATTTCACTACTCACTTGATTAAAAATATTACCCATAAATTTTGATCTACAATATGTTTATACACGATTGTCCGAGTACGTCCTAGTGTTAACATAGTTGTAGGGAAATACCTCCAATAAATTTAAACCTGTCGGTTAGTGAAACTTACGTAAGTTTATTTTACCTACTGCCACTGTATCACATTGATGTAACAGTTTTATCGTAGTGTACATGTTCATTGTACTGTATTATCTAGAACAGTGGTTCCCAAAAGGTGGTCCGCGGACCCCCAGGGGTCCGCGAATGGCTTGCAAGGGGTCCGCGGCGTTAGGCCTGTACATATTGGCTACTATTATGGATGGTCGGGTCCTGAAATTTCGGAAATTCTCGGAAAAATTAAATTCCCGATTATCGGGCAGGATTTTTATTCACTTCGGGAAATTTTCGGGACGGGATCGTTTAACGATTGCAACTAAACAGCGAGTGTAGCTTCGCAAAACTCGCGATCGGCCGCGGAAAATTATCTTGCGTATTTGCCGATCGCGAATAAACGGCAAATCCAGCTTTGCAAAACTCACGATCGTCCGCTAAAACTATCGTGCGTATTTGCCGATCGCAAATAAACGGCAATCGCGTGTATTTGCAAGTCGCGGATGAACGGCAAAAATAGCTTTGCGCTATTCACGAACGACCGCGAAATACGCTAGCGCGAATTTGCCGATCGCGGACAAACTGCCGATGTTACTTTACGAAACTCGCGATCGGATGAGAAAAACTGTCGCGCGTATTTGCCGATCGCTGAAAAAATAAAAATGTAACATTGCGAACTTGCAATCTGGTGTGAAAATCAAGTTTAGGTATTTACTGATAGCGGTTAATCGACAGAAATAACTTGCTAGAAGGCTTTACAGTGATGCCTTTTATATCATCGGCCACATTGGTCGGCTACAAATAGTGGTTTTGGCCATTGATTCAATTCTCTAAACTCATTCAGATTACATTGAATTCCAGCCGAAAGTATGATTATTTTTCATAAATAAGTAAAAAAATTAGACAGTTGACAAAAGTAAATAGGCTAATTTGAGACTTTTGAATTTAAATTTAAAATACATAGGTAATTAATATTTTATGTAATTTGAGGAATATCAAGTTTGGGAGTTGTGAAAAACAAGAACTTCAAAGCCTAAAATTTATAAAAATACAATAACATGTTTACTAGTTACACTTGACAGTATATTGTCATCATGCAATAACCACTCAAGTATTTTACTTTTGGATTTGTGGAAACCAAACAATAAAATCAAAAAGCAAAAACTTAAAAATTATTGTGTTTTTGTCAAACTTTAAAAATGTATTATATTTGCTATTTTTTGAATAATATTTCTGGTTTTCAATGCATTTAAATCTTGATTTCTTGATTAGAAAAAATTAACCTTCAAATTCAATAAAATATAACAATAATCAAACAATAACTTTACTATTTTATGTAAGTTAGTATTTGCCTTATAATCAACAATTTCATTGAGTTACTTTTTTATTATTTTCGAATGTGTTTTTAATGTTTGCTATTTTGTTAGTTGCATATAAGTTAGTATTTTTTCACTTAAACTTTTTCTTTGAAATTTTGTAATCAGGTAGGATATTTCTTTAAAACAGTTATATATGACATTGTTTTTAACCTAATGTAATAAGAAAAATAAATTTGTGAACAAGCATTTCCAAAGCTTTAGGGAAGAAAAAATCCTGTCCTGTCCCTGTCCCGTCCCGAACTTAAGAGGGAAGAAAAAATCCTTTCCTGTCCCGTTCCGTCCCGAACTGAAAGTCCAATCCCGTCAATCACTATTGGCTATAAAACAATTCGGAAAATTTTGGTGGGTAAAAGCAAAAATAAAAATAAAAAACATATTATTAAATGAAATATATTGAATCGACAGTGTTAGATGCCGAAATGCGATCGTATATGCGCGCGGCCATGCAACTGAGCATGTTGTAAATCAAATATAGCTTTAGGGGTCCCCGATTGTTTAGTTTGTATACCTGGGGGTCCGTGACTACCTGTTATTTGGGAAACACTGAATCTAGAATTTGATCTCGATCTCGACTTACAAGTAATCTACCTCATTCACTGAGTGTTTAAAGCGAATCCCCTCCCTAAAAACATATGTTACTGAAAAGAACCAATCAACAAAGAGAAAGTCACATTTCTAGATCCCAATATTTATTTATTGGTTCTTTTCAATAACAGATGTTTTAAGGGCCCATCCCTTCACTTCATACCCTAAGTGAATACAGTGCAGTTCTGTGAGTGAACAAGACCTCACCACGGCTGCTATGGTGCTTGGATTTACCACGATACAATGTCTCGTTAAATTGTGTTGTGTAAACTCTCAGTATAAATCAACTTGGCGCCTCCACTCCCCTCACTCCTTTGCTGTTTGTTCTTCCTCTATTTACCTCGGCAACTCGTGGTAGTAGTTAAGTAAACATGTCGTAGGTAGGCCTATTTACTGAGTTTATGACAGATTCAATAGTAATTGTTTCTTCATAGTGTTTTTAATGCATTGTTCTGTCCTAAGGAAGTCAGGACAAGTTCTATTCACTCTTTCAAATTCTATTTGATTTCTCTTTTATTTTACAGTTTGGGCAAAATTAAACCTCAAGACGACTTCTCGCAATTACTGTTCTCGAGTGTATAACCTATTAGTTTTCAATATCAATCAACAATGTTGCTAAATTATATTCCTCTCTAAAATCCTAATATAATATAATCTGTGAATCCTGACAAAAACAATATAAATAATATCAATATTATTATAGTGATGTAAAATGTAATAATATCATATAGGTTATATATTTATATTATAAATATATATATTCGAAAAATTCTCTTCATAATTGAGTGTTTAACATTTTTATTATATATATGAAGAGAATTTTTCTAATATATAATGTGAAAAAATGTTCTTTAGGTGACATTTTGGTAGGTTCTGTTGGAATGTCCCCTATACGTTCTGTTGGAATGTCCAACAACACGACTTTTGGATTTCAAAAAACTAAGGAATAAATGTGGTCAATCAGAGTCAGGAGTAATTAACCGTTTTAGGTTGAAGATAATAGTTTAAATTGAGTTTGGATCCTTGACACCCTTCGTAAAATTTTATACAGTAGAGTCCCGCAAACCCGGAATTCGATAACTCGGAATTCTGGATAACTCGGAAAGCCTGCCAAAGCAATAAAGTGCACTCAGATTCAAGGCCAGAGCATGGTGTGGCACATATAAAACAGTTTTGGTTATTCTTTAAGTTTTTTGTAACTGATGATGTAGTTTTTGAATTTTTTACTAAGCAATAAATAATTTACTTCTTATTTAAATAACAGAAACCATTCTTATTTTTTCATATTTTTACTCATTTCCCGATAACTCGGAAATTTCACAAACCCGGACACCGTTCGGTCCACATTAGTCCGGGTTTGTGGGACTCTACTGTACTGTCATTTAGATCAGTGTTTCCCAAATAACAGGTAGTCACGGACCCCCAGGTATACAAACTAAACAATCGGGGACCCCTAAAGCTATATTTGATTTACAACATGCTCAGTTGCATGGCCGCGCGCATATACGATCGCATTTCAGCATCTAACACTGTCGATTCAATATATTTCATTTAATAATATGTTTTTTATTTTTATTTTTGCTTTTACCCACCAAAATTTTCCGAATTGTTTTATAGCCAATAGTGATTGACGGGATTGGACTTTCAGTTCGGGACGGGACGGGACAGGAAAGGATTTTTTCTTCCCTCTTAAGTTCGGGACGGGACAGTGACAGGACAGGATTTTTTCTTCCCTAAAGCTTTGGAAATGCTTGTTCACAAATTTATTTTTCTTATTACATTAGGTTAAAAACAATGTCATATATAACTGTTTTAAAGAAATATCCTACCTGATCACAAAATTTCAAGGAAAAAGTTTAAGTGAAAAAATATTAACTTATATGCAACTAACAAAATAGCAAACATTAAAAACACATTCGAAAATAATAAAAAAGTAACTCAATGAAATTGTTGATTATAAGGCAAATACTAACTTACATAAAATAGTAAAGTTATTGTTTGATTATTGTTATATTTTATTGAATTTGAAGGTTAATTTTTTCTAATCAAGAAATCAAGATTTAAATGCATTGAAAACCAGAAATATTATTCAAAAAATAGCAAATATAATACATTTTTAAAGTTTGACAAAAACACAATAATTTTTAAGTTTTTGCTTTTTGATTTTATTGTTTGGTTTCCACAAATCCAAAAGTAAAATACTTGAGTGGTTATTGCATGATGACAATATACTGTCAAGTGTAACTAGTAAACATGTTATTGTATTTTTATAAATTTTAGGCTTTGAAGTTCTTGTTTTTCACAACTCCCAAACTTGATATTCCTCAAATTACATAAAATATTAATTACCTATGTATTTTAAATTTAAATTCAAAAGTCTCAAATTAGCCTATTTACTTTTGTCAACTGTCTAATTTTTTTACTTATTTATGAAAAATAATCATACTTTCGGCTGGAATTCAATGTAATCTGAATGAGTTTAGAGAATTGAATCAATGGCCAAAACCACTATTTGTAGCCGACCAATGTGGCCGATGATATAAAAGGCATCACTGTAAAGCCTTCTAGCAAGTTATTTCTGTCGATTAACCGCTATCAGTAAATACCTAAACTTGATTTTCACACCAGATTGCAAGTTCGCAATGTTACATTTTTATTTTTTCAGCGATCGGCAAATACGCGCGACAGTTTTTCTCATCCGATCGCGAGTTTCGTAAAGTAACATCGGCAGTTTGTCCGCGATCGGCAAATTCGCGCTAGCGTATTTCGCGGTCGTTCGTGAATAGCGCAAAGCTATTTTTGCCGTTCATCCGCGACTTGCAAATACACGCGATTGCCGTTTATTTGCGATCGGCAAATACGCACGATAGTTTTAGCGGACGATCGTGAGTTTTGCAAAGCTGGATTTGCCGTTTATTCGCGATCGGCAAATACGCAAGATAATTTTCCGCGGCCGATCGCGAGTTTTGCGAAGCTACACTCACTGTTTACTTGCAATCGTTAAACGATCCCGTCCCGAAAATTTCCCGAAGTGAATAAAAATCCCGCCCGATAATCGGGAATTTAATTTTTCCGAGAATTTCCGAAATTTCAGGACCCCACCATCCATAATAGTAGCCAATATGTACAGGCCTAACGCCGCGGACCCCTGGGGGTCCGCGGACCACCTTTTGGGAACCACTGATTTAGATTTCAAAATTCCGTTCCTTCTTGAACCTGGGATGTTAACATTTTTCACTCACATCAAGTCCTAGGGAAGTCCTAGATTAGTATCCATTGGACTGCACCCCTGGAGCACTGGTACTATTTATGAGCTTATCTTGGGAGGAAACAGCCACTTGAGTGTCCACTTGAACAAGAAGCATGGCTGGTAATTCCCCATACTTAGGGCTAGATCAATCCCTCAGTAGATTGAAATGGTTGGGGTTCCAAACAATCATTCCTGTCTCCAGTGTACTGAATAAAAAAATACAGAAACCCAATAAGTAATTGTTAAGTAATTGCCTTTGGAATAAGTAATTGTTTAGTTCAGTCGTCTTACTTACTTCAACTTTTTTTGAGCATTCAATGCCTAATGAATTTAGACTGGTCTTATCCTGGAATGTCTTAAAACTTTTTGAACCATTTGCTAATGATGTTGGTGATTGTCTGCATTCACAGATTAACATTTACTGTCTCTTTATTTTCTTAATTAGAGAGAAAGTATTAAACATACAACTTAATAGTACTGGCAGTAAAATAATTTCACCAAATAAAATTTTAATAGCTCAGAAAATAGCTTTGGGATCCTGTTTTATCTTTGTTATAAATGCACAATTTTATTAATCTGACCTGCTGTCAAGGGAGGAAAACAGGAACTGATTGAACAGAAGATGGCCTTTAGTGCTTCATCACCATTCCAGCAGAAGTCAGTTTCTTGTATGAACATGGTCCATGGTTCAACGGCTTGGACAAGTTTGCCTTAATGGGAGTGAAAGTTGAATTGCTTTAAACCGCAATGCTGCGATGTGCATGCTCAATGTCAATGTAGAAAACTGGTCTCAGTGATTATCATACCCACTATGAATCGGCTTTCCTTTTTGAAGTGTTAAACTGCTGTCAAAGACCTGTAGAAAATTATTTTCCAATTTTCAAGCACATATAAACACACCAGTGAAACATAATTTTCTTACTAACAGTTTATTGCCTACTTGGAGTACTTAATATATGTAAGTATCAGTGTGTTTAAAGTTAACATTGTTTAACACCCTGTATAATTAATTGTTTTTGAATAGCTAAAAGTTGATAAAATCATTTTCAAGGCTAGATAATTGTTGAACAAATTAACTACAAAATAATTAAAATTTCAGGCATCAACAGCTATTTGAGCAACTTATATTGGTTTGCATAGGCTATAATTTCGTCAGGATTCATAGATTATATTAAGAAATTAGAGAGGGATATAATTTGTTGATTGATTTTGAATACTAAGAGGAAATACACTCAAAAACAGTAATGATGAGAAGTGGACTTGTGGTTTAATTTTGTCCAAACCGTAAAATAAATGAGAAATTAAATTGAATTTGAAAGAGTGAATAGACTCATATGATGGAAAAGAAAGGGAGACACTTGAGGCAAAGTTCGTTGACACAAATGAAGGAGCTCTCCTGCAGCCAGAATGTTAAGGGTTATCTCCTTCTCTCTGTCTCAACATTCTTTCCTTTTTTATTGTGTTAGGTTAAGCATGTGTTAGCGCCTCAGATGCATGTGATGGTTAAAATGAATGTTAGAACTTCCCCTGTTAAACATTTTGAAACCTTAAGTTTTATATCAGTTTTAAAGGGGACGGTGGTCATTATATATTGAGCAGAGTTTTGTTCTCTGGAATTTTTCTTTTTATTGTAAATTATGTTTTAAAACTATAAAGTTTTGAATCAAATCTTGGGGATATATATAAATATATATTAATGTAAGAGAAAATAAATAGAAAAGATTAATAACTTTAGCAGCCCTCCACAGTGAACTTTATGCTTATAAAATATATATATATTTTTTAATAAAACAATTTGTGTTCAGAAAAAAAAATTTAAATTAACAGTAACTTTTTTCTGTTGAGGCAATGCAAATTTTATATAGGTCAACAATTTTCAGCCTGCGAAAAACCCTACAAATTAAGTAATAAAGTTGATTAGGCCTTACAGTAACAAGTCAGTCAACAGCTGTGGGGTCAAGTGCAACTGGATTGACATTAATTGTCATGTTAAAGGTCTTGCAAGTTGCCAATGGACGGTCACCATAACTTAGTTCCATCTTTATGCAGGTCTTTTAACAAAAAAAATACAACAGTCAAAAAAGGAGTACACATTCATATATATTTATGATTGGTCTCATAGTCCAGTATAAATTAACGATTAATTAATAAACCTTTTGGTTTGATTATAATGAACAAACTTGGTTATGTCAAGTACGTGGCAAATATAAGACAAACATATAAGACAAAAAAAACTTATATTAATATATAAGACTATTATTCCCCAGTTTCGCTAACTCTGTCTGTTCCTGTTACAGTTGCAGAGTAAAAGAGAGCTGTTCTTCAAGAATGAGCTGCCGGCAGCCACAGGTGCCGTCCCCAACTCCGCCCCTGTGGCCCCCGCAGCGCCGCCCCCAGCCGTCCCCAATACCCCCAACAACCTCAAGGAAGCTCTGGCCAAGCGGAATGCTTCTACTGAAAGGGGTAAGTCTGCCCTTGATAGTATTTGTTTTTTTATTTCATTAGTTTTTCTAATTATTAGTTTTTATAAAGATGTTATGTAATCAAAGTCTGGTTTATATTCCTAAGAAATAAGAAGTTGACACGAAATATAAATGTTGTACATGATTAAAGAGCCTATAAACAAAGAGAGAGTTAATCCAAGAGTATCAACATTAATTACCACAAACAAGTTTCATGGGATTTATGTAGGTAAAATAAAAATGTTGAACAGAATACTTTATTCTTTAAGTTTATAAGTGAACCGGTAATTTCTATATGAAAAAATTAGCTCACACTAAATAACACATCCCTCATCAGCTAAATAAAATGTATTACCTGATTATTAAGCTGATGTTTGACATAATACAAATTTGATAAACATACTCAAATTAGTTGTATAAAAAATAGAAAACTTTAAACAATCATGAACAAAAGGTGTTGGTTGTCAGCCAAAGTGATTTACATCAAAATTTTTTTTTTTTTTTTTAAATAAACATGATAAAATATTTCTTTTATTTAAAAGTTCTGGTAATTTTCATGTTCATTGGGGATGACAAATAATGCTTAGCACCTTAATTTGACACCCGGAATTGGATTATAAAAAAATGTTTCTAAACCAATAAGAATATAGCTTAAACAATTAGTACAACAATTTTCTCGTAACATAACTATTTAAAATCATAATTTGGCCAACAGTAACCACACCGTCGGAGAACTCTGCTGACGCAGAACGACTGACGAAAGCCGAGAGAGACAAAGTAGTGCCAGAGAGACGGACAAAGGAGTTGGACGGATATGTGGGCTTTGCCAACTTGCCAAACCAGGTGTACCGGAAGGCGGTCAAGAAGGGCTTCGACTTCACACTTATGGTGGTTGGTAAGTAAGCGTTATGTTAATTTTTTTGAGGGGAATTAAAAAGCTTGCAATACTCCACCTCCTTAACCCCCGAGGACTGACATATCTGTCTAAAAGACTGGGTAAGTAGATTTTTGATAAAAATTATATTTTTTTGATGTCGGCAGGGCTGGCCATCTCTATCTATACCTCATGTACATCTTTCCAGGAACATCATGACTCACTTACTGTCAATCTTGAACCCTTACTGCCAGTTCAATGAACATTTCTTTAGAGATCTAGAGATCTGGTGTTTTTTACCGTAAATCACATAAGGCTTAATGTTACACATAAATATTTTGTATGCGCACATTTCTTATGTAAAAAAAATATTCAAATCAATAATTTACAATACTTTTGTGGAGTTCTTGTCAATATATGCACATCATTGTACTATATAAGGAAGGTTTTGACACAGTTACAATAATTTTGTAGACACATATAGTCTCCATAAAGTGGTCAAAAAACGAATGTAAAAGACTTTAGTGGAGTTCTTGTAAAAAAACACATAATTTTTTATCATATTAACTTTTATAAAAAATCTGGTCTAAAACACATGTCAGTCATCGCGATTTCAAATTAAAGTCAGTTCTGCCGGGTATAGAGGCTTGTGAAGTTCAGGAGGTAATCCCATCAGAACACATCTGTCATTTTGTGGTGGTAAAGGGATAGATTTTGCCTTGTTTTCTCGACAAAAACTATATCAACCCTTACTTAAAAAAAACCTCCCAATAATAGTGCCATTTCTCACCGCTTGGGCTCAGCTTCCCACCAGTTTCTCTTAATTGGAAGAATAGGAACTAGCAGGAAGGGTAAGTCTCTGGAGAGTGGAGAGATTTCCTTTGTTATCATAAAGTTGTTATCATAAAGGCCAAATTGTGACCCCTATGATGGCTGTTCATTAGGTCTTTGACAGGTAGTTCACTCTGTCCTCCAGGTCAGCTGATGAATTAGTGACTACAATCATCGAAACTATTTCCTGCTTTTAATGAAAAAAGATGCAGCAATGAAAACTTGCAGCTCTTTTGTGGCTATTGAAAGGTGTTACGGGGCTGTTACTCATATAAGAAATGCATTTGATTTGTCAATGCGTAAAGCTGGGCTCAGAAAAGATAATTTAATATGAACAATTATGACCTGACTAGCAATTTCTTGAAGAAATATAATTTAAGAAATGTGTTAAACCAAAGCTTAGAGGTTAAGTGCTTATTTGAAGTGTTTTTTTCCTTAAACGGGGTGGTCACCGTGCCCTTGGGGCGGCTCTGTAGTTATTTCCCATTTTATAGTAATTTCACGCAATTTCAGTATTTTTTTTTAAATTTTTGAGTCCTTGGGACCAAGACCTTCACTTTGAGCACCCTCCCTTCATCGTTTGACTTTCCAAATGCTCACAATTTCTGCACAAAAATTTCCTTAAGTATTTATATATATAGACATTTTATCGTGTAAAAAATATGTGGACTAATAATACTTCAGGCAAGCTTCAGGCCAATCAGTTGGTACCTAAATGAAAGAGTTTAAGGACCAGTGTCACCATTTATCAGAGAAAGTTGATGATGAACACCAGTTCAGTTGTGCAAGTTCCCACATTAAAACTTTCTAGCCGCAGTTTTGATAAACAATGGATTGCAATTAATGACTGCCGGTATAAATTGTGTGGGAACATACACTTTCAGTGTAATCTGTAATGAATATGACATGATAAAATTTCATTATGGTTTTAGTATTGGTTATTTTAAACTGTCACAACAGTATTTTGTGCTGAACGAAGTATAGTTTTTCTTTCGTCTTTTAATGAAAAGAATCTTTTCAGTGACAGCAGCAACCCTTACTATTGTCAACAGTGTTTCTTTCCTTAAAAGCAATTTGAATGCCCCTTATATACTTGTTCCTCAAGATGTGGATATATATTGTAATAATTTAAGCTACCCGTATGCTATAGTTTTCTGAGAATAATCTCTTATAATGTGTTGTTGTAGGTGAGTCGGGGTTAGGCAAATCGACACTGATAAATTCCATGTTCCTGGCTGATATTTATAGCAACGATCACCCGGGCCCTTCACTGAGGGTGAAGAAAACTGTGCAGGTTAGTCTATCAGAATGTGAATTTATATATTTTATTTTATTTATTTATATTTTTCTTTTTGAAATACAATCTTTAGTTTCATTATTTGTAATATTAGTCTTTGTGTCCTCGAAGTTTCAAGATGTTGTAAATTATTAGAATTTAAAACACAGTTAAAAGCTGTGATTACAATAGGCCTAATCACAATAGATTGCTGCCAAACTGCAACATGTTTGTTAATTGATAATCGGACGATGACAGGTGGAAACAAACAAAGTGTTGCTGAAGGAGAACGGAGTGAACCTGATGTTGACGGTCGTGGACACGCCGGGCTTCGGTGACGCGGTGGACAACTCCAACTGTTGGCAGCCCGTCATCAACTACATCGAGTCCAGGTGAACCACGCGTATTCTCTGTTAATGATAAATCTTCAAGCACGTGTCTTCTCTGTTAATGATAAATATTCAAGTAATTTAGTATTACAGTTGTGGGGTTTGGTTTATTGTGCATGCTGTTCAACGTAGTTAGGCCTAAATAAAATTAAATATTTGTAAGCACTCCTGCTAATTTGTTTCTCTAATATGTTATATATTTTAGAGGAGAGTACTAAGCAGACTGCTGGATTTCTAGACAGCCGAGTTTTGTTTCAGGTTTAAGAAAGTAGATGTTCATGCACAGTTATTGCAGATGTCATTAAATTTACCCTTACAACCCTCAATAAAGCCCTTTTGCTTATATAATGCCTGTTTTTCTCCTTTCGGTGCTATTTTTAATACCGATATCTTCTTTGTTGCCATTTTATGAGATAATAGTTTGTTTACTTCTTATATAATAATTCTTTTATAATATTTTACTTCTTATATTACTGGATTAAGAGATCTCCAGCAGTTGCAGAAGTAACTTTTCTCAGTTCTATGGCAGGATGGGAAATAGCTGAATAGATAGTGTGAGGCAGATCAAAGCAGCCACTTAGGGCTAGTAGGCAATCTCTATGACGATCGCCTTACCTCAAGTAGATGGGTCTGCTTTGCCATCCGAACTAAATCATCATATATCAGTGAAATCCTGATGTGTTCTGTCAAATCACACCTTGATGAACTGTTTCAATATGATCTGTAAGTTATACTAACAATCTTGTCTCTGCCAGATACGAGGAGTACCTGAACGCGGAGTCGCGGGTGAACCGCAAGCCGCACCAGCCGGACACGCGGGTCCACTGCTGCCTGTACTTTGTGGCGCCGTCGGGCCACGGGCTCAAGCCGCTGGACGTCGAGTTCATGCAGCGGCTCCACGAGAAGGTCAACATCATCCCAGTCATCGCCAAGGCCGACACCATGACACCCGACGAGTGTGCGCACTTCAAGAAACAGGTCAGCAACCCAAGTGATGTGAGCTTGTTGTACATTAATGTTACTCTTGCAGAATTCAGTTGTTTTAACATGTTCGTGGCGGCACGATTTTCTGTGTTCCTCGCCGCCATCCAGGTGCTCTGACTTATAGTTACCGTAACTGCCATGCCTATTGTGGCAACAGCACTGCCCAGCACACAGAATACAATATACTGTTGATCAAAGCTGTTAAAGTTTCAGATTTCAAGCTCAGATCCTGGTTAAAAAATAAATCTTAATGTACCGGTTACACATTGCAGCTTGGAGCGATCGCTTCCATGCCACTGCAAACTTGTAACTCTTATAAATCGTGAAATCGAGCATGGAAATTTATGTTTAGATTTCATAATAGAATTTTTTGGGTTGCCATTTACCCTCCAAGATGCTTGGTTCTAGTTTTCCAACACAAATTGAGTGAAATATCATGATTACATAAATAAAATGATTACATCTCTATATATTGGTTGTAACAACAACCATTTTACGACAATGTTTTAGTTAAAAAAAAAACTTCAGCCTACCTCGCCATAATGTTTCTCAATGGTTTCTTTTAGCTTGATCTTTTTCAATCAGACAAAAAAATAATATTTCTATTTTATATTGTCTCTCCGAGGTTATAATGTGTCCTGTTGTGTCGGTCAGATCCTGAACGAGATCGCGCAACACAAGATCAAAATCTATGAGTTCCCGGAGACGGAGGACGACGAGGAGTCGAAGCTGCACAAGGCGCTGCGCGACCGTGTGCCCTTTGCTGTCGTCGGCTCCAACACCGTCATCGAGGCGGACGGCAAGAAGGTGCGCGGCCGTCGCTACCCCTGGGGCGTCGTCGAAGGTGAGCGCAGGCAACTCCCACGGACTGGATGATTTTATGTTGAAATAACTTACTGTTTAAGGGGTACTATTTTTTATGCTTTGGTGATGGGCTACTAAGTTTCAATTGTTTACCTCATACTCTAGTTTCAAGTGGTAACAAAAACTGAGGACCCCAAAGTTTTTTTCTGGAACCCTCAAACAAAACTGCACAAACAAAAGACATTTTTTAGGCTCACTTTTTGTTTTGTTTATCAGGAGAATTTTATCGGTTCCACTAACAACTGCATAAAGAAATTAAATGTGTATTTTTTGTTTTGTTTACTTATAAGCAAGTGTTTTCTACATTACTAACCTAAATAGCATCACTAACCTAATAATATTTTTTTAATTGTTTGTCCTTTAGCTTGAAGAACAGTTTTTCTTAGTTGAGAACATTAAAAAAACCAGCCTTCGTTAATCTACACTTTTGATATCTTTAGTTCAATTTAGTTTTATGAATTTTTGCAATATGTACGTCAGCATGATTTAAAAATTTGTTTCTGTTATATCACTTTTATAAATGTTCTGTTACTTATGTCTAAGGTGACAGTAAATGATTATATTATAATAAACCTGTAACAGATTATAAATTAATGGCAAGCAAAGTTAACAAATGAACGTGTGTTGGACAGTGGAGAACCTGGAGCACTGTGACTTCATTGCGCTGCGGAATATGCTGATCCGCACCCACCTGCAGGACCTGAAGGACGTGACCAACAACGTGCACTACGAGAATTTCCGCTGCCTCAGCCTGGCCGGCCACGGGCCCGACGGCAAGCCCTCGCGCATCTCCAACAAGTCAGTATAACACGAGTCTTGCAGGTTGTCGGTTTTGATGCTGAGTTTTGCCATAAAGGTACTGATCTTATAAGGCAATCTGATTTTTCAAATTTGTTTTATTAGTTTTTTAAAGTCAGACGTTTTAGATGAAGGGGCTTTTGGGTTGGTTCATCTTTTGCTGCATTATAATTTTGTAACTAAATTACTTCTGATAATAATTTAGTACAGGGTTGCTCTTAGGTAAACCCAAACTGTTTGTTCTTTTTTTAATAACAGAATATGGAGATTTAAGTTGTTTAATGTTTTTATGATTTCTATAAATGATTTTTTATTTCAACAAATTTAGGGCACAATGTGAATTTGGATAAATATTATGAAATGATATAAAATTGAACACTAGTAGTTTAAAAGGGGTTTTAAGTTTTTCAGTGGTATGGTACCCAGGTACCTCATTCTGTGTTAACACCATTGTACACTAATAATACTTGTAAGATCTATTCATCAGAATTCGTACCTTAATAAATTTAGCCAGTATTCTTACATTTCATGACCATTGTTGTATGTAGTTTTGTTAGATTGAAAATTTTACTTTACATTGTTTGAATATGTATTTTTCCACCGTCTCAACTCTCGCTACCTTTTTTAAGTAGTTTTTAATTATTAAATGTTGTCATGGTTTATAAAAATTCATGCAAGTTCCCCGCAATGCTCATTAAATAATATTAAAAATAATTTAGAATTTCAAAACTTAACCCACAAAAGTATTACTGTTAGGTTTCATAAAAAGTCTTTCCTTTATATTCCTAATCCTTCAAAATAAAAATATATTCCACGACCGATAAAGTCAATGCCACAACAGTATTTATGATAAAAATACTATTATTAAGTTTTAAGCACCTGGCCAAGCTTTGCTTTGAATGTTTCGCTTAAGCTAACGCTTCATGTCACATCTAGGACTGCAATTCTGCATGTTACTGTCTGTTTCATATCAGTTGCTTTTGCACACTCAAATAACCAATTTTTTATTCTGCATACACAATAAATGTAAATGAGGTCTAAGAGCTATAATAAAAAAATTATTTTTTGTAAAATTTGTCGCCATGATTTTTCTAGAAATAGTGAATGGAATATAGCAAAGCCCTGATGATCTTACTTACCTCAAAGTCAAATCTGAGGCAAAAATACTTTTTGTATTGCTCTTTTTAAATACATAATTGAACTTTAATGGCTACCTATCTTGCATCTATTTAAGAAATTAATTAATCAGTTAAACATTTTATATCAGCCTGGAGAAGACAAATATTAGAAATTGCCAAAAAAACCAACACTTGATTAATTAATTTTTTTTTTGTTGAATTGGAGAGTCAGGCGTAATCAGTTCAAATGAAATGAAGTTAGTAAGGTAACACAAACACACAGGCCTAATAACAAAATTTAATAAGTAGATTTATATTGAATTTTTTGGTATGATTTGCAGAATTTTATCAGGAAATAGTATATTTCATAACAAGAGTAGAAAGGAGTCTTGCATGTTCGAGGCCTTATGTACGAGATTTATCAAGCACTTCATCTGGTCGAGAATATGCAAACCACTTTCACTCATGTTTTGAACATTACTTTCCACTACACAGCAGGTTAGACAATAACAAATATTATTTTGTTTACTACGAAAAAATCATAAAAGATCAACATTACTTTTGCATAGTAATGCATATTTGCAAATGTAGTTTTGGCTTAGTAATCAATGTAATGATGAATTTTCGCCATTAATAAACACATAAACAAATGGAATAGTTCACAGTAGTGTAACAAGAATACCTAATCTGCGTTTTTACAAAGACAATTCCTTACTTTAACCAAATAGCAAGATCCATGCCTAGATGAGAACTGCTCTCGTTTTCAAAGCTGGGGTATCTTATTCCTGCATTTTGATGCAGTGCTCATTATTCAATTCACAGTGCAAAGAACATTCATCAATATGTAATCATGTAGAGTGTATGCTGTGGGTGATCATGTGTTGTTGAGGGTAATTGGTAATTCAGACTGGGCATTGCAGAGAGCTCTTTGCATTCAGATGCAAAGCTAGGAAGCCATAATTTTAAGAAATTAAAAGGCTTCCCTTTAATGTTGTAATAAAAGCCATACTTGCAATTTGTATATAATATGCCGTTTTTATTTCATTCATTCAGTCCAATTTTGAAACCTCATCTTAAGTATTAATACAACACAGCTAAAATGGTAAAAAGTAACCGCTTTGCTGGCAAAATGTGAAACAGACAGTAGTGTTAATAAAGCTTGCTGGCAACCTGATATTTCTCTCTGATGGATTGGTAACTCTGTTTGACTTCAGTTTATGCTCTCAAGGACTCAACAACACGTTTATGACTGTATGGTAAGTCATATTGACTCCAAATCACTGTCGTTCGAGGGGCCAGCAAGCTTCTTTTGTAGAACTTAATGTGTTGTGTAATTTGCAATTCTCAGTGTTTAGTATTTTTGTAAATTCTTCCTCGTGTTTTCCTGTGGGTTATTTCAAATGCTGAAAATGACTGATTGTGGTTGATTGTCGCTTGTATTTTTGTTTTCAAAAACTTTGTTTTGTTATTGCTTTATTATATTTATCTACAGTCTTACTGGTCCCTGTAAAATGTAGTGTAGAAATGCATGTTTAACTTCTTTTACTTGTAAATGTTGTATATTGTAGCTAAAAAGCATTAAATATTGGGAATCTGAAAAAAAGAATAGCTTGGCTTAAACTTATAACGTAACTTTAACTTGTAACTTAAACTTGGCTTCAAACTGTATTGTTCTGATTCCCACACTGGACTGTACCCACTCTTGATTCTGACTGTGAAGTATTAACTGGAGCAATTTATTCTTACCTTTGCACAGTACTTTTGCATGTTTATTTATTTTTTATTTAACTCTTTTAAAATGTCTTTAAGTTGTTTATTGCTGAAAATACGAGGTACAGTCAAAAAGTTCCCGGAATGAATATTTGTAGACATATAGCGCGATCGCCAGCGGGAAATTTGTCTTGCAGTAGTCGGTTCGACTCCTGGGGAGGGAATATCGGTAGTGGTGGCATAGCTGACTTGCCATAGTGCAGCATTGGAAAGCGCTTTTCATGTACCTGCAAGTCTTCGTTGTCGGATTTTTGAATAATGGCATTTCATGAACAGCGCACTTGGTGATGCCGATGAAGAAAATATTGGGGGATATCTTCATCGCCTCTTCTCCATAAGCTTGAATTAACAACTCAAGAGTCTCACTGAGTGATTTTTAAAGTAAAACAAGAACAATGTTCGTGTGCTGTTTATGAAATGTCATTTTTCAAAAATCCGACAACGTAGACTTGCAGGTACACGAAAAGCGCTTTCCAATTCTGCACTATGGCAAGTTAGCTATGCCACCACTACCGATATGCCCTCCCAAGGAGTCGTACCAACTACTGCAAGACAAGTTTACCGCTGGCGATCGCGCTATATTTCTACAAAAATTCATTCCAGGAACTTTTTGACTGTACCTCGTATATTCATTCATGATTAAATGTCAGCTGCAGTGGCTGAATGGGTCAATTAAAGGTTTTTATAATAATAATAATAATGAGCCTATTGTATTTAAATTAATCAATGCATATTTACTTACGTAATGCATGTTGTAACTATTCAATATTAATTTTATAAACCTAAGATTTCAGTTGTCTTTAATAAAACACTTTGCTTCCTGATTTTTTTCTCTTATATAACTTTTTTTATTAGTAAACACACTAAATAATCAAATATAGTCAACTCATTTTTGCATATTAAAAAAGTTTTATTTTCCAATGATCTGATCATTACACTTGAACTTCCCTTACTCACTCCTTAGTTATACTTTCTTTCATAACAAACCGAATTCGGTATTGGTAAAATGATACACCCTCACCTTCAATCTTTTACTATTTTAATATAATGTCCCTTACCTTTATTTTGTTAAATAACTATTTTAAGTGTCTCAAGCCATTCATTTCAATATAAAATTTAAAAATAATTCCAACTAAGGTAAATAAGGCAGATATTTATTATCAATTTGAATAACGTATAAAACATCCTCGCCTTGAACAAATTGAATATATTAATGTTAATCACAGCTAGTAACATCTAAGTTACCATTGACTATCAGTGTTACTAAACCAAACGATATAAATTTGATAACATACCAACAATCATCATTATCAATCTACTGAGGAGAAGAAAGTCTAAATAGGGGCATCCATTTTCAATGAGTAATACAGTACTTTTCCTAAGTAATTAAATTTTTGTTTTTTTCTATTCTATGAACCTTAAGATTAACCTCTAGAACATTCCAGTTTGTATCAAGATCAACATAAATATTCTTTTAATGTTATTTAGTGAACACACTATTATATCATTAGAAGTTTGTGATTAGTTGCTTTGGTTATGATAATTTACATTATCTTATTAGTACATTGATTCCCCTCCAACATTCTCAGATTCCTTAGGTAACACAGGTAAAAACTGACAGTTTAAGTTCACGGAACGTGGAGAAAATAGTAAAAAATTGAAGCTGAGGGTGTTATACCATATCACACAAACAAAGTCAATACTGTAATGTCAGTGAATCAGAAGATAATGCATTTTTTACTTTTTGTTTGTGCGAGTAAAAAGTTAAGTTGAATGTTCCAAGGGATTCCATAAACTTTTTTTAGTTATAGTGAATTTCCTCTATATTAGCAAATTTCCCCTATAGGGAAGAAGCTGTTACCGTAGTACTCATGGTAGACCTAAGCCCGAGATCATGATAACTTTTCGTTTTGGGGCCCCCAAAAGCCAAAAAAAAACATTCGTTCATTTTCATACATATCTATAAATCTACTCGATTTTATAGATATATACATCTCTAGCAACTACTCGAGCAATTACTCGAAAGTCGAGTACTCGCCCACCTCTACTGTCTACCTCTGTAACAAGTGATGAAAGTATGTGAATTGATTTTGGTTTTTTGTTCATGGCAGATAATGCTCTGGTGGTGGTGGTCACAACATATTGAACATCACTTATCAATAATGTATGACCAGTCAAGTACTTGAAGTTTCTTTTCATCAACAGGAAAAGCTTATGTTTTTGTTTCGGGCCAAAGTTACAAAACCAAGTTAGGTACCAAAACTTTCAGATATATTGATGTGCGTTGTTTGATGTCCAGGAACCCCCTGGCCCAGATGGAGGAGGAGAAACGAGAGCACGACGCCAAGCTGAAGAAGATGGAGCAGGAGATGGAGCAGGTGTTCGAGATGAAGGTCAAGGAGAAGAAGCAGAAGCTCAAGGACTCGGAGAACGATGTAGGTGCCATGCGGTAGAATATAGGGATGATGTCATGTATTAGTCTTTGGGATGGTTTGAAGTTAATGTT
Source organism: Flexamia atlantica (assembly GCA_035578135.1). Taxonomy (NCBI): domain Eukaryota; kingdom Metazoa; phylum Arthropoda; class Insecta; order Hemiptera; family Cicadellidae; genus Flexamia; species Flexamia atlantica. The sequence goes on along the minus strand of JAQJVK010000009.1, from coordinate 34,842,679 downwards.
GATGTCACATTACTGAGGAGTTTTTTGAAATAATTGTATTGCATTATTTAATATCTGCAATGATGTGCACTTTAAAATAGTAATTGAATTTTTAATTATTCTGCACTAAAGTACCTGGTATACCGAGCCTTGCTAGTCATTTTTACCAGTTCAACTCGGTACTGGATAGAAAAATCATTGTCTTTCTCTTTATATACTCAATGCTACCTTCACTCAATATGCTGAAATAGCATACCTCAAGAGAGATGCTGGGTTTACAAACACCTGTCATTATTAGTTTGCGTATATGTTCGTTCTCTATTTCGTTGCTATCTAGGCAACCCATAAGGCCCAATATTAAAATTTTAAGACTTTCAAATTCACATGCAATTAGATTTTTACTGGCGTTGGGACCTTTATAGAACACTTTTGGGCCATAAATAAGTTATTTACAGCATTTGAAGAAAATCTTCAGAGCCGTCTTTGAAATAATTGTAGAATCAATCAAGCAAGCTGCAAGCATTTAATCAATCAATCAATCCATCAATCAAGCAAGCATGCATTGCTTTAATTAAAGTACAGTACTCTCTCGATTATCCGAGCCCCGGTTAGCCGAGATTCCGGGTTGTCCGAGGCAGCTCTGAGCTTAAATATACGTTTTTATTTTCTTACTGAGTGTTATAATAATACGTAAAACAAGTGTATTTATGCAAAGTTCTTTTATTTGCAACTCGAAATGACTTTCATTGTCATATTTATTGGTTAATATTATATCTAATAAAACATTTTGAAGTGGTCTTATTACAGCCCAACCTCAAAACACAAGTAAACTCCGTATTATCTGATGTTCGTGTTATCCGAGGTAGCCTCGGTCCCTAAGACCTTGGATAATTGGGAGTGAACTGTATTAGGATTCCACCAGAAAAATTGGATTATTTTCTGTTAACAATAATCCTTTTTTGTCTATTAATTTTCAGGAGGAAAGTAAATTATTAACACTTTTAAGGTTAGAGTGTCTTTATCCAAAAGCAGGATAGGATGGAGTCGCAGAGAACTCACTGATCTGGAATAAAGGCACTAATTGCACAATAAAAACTCGCCAATAAACTTGAAACTTTCAGAGGTCATGTTTCTTTCTTAATAAATTAGGATTCTAATTCCAACTTCAAGTCTCCAAAAGTCTCAAAGACATTTTAACGCTAAATTTAGCTCTTGCTTTATTTTAAATGCAGACTTTTTTGATTGATACAAGTGTCAAGTCAGTTTATGAGGTATAAATGTTACCCAACTTTGTCTTACAAGTGTTAAGGTAGCTGCTTAAGAGCTTGTTTACGTTAAATAATTTCAATCCAACAAAGCACAAGGCTTTATATGAACATTTCTCGAATGCTCGTCAGTATAGTGACCGTTGTGTGTTTGCGGTGTGCAGCTGCAGAGGCGGCACGACCAGATGCGCAAGCAGCTGGAGGCGCAGCAGTCGGAGCTGGAGGAGAAGCGGAAGGCACTGGAGGCGGAGATCGCGGCTTGGGAGACGCAGAACGGCGTCAGCCTCGACGAGCTGCGCCGCCGCAGTCTGGAGCGAGAGTGAGTACCAGCCACACTGGGCTTATTGTATCAACATGTTCAAGGTGTTTCCCAAAAATATCACCTTAGGCTGCCAAAGTCCTCAGGAGAAATGAAAATTATTAATAAAAACATTCTTTAGATGTGTGCAAGAGTATTTTTCACAAATAACTGTGAGTGTTATTTTGTCTTATAACTGAAACAGTGGCAAGGGGTGAAGTGTTTGTTGTGAGTGGGTAGTTAGGGGCTTATGGCATTTTTGTGAACAGCTGACTAATTTTGGAAAACCGTCAAGCAATCGGTCTATATCATTTTATAAAACTAGGTTTTTTATTTGTCTTACCTTTTCTATTTAAACAGACTTATGACATTTATTTAATAAACTAAAATTTCTTAAAATGTTAAGTTTTGTTCATAAGAACCTGTTCTTTTTCAATGGTTCTAGGCCATAATTAAAATATATATGAATTTTTAAACTGTGGATTCTTAATAGGCATACTAAAAATTATTAAAAACTGCACAATATATATATATATATATATATATATATATATATAGCAGATATATATATATATACATCTGGTGTGTATGTGTGTATTTCTGTTACAATTAATGCAACTGATTTCAGTCAATTTTGTTTTACTTGGTACCGTATTTTACAATAGCACATCATGCATTGAACCTACTTTACATTTTTGATATTGTGATCTAAATATTTTGAAATATTAATTTATTACATAAGGTTTGTAAATTGAGTGGTCTTTGAAGTTTTTGGAGTTAGTTGCTTTTTTATGATCAGTGCTTTTAGCTTGGTTTTTAGTAGATGTTGAGGGTAGGCTAAGTTAAGAATTCCTTGAATTTTTTTTCTTGTTTGGTTGAATTGAACAGTGTGCAAATTGATACAGAACAAAAAAAACTAATATATCAGTCAACGAATAAATGCTTTGTATTTTTTAAACATTTGGAATCGGGATTTGCAAGGATTGTACATAGATAGGCTTTGTACATCTAAAGGCAATGCTTATTAGGTGTTTTAGTCGTAATGTTTTGTTTTAGGGTTGCATTGTTAATTGCTTCTTTGCATTGCTTAACCAATATGCTTTATGCCTGCCTTGTCATTATTCCATACTTAATGTGGTAATAAGGGAACAACATTTTTTTAAACATGTAAAAAAATTTAAGAGGCCTTAGCAAATACCTTATCCTTCCCTTGTGAACCAATCAAGTCAAATACCCATTTTCTCAAAGTTAAAACAAGATACATTTTTTTTATGTAAAAAAATCCTCAAATGAGAAACTTGATTTACCGTGTATAATTTTAATTCAATCACAATTTCGGTCCGTATTTATCAAAAACTGTGTTTTTCCAGACAAATTTTAAGATTTTTTTTCAACTGTAAATTTATTTTAAAAAGATGTTTTTTCAAGGAGTTTTTTTCATTTAACCCATTGGTGACAACTAGTGAGGGTTACTCTTGTGATTGCAGCAGCTTAAATTCCGATTCATGAGCCACAGTAATTTTTTACTTTGACAGTGCTGTAGTTCCAAGTCATCCAACAATAAGTTTTTGAGAATCTACTACCTGTACTAGTTTGATTTTCATGAGTTGATTTATTTTTTTTAGGTAAATTTTGTATTTTGCGGGTTTTCACCCAGGAGAAAACAACGATTTGGTTGGTTGTCTTTTCCAACCAAAATATCATTAGGTCATTAGATGAAGCTTATGTTTTCCGAGTCTAGAATATCAATGAAGATGTAACTGAGGCTTATGAGGCTTAGCTTAATTTATATTGGTTTATAAATTAACTGGTCACTATAAAACAAAGTAAACAAAATTTTTAAGTAGTTAATTCTATATTTTGACTTTGATTTTTGCGGACATTTGCTATCACTGATTAGTAAAGAACAAGTTCACAACGTTTCGGGATCTGGAATCTGATCCCATCTTCATATGGAAAAGAACCTAGAACATAATAAGATTAGTAACACACCCAGGATAACCTGGATAAAAATTTTAGCTTAAACAGAGAAAACTGTAAAAGCAGTCACAAAAACACAGGCTTTGACTTTTTAATTATTTAACTAGCTAAAAAACCCAGTTTCACACAGGATGATATATTTTTTAAAGTTAGGGTTTTTTTATATTTCTCAGGAAGTAAGATTTTATGACATTTTTAGATACTTATTCATTTTATTTATTCTTATTATTATTTTATTTATTTTACTTATTCCTTTTGGAGCCAACCGAAGTAGCTCGTTAACTTTTTTGCTTAGATTGAAACTTATGTTTACTGCATATATTGTTTGAAATTGGATGATTGGTACTGTAGTTTTTACAATAAATGCTTTACCTTGTATCATATTTTTTTAAGAGGTGGACAAAAAGTAGAGTTTGTTTAAAAATACTTTTTCTTAGGGTCATTTATAAGTGCTGAGGATGCTGTAAATGACCATTAACAAGACTTCATTTAGAGATTAGATATTATTAGTGATTTGCACATTTTTATACCTTGTTTAAAGGCACAATTGTTATTAAAAAAGTTAATCTTCAATTTACACTAAGTTGGTTTCAATAGTTATCACATCGCAACAATCCAAATCGACAGATTATTCCGAAAGAAATTGGTTGTTAACAAAATTTGGCTTTGACATTTGTTTGATTTTTTTTTCAATTTGGACAAGAAATATCAAGACCAACATATAAATTAATGAGAAACTGATGCAGCAACGTTGTTTAAAAACAACTAATTCATTAATACTTTACATAAAAATTATTCTTTCCAACAAGGTTTCAATCATGTGTTAACCATTGATGATTACATATAGTTACTTATAAAACGCCTGTATTATACTTTTTCACAATTTAGGACCACTGTAAATATTGGGGAACATGGTTTATTTTAAAAAAATTGAAAATTGGGAATTTGTTTGTGGTTTAGAGAATTTTAATAAAACTCATCGTTTCACTTATTATTTATATTTATTGTTTTTAAAAGTTTCAGGAAGGGTTTGAACTTGAACCCTCCACCCTCACCTAAAGACGGCCTTACATAATGGTGAACCAATTATTTAATTAAATACATAATGATTTTATATTTATTGATCTTTACATTTGACTATGAATAATTAATGACTTCAGATTCAAAGACAATGTGATTACTAAACATCTACAAATTCATTGCAATTAATATCTTACTAAGATCCCTGTGGGCAGCCTATTTATTCCTCTCCCAATGGGTTAATTTCAAATTATTATTTTAAAATCAGTCACATTTCAAATATTTTTGCTTTGGTGCTGATCAGTTTTTGACGTTTTTGTCATGACACCCAAAACCAATGTTTGTTCGTTAAATTCATTCATGAAAATTGGTCGATTTGGTTTTCTTTACATGGATGTTTAAAGATACATGTAAAAATATATGTATATTATGTGAAAAGGTATTGTATTGAAAGTCTTTAGTTACTAGAATATATGGTAGATGAACATGGTATTTAGTCATCACAGACTAAATAAAGCTAGATCAGTATACATTTTGTAGTTAGTAGTTGTATCCAGTAACTATACCTTTTCCTTTTGTAGAATATGCACCATTAGAGCTTTTACATTACTATTCATTTGGGAAACAGTAAAAAGGAAATATCTCTAACTTTCAATCAAATATCGCCAAAAACTTTTAGAGGAATCTCCAGTATAATAATTTGTCTCTGCAATTTAAAACTGCACACTCAATACATACTTACATGTAAAAAAATTCCAATAATAAGATATTGTTGGTAATTGAACAGGTTACAATAACCGATGTATTATAACAACATTGGTTTTAAGTTTGATGATGAAATGAAATTTGTACCAATAAAGGAAAGAAAGAACAGTTAAATTTGGATTTGATAAAAAAAGTTTAAATCAAACAGATATAAAATTAATTAATCTCATCTATTTCTTTAAATTTTCATTAAACGTGCATAAATAACAAATCTTCTCATTCTTCATTTCAGGCAAAAAATTAATTTATGTAAAGAAAGGTTGAAAAGTTTGAAGATAATTAGTTTGTTAATCTAAATCTAATTGATAATGGGTTCTTATGAACAAGGATTTTTATGTTATGCTACCTCAAACATAAATAAAAAAACATAGAAGAGGCTAATAAGACTACATTGAGTTAGAAATACTGTTACAATTTACAGTAGAACCTTGATAGTTTAAAATTCTTTAACTTGGAACTATTTTAATTAGAATATTTCCTCCGTTCATTATTCAATGAATTAATTTGCTCATTTGGAATACAAACTTGGATAATTCATATTTTTTACATTAAAATTACAAAGTATGAGCAGTTTTCAGACTATAAATTTCCGAGAAATGCGTCAATCCATTGCCGAAAATCCACATTGACCATGCTTTTCATTCTCATACCAACAGATTCCGCATCCGTTCAACATTACTACCGTTAGTGTCAGTTAGAAGTTTGAGGTTAAGTGTTTTACCAGTTTTTGACAAACATGTATTTTTAATTTCTTTTGATGGTTTTAATTCTTTTATCAGTCCCTTGACGTTCGAATTTCCAAGTTCCACTATTTCTATATTTCTGTAATCTGTGTATAATCAAGAATCTCTCGTTTAAACTGATTTTACAGTTAAAGTAAAATTTATATATCTTTAACACTTAATATATATATATCCTGTACCTCAATTTTCACATTTTAACATGTGTACATAATTGTTATCTTAGACTTTTGTTATATTTATGGATAGTGGATACATGTCTTTATTACTTTAATCATGCTTAAAAGATATATTCAATTAATTTTAAATAAGTTTAAGTATACTGTAGGGATGTTGCACAGATTAAATTTTTAATGAAAAATGTGGGTTGTCGATGATTTTGTAAGCCTTTTGCCCCCTATGTTTAATCAATGATTCATTACTTCAAAACCTCTCGTCTGGTAACATCAACCAATTTTGTGGTTTGAAAGAAACTTAAATACCTCTGATTCAATTTCATGTCTGAAAAAACTGAAGCTCTCTTTAATTATCAGTTTATAACTTTATTTTTTCTCATGAAATTGTTGTATTGGTTTATTCAATAAAGCAATTTCTTCCGAATTCTCCTCTTCATTAGGATACATTTAAATAATTAATATTTTTATTTATTACACATGAGTGATTGCTAAGCAAGTAGTTACAAACCAAGAATAATTAGGAGAAAAAATAATTGCTGCATTCACAATTAACTGAAATCCTTTCTTTGCCATTATACAATTTTTATAGAAAACATTTTGGTTCAGTTGAAATTTTTAACCAACAATAGAAAGAATTTTGGCTCAGTTGACATTTTTTACCAACAATAACCAGCAACATCCCTAGTGGCTTGTGGCTTTTGTGTCGCATGTGCTGGCATGGTCGTTGCATGTTTGTGAGCATTGGATCGTTACTCGCAGGTTCCCGGAGCGAGCGCTGAGCGCCGCCGCGGTCGCTCGCCGCCACTCGTTCCAGCATCGTAGCGAGTGCAAGCAGCAGTAGCTCGCGAGACTCACCCATCTGTGACTTTTTGTGCCTCTGCTACAATAACTTGTATCTGTCTCTGTTACTGTAATGTTAGTGGCAATGGTTGTAAATAGTACAATGTTTTTTGTGCCGAATCGATCTGAGTTTTGTTAACGGGTGTTGAAAACAGTAAAGCTTGTTTTACGTTGTTACATGGATTTCTTTTAACGTGAACAATAATTAATAGATAGCCATTATCACCTAATCCTGCCTCGCATCAAAATCAATAAACTGGAAATTATATTGATCCTCATTTTTGCTTCACCTCACATCTTTAAAGTATACACTTTTCTCTTATTTAGAGTAACACAAACTTTCTTAGCTGTGACCAATCAGTTTGAAATTTACCTAGACTGTAAATTTATTTCACCGTCTTTTGTTTTAGATTTTTTTCTTTCAAAATTGAACCGTGCTATTTATGATCATTGCCATAAAATTTAATATTTTAGACCAGTTGCTTTTTTCAAATAGCTCTAATTTTTTTGTTGTGTACAAAGTTAGTGTCAGATAGTAATTGTATATTCACATTGTCAGTTTGTATTATTTTGTAGACTGTCATGCAGCCTTAGAAACTTAAAAACTACTTTCCTTTACTTATGACTTTCAGGATCAGTGGAAGAATGAGGCGATTTCATTATTTTACTAATTGGGGTTGCAATAGTAAATATTTAAAGAAACTATTAGCCAAAGAGGTTATTTTTATGACAGTCTGTTAAGTTTTATCCCCGATGTACTTTAACTTGAAGTATTAATCACATTAGCTAACATTTGGGTCGGACAAAGGAAGTCTGGTGATGAGTCAGTTAAAGTATTACTGTTGGAACTATGAAGCGAGAGAGGAAGGGTAATGAGTTGATGATCGACAAAGACAGGCTTATCCACACAAAAATAAATGGAATCATACCAATAGTTCCAAAATTAATTACTGAAAATGCTATACTGCAGTACTAAAAATGGTGAATTCTTAAGATATAATACCTATGAGACAGTTAACAAACTTTAGGAACAACAGAAAACAACAACAAACTAAATTATTTTATTAATAGGAAACAAAATGAAAATACTGTAGCAAATCACAACACAAGTGAAACACTCTTAACTTCCAGTTTTCAGTTCTCCCAAACAGACTCTTAAGAAGGACCTAACAAACTAAACTCGTGGGTTTCACTTTGTCTTCATGAAGAACATACCTTTTGCTGGTAAACGATAATTATGACTTCCCTCCCTCTCCTGCTTCTTAATTGGTTAATTCTACTACAGTGTTACTTCTGTCTACACGTTATTGCAAACTAAATTTGTTATTAAACAAATTATGTTCATGGAATAAATGTCTGCAGAAATAGGGAGAGGGGAAGGGCTAAGTGAGAGGTTTTAGGTGTTTCAGAAATTTATCCTTAACAGCCTCATACAAATGCTCAAACTAGTGCTAAAATTATTGATTTTGAACTTGTTTATCTCAGTGGTAAAACGTGTTTAAGTTGTTTCTCTTGCTTTTATATTTTAGTTTTCTATGTGAACTCACTATTAACTGTAATGTGCACTTCTTTTTTTGTCATTTGTGTACTAACCTCTGGTCCAATTTCATACATAAAAGGCTAAATTTTTGCAGTTCTGTGGATTAATTCATCCATTTCTATTAATAATCAATATGCTTAATTATATTGGTAGAGTATAAAGGCAAGTTAGTAAGGTAAAGAGCCCAAATTACGCTCACTTTCCCAATACCAGTAGTCTGTCGTCTCTTGTCAATCATCAAAACATACAGTAGATGCCCTCTAGTTCGGCTTCGGTTGGATCGGCCGCTGGATGGTCCGGCCAGTCCTAGGATGACAGGATTTACCCTGAATGTTTAGTTAATGGGCAAGCTTGTAATATGGACACACTTGACCTCAACTAACAAACGATGTTGTTATCCTTTATATATAAGGACTGTACAGTAAGATTTGATCTGGGATTTCGTTTACAAAACAAAATAAAATAACAGGTTTCTTTTAGTTTGAATAGGTTATGATTCAAGTAATACGTGTAAATTAAGTTGATCAAATAAATTTCTAGTGTGTTTTTACAGTACATAAAGAGTTTTTCTGCTCACTTCATATCCTCAGTATGGTATCGGTAAAAACGTACTTATCTACGAGTGACGCAATATGACAGTTCAACATAAGAGACGTCAAAATATTGAGCAATTAAGCACTGTAAATATGTTTAAATAACGTGTTTTGTTGACTTTTAATTATAGGTAATGAATATAATAGGGTTATTTTACATTTTGATAGTACATTCGGATAGTCCAGCCATTTTGTATGGCCGGTGGTCCGGTCCCGAGGTGGCCGAACCAGAGGGCGTCTACTGTAAAAAACATCCTCATCAGCCTAATACCCCACCAGCCGCTATCAACGCAAACTGCAATCTTCGATCTACCATAGAGCACAAACACGTTTAAAATAATCTGACAAAACAGTTTGAAGGTTGTGAACAGTAGATTTGGTCACTTCCAGCGTTCGCCTGCTGCTTCCTTTTCTAAATGGCTTAAAAGTGAGGCGATGTAAATTAGATTTAAAATCATGAAATATATCTAAATTGTATTTGCAAAATTGTTTCCTCTTTATAAAGAATGATTTTCTATGAAAATGCATAAATTACAATGAGGTTCTACAATGTTTTACCCTTAAATTTTAGTGACCGCAATTAAGACGGTAAATTTTAAGTATTTCCTAATTACGGTTGATAATAGCGACAGGAAACATGATTGTTTTATCTTTCAAATTGAGGGTTTTTATAACTTCACAGTTTATTCTTATTTCAAACGTATACATTATTGGTTGAGCATTTTAATTTGGTCTTGGAAGAAAAAACATACACATTTTTGAAATAATTTGTTCAAGGTGTCTACAGAGACAACGCAAAATAAAACAAAATAGTTAGATTTTATCAGATAAAGAACCAAAACGTTTTTGTTCAAACGGTTTTAGCATTGTTTTACATATAAAGTAATAGGAACAGGAATGAATATACAAAGTTAAAGTTCCTAATCACATATAACTTATGAACCTCATTCTACCATTGTAAGCCAATAGTCATAGGCTTGTAGTTTTAGTAAAAAACAAAAAACAGTTTAGTAAAAGATTTTTCTTAATGCTGTTTCCCTTAGGTAACATAAGTTGGTGCTGGTTTATCATCACCAAGTAAGAAAAATGTCTGTCAATGTCAATATTAAATTTATTTAAATTTAATTAACTTTGAAAAAAGCACTAGTTTTGTAGTGTCGTCTTGACAATCATGACCGTAATTAGGATTGCAAAAACTGGTATTGGGAAGGTGATGACCGGTGTTAGGGATTTAGGTTAGATGAATAGGTCTAAAATTAAATTGCATTTTACTAATAAATATGATTTATTTATGATACATTACATATTATTTGGAACATAAATTTATTTACATTATATAATTAACCAAAATGTACCTAGTTTGTTCAGTAATTTTAATTTCACAAGCAGTATTAACTCTGACTTACCTTAACTGGCCGGAATTTGCCCTATTTACTTTATTTGACCATCAACTTGCCCAGTGTATTAACATGAACAAGTCGAGTGCCGGGTAAGCTGACAATTCTAAACAATGGGAATAAAACTTGGTTACTCTACCAACGTAAACTGGCTCGAGGTCTGGTTTGATCCAGCCAGTATGGGTCACGGTTACTTTTAAGATAATTAATATTTAATAAAATGCTGATCCCCTCAGCATTATCCAGCTTCGCTTAAATCATATAATTTGAAAAAATGAGGTGATGGGATCTTTCGTTGGTGTACTGAGGCCACAATAACCTAGTTTTCCCTGTGATTACTGTATTGAAGTAGATATTTTTTCCATCTTATTACTCTTTAGTGTATTTCTGTTATAGAATTAATTCCATGTTAACTTTGTTAAATTTGACTGCAATTGTGTGTTATAGTTTATTTAGCCAAGTTAGGTGTTGTTAGTTTTAGCTTATTGTTAACCTGTTGTTTTGCTTTTACAAAACATTAAGTGTAGGTTTTTTTGTGTTTTTTATACTTTACCTTTCTCTTTTATGTACTATGGTTTTGCAATAATTATAACTTTAAGAGATGGGTGACATTTACTGGGACCAAGTGTGCCCATGGACATACGTACAAATCTATGAATAGCAGAAAATGTGAAAAAAGATAACTATCAGAAGGGTACTTTTCTTTGCATCAGGTTGAAATTAATTTTCTTCTCAGTTGTTTTTTGTGGGTTTGGGATTTCGCTTGGAAATCTAGCTTATTTTGAGTTTGTTTGCTAACAAAAGATGTGGCAGTTGAGAAGTTAAGCACTGGCCCAGTAAATCAAAAGTTACTGGCATCAAACGTTGGCATCAAAAGTTAGGAGGGAAAACTCATTTCTCCCTAGATTCAAGGTCCTAATGATTCAAGGTATAAAGGGTCTTAGTTCCTAATTCCTATCATAGATTTTTACTATGTATTTCTTTTGACCTGCTCAACAAAAATGAACCAAGAAGGAATTCTTAACTTCTGACTTTCATTGTGACTTTTTGCTTGAATACCTTTTTATGCCTCTTTTAAGTGATTAGATTTGACTTTTAGTGCAATATGTACAGATTTTATTTTTATTGGAATATTTATTGAATTCCTACAATATTAAAAGACTGTCTTCAGGGATTTGTATTTTTATTTTATTTTTCCATTAGCAAATGCTTAGTTTTATATCTATGAGTAGTATAAGTAAGAAATTTAGCAGTGTTTTTTAGTCTTGCTTAAATTTGTAATTAAATAAGAATTATTGAGTATGTTCTTTTAAATTAGCATATTAATATACTGCAGTGTTTTAATATTTTCCTTTTAGTACCAAAAGTGCCAAATCTTTAGATAAAATAGGTTTCTTTTTATTTTGAAGGTTATCTAAAACATCTTTTCCAAAACTAAAATTTTAAACCTAAGCATGTGATGATAATTAAGAACTTTAGCATTAAAAAATTAATGATCTAATACAATTTTTATCTTATTTGACGTGCAGTAATTAATCTTTTATGACCCTTTGCATTTGATTTTTATAAGACATTTGGAGCAATCAATTCTTTGATGAAAGTAACTTAAGAATTGTTTTCTTTCACAGTTAAATTTTAGTGTAGATTGTCTTGGGAATATCTTGAACTAAATTTTGGAAGAATTGTAATTTTTAACCAGTTAAAAATGATGAATTTTAATTGTATTCTATTGTTCTGGTAAATAATGTTCTATATGTTACCTTACTATACCCTGATTATCGAAAGAAGGTGAGCGGCGCGGCCGCAGCGGAGCGAGCGCGTGGCAGTAAAAACATTCTTATTCATAACGCTGTAGAAACGTAGAAAACACTATTAAAAATTTGCAGTCAACTTTATTCCAATGACCAGTTTATTACCTTATCAGCACTGTTTTCAAATAATTTTTAACGTTTGTCGTTTAATTTATACTGTGAGTTATATTACTAAAAACAAGATTTACGAATTAAAAAAGTCAATTCTTTGTGTTTGATTTATGATAACTCTGCTTAGAAGCATCGGGATTAAAATTCCTACAGAGAATCTTTAGTCGACTTTCTTGGGAGCAATATTTCAAAATTTTAGAGTCTTGTGATTAATATTTACGTCGTTATTAATTTATTTCTAAAGAACTGTTAACTCTTTTGTTAATTGAGATTTTCATTTCATTTTTCCTTTAATGACACTAGATAGTTTCCACTATCAATATTCAGTTAATAAATTACTTCAATACTACTAGATAAATCCGTAATCAGTTGATAATTGAAATTAATTATCAACATTGTTCGGGCGAGCGCGATCGAGACGAGGTACAGCAACTGGCCAACAACAACGGAGCACATGCTTCCAACACACACTGCAAACGCAGTTCGGAGGAGCTGAAAGGTTCCTTATTGTTCAATGTTGGTAAATCAGCATTGTTTTCACAATGAATTCTACATCTGGAAGCAGGCGTTGTTTATAAGAGGAAAACTGAGACATGCAGAGGCGCATAAATAAAATGGGTCCACTAGATCCAGACTGTACTTCAACAGTCATTGTTGCGCTCTGCCTCGCAGTGATACAATCGTTTATATATTTATCGATTATGAGAAACCATTCCAATAAAAACATAAACCTGCGACGACATTAACCTATATTTTATTGAAAGACATTGTTTACTGAATTTCATTCATCAAAGTAGTATAATGGCTGAGATAACAGTACTTTAGAAATAAATTAATAACGACGTAAATATTAATCACAAGACTCTCAAATTTTGATATATTGTTCCCAAGAAAGTCGACTAAAGGTTCTCTATAGGAATTTTTTCCCCGATGCTTCTAGGCAGGGGTATCATAAATCAAACACAAAGAATTGACTTTTTTAATTCGCAAATCGTGTTTTTAGTAATATAACTCACAGTATAAACTAAACGATTTACGTTAGAAATTATTCGGAAACAGTGCTGATAACGTAATTAATTGGCCATTGGAATAAAGTCGACTGCAAATTTTTAACAGCGTTTGTTACGTTTCTACAGCGTTTTAAATAAGAATGTTTTTACTGCCGCGCGCTCGCTCCGCCGCCGCCGCGCCGCTCACCTTCTTTCGATAGTCAGGGTATAAATACCATACTAGTAGTCCAGCCATATAAAAAAATAGGGAATGTTTAAAAACTGTCAATCTATTTTTGATGGGGTTTTTACCAAAATGTGTACTTAAACACATATATCTAAATAATTTATTAAAAATTAACATCTTTTTACATACTGTAAATAGCATAAATACAAAGAATACTTCACCTAAATTTTGAGTCCCATATAGGTGATTTTTTAGAATTTATATTGAATATTTTACTGTAGTCAGTGCAATACTATGTAATTCTTTATTATTCAATTTAAAGGTTTCCCAAAATTCTTGAACCAAAAATTCTTTATTATAGATATTTCAATAAAGTAGGCAAAAATTGAACCGCGGGAAAACCCCTAAAATTATGTTTCAAAGTGGCGGCTTTTCTCATAATTTTTGTTGGGCTTTTTTTTAGATTTTTTGTCAAAGATTTATGACTGACAAGTGTGTCCTATACAGCTGCTTGGACGTCATGGATTGTGAATAATTATAAGCAATGGCTTGTGGATGCGATATTCCCTTCTGAGGATTAACATCCGCACCAAGGAATACTACATCCATCCATAAGACCATCCTCATAATTAGACCGGTTTGTAATTCATTGGTGAAATTGTGATTTGGATCCCACGATAAACTGTCTACAAGATCACACCAAAATCATCCTTTACTCATCCTTCACTCATATTCCGGTTAAAATATGCAGTCAGTGCTGCATCCTGGTCTTAAATAGAGGTATTAAAGACTTGTCCGAATCTTCAAAGGTCATGACATTTATCAAATATGTTGGAGTGTTTATTTTCCAACTCATTTCTCATTTTTTATTTGTTTGTTGTCGATCATCATTGAAAATACAGGAAATGTTTTATTATCATATAAACATGTAATACAAGCTTATAAAATGGTTGATTTGGAGCAAAAGTGGTACCATTTTGGGCACAATTGAAATGATACAGTACCTAAAAGACACTTTTGCTCTGTTTCTGTTTTTATTATCCTGCAGAAATTGCTTTTAATAGTTGAAAATCTTACCTTAAGTTGACTTTTGAGGTTACATCTCAATTTGCAATGTTCACAGTCTGTTGTTTAAGAACAATTCTTTTCACCTTGCAGACTGCAATTTTAGCATACATAATTGAATGGAACGATAACAGTGTTTGAGGTTAGTGCACCAAAAAGGATCTCACAAAGGGCATTTTACTTTTTTACACCAAAAAAGTGTGATTTTGCGCTCTGTGTAGTTTAATGAAAAACAACTGATTTTCATGCAGAATGATTAAAACTTGTTTTGTTTTGGCTTATAAAAAGAAGAAAATATGAAATTATAGTGTGAAGAACTATTTAATATCTTTGGTACTAAATGAATGAAAATGATAAATTAATAATCAACATTTATTTGCAACATTTAGGCTACATATCACATGAACAAAGAGGTATCACATGAGCAGAGGAGTAATATTAAACTGGTATAAAAAACTTTTTTGGCAATCAAATTTCTATTTATTTAGTGTCAAATTTTGTTTTGTGGCTTAAGTCTGACATTGAATGAATGTTGTTGTGCTTCATCTATTGGGTCAAAGAAGTTAAAATTCCACAAAGGAATTTAATTTTATCTGTGCGTCCACTATTTAAGAAAGTTTTCAAGTCTTAATGAACTTGATGAATTGATGAGTCAAACCACAGATGGTTAACGATGGTTTTAACATCATTTACTCATCCTCAAATAGTGATTTATTTACTTTCCCATTGAATTTTCATTTGTGCAACTGAAAGCATTTCCTGTACATAGAAATTTTTGTTTACATTTTAGTTTGGCACCAATTTATTTTTGACATATTTTTTCAGGTCTGTGGATGGGAAGGAGAAGAAAAACAAGAAGAAAGGGCTTTTTTAAACTTAGGCGTCAAAATAAGTTGATGGAAAAGCCAAATGTTGAGGTGGGGAGAAATTGTGACCAACGAAAGATCCATTTCAATGTAGACCACCAAGGAAACATCTTCCTCTCGAGTCCTCTCTTTAGCTATGTAACTGTACAAGTTTTAAGTGTCATTTTATATGTAAATAGTTTAAATTATTATTACTCATGTAGTAGACTTCCATAATATGTAAATATAGCGTTTTGAAAATAGTAGGTTGAACAGAGTAATTTTGGAGCAAATGTGTATTTCTTTTAGGTAACTACTTCATGGTGTATATATTTATAAACTGTTGCTGGCTTTTGTTTTATATTTTGACTGAAAGGTGTTATGAATTTTTGTTATGAATCACCATTCCATCATTGCAACTAGTTCACGGGAGTATTATTAATGTCATAAGTAAGATAACAGTACATTTTCAATGAAAATTTTAATTTAATTTAATGTCAAAACTTAAATACTGACCATTAAAGAAATTTTTTACTTGATAAAAAATAAAACTAAATTAAAATTATTTATATTTGGTTTAAAAAACTATTTTTTGGCAATTTTTTTCCAAATCTTGTACTTGCATTATCAGGGATTAGTTGTAAAAATATGTATTCATCAGAGGTACTTTAGTTGAATCAAGTATTAATATACCATCGAGTTATTGTTTATTGCATGGAAGATAAACAGTGCATGTTTAAAAATTATAGAACAATCAAAGTTAAAAATTTGTTGTAAAATTAATATTAATCGTTAAATATACAAGTCATAGTATAAAAATTAATGGAATGGCTGTGAAATGTTTACTGCGGTTTGCAGTCCTCCCTTGCAACTAGTATATCCAATTGTGCTTAAATTACTTCTACAAATGTAAAGACACTATACATTCACATGTTTTTGGTGCCAATGTACTTGAGGTCCTATTTTAAAGTAGAGTAATGAATCAAGAATTACTGCTAATGAACCTTGAACTGGTTTAAACTTTTTCTAGTAAGATATAAGAAGACTAGACTAAGTCACCCAGTCATAGTTAGTAAGCTGTTAGTAGAAGTAAGGAAAGGATTTCCAATGAGGAACGAAATTTAAGAGTTTGCAGATCACTTTAAAATGGGTATATAATTTACAATAGCCACATAATAACGAGATAATTGATTCACTTCTATTTTTCTTATCCTATACAGTAAATGCATTAGGTATGCCCAAGAAACCTAACATTGTTCAACCATGTTTTGCAATCAACCCTCCGTTATTGTCATTACAAGAATAAACTGAACGTATTTTGAAACATGCATTATAAATGTTCTCCTTGTATTGAGGAGGAAAACTCATTCCCAATCCTTGAAGAGGTAACTTTTTTTGCAGTGCTGAATTTTGTTTATAAAGCAGCTAATTATATTTTGATTCTGCTCTAATAGTAGTTTATGCAACGATTGTATAATGCATGTCTTTAAGCCACGAGTGATTCTAAATATCTCACGAGTGGCTTAAAGGCATAATACAATCGTTGCATACACTATTTTATCTACGACCAACAATATACGACAAAATTTCCCCTGAAGTTGAAAAAAACTCATGACTTACTAATGATGGAATAGGTCAACTAACATTTGAGGTTAGGCAAATAAGCAGACTGAGCCATGAATCGTTGTGGAACAATCAGCTGATGGGATAAGTAAACTCAAACATGAATCGTAATGCAACAATCAGCTGATGTGCGAATTGCGTAATTGTTATTATGACACTACTTCTGTCAAATGCCGAGCTCTCATTGGTCTAGAACCAGTACTCTAAAGTGACTCCAGTACTCTAAAGTCGTCATTAGAGTACTGCTTGGTTTTTGGTGTTTTAATGTATATCATTATAATGTTTATTGTAATACCATAATTGGTGCTTATTGCAATGGTCGTAGATAAAAATACTTTGGAATTTAATATTAACCCAAGGGACATCCATTAATACAACTGCTTGTTCCTGCATATTACTGAGTTATGTTCTGGAACCTATTTTAAAATATGTATGGTCTTTAAATTTTTAACAGAAAATTTTGTTTTGAAATTTGTGTAAAATCAAAACACATAGACGCATGGACGGGATTCTACTTGATTCATTCGAGATGTACAAATACATTTTTCTCATTCGGAGTTCAGCTCACCATTTCAAAATGATAGTGATGCTTTGACTGGCAGCCTAGACATTGATTTAAAATGGGAGTTTCACGAGAACTAAACCAGTATGGTATAGTTAAACAGACTACTGAAATATTGCTATTGGTTAATAGTGTTTGCTAATAAAAATTTACTTGTAAAATTGTAACTTGCCACTTGTATTTCTCGGTTATGAAACCATTTCTCAGTACTAAAAATTACAAATTAAATATTATTTACCTACCTACATAATTTTGAAACAGGCCCCTGATTGTAGAGCTGTTGATTCTTCAGCTGGCTAATCCTCATTCTGTTCTATTTTACCAAAATCGTTCACAAAATAATTTATTGTCAAATAATATAATAGTTGTTGTCTTATTTGTTGGTTACTACTACGAATAAACTGACTAGACTGGCAAACTGTATGCTCTGTGTCTAACAAAAATGTGCTTAGTACAAAACATGTTCATTTTAGATTCAGGCCATTTGTTATCTTATAAGACTCTGGGTAATGTGGTTATCTGTGAACTGTATTGCGTTCACAGTAACCACTATATTTATAACGTTGCTATAAATTAAAATTTTTATAAAATACATTAAATATTAAAAAAAAGTATCTTTAGTTGTTAGATATGAAGACTTTCCTGGCCATAAAAACATCTTAAGGTTATCTCCTGCCAGAAAGAGAAAAGGAAATTCCTAATTTGTGATAGCTGAAGAATGTAATTCATATACTAGTCACACTCTTAAGACCAATTTTATGAAAAGTAGATTATTGATAAAAATCTTTGCAGACATTGGATAAAGCGGGTTGACACGATATGATTATTCTCGGACTGAGTGAACTCAGAAGAACACTGAACGCTACTTGGACCATGCAAAAATGTATTCGATCTTATGTAAACAGCTTGACCCGAGTTAGTCGGATGGAGATAGTTTCTCGGATATGAATTTTGATCTGAAATGAATTTAACATTGGATACGTTGGAAATATAATCAGAGTGCACTATCCTCCGATTAAACTCGGCCCAAGTAGACTCGGACCGAGCGAGCCCTAACACGGTCCGAGTAAAAATCAAGCTCAGTCCAAGATTAATCATACCCTGTCAACCTGCCTTTATATTTATTTATGTATCGATTGATTTTTGATTAGTAATAATTGATTTTACACGGATAGAATGAAATGGCATCATATTTAATCACAACGAATATGTAGTAAACTATTTTTTTCTTAATTAATATATAATGTTTTATGGTTATGTACCTTTTTTATTCGTTTTTATATACATGTCAGTTTAATTCTAAGCTAGATATTGTAGTTATTTTGTGGTTAGTGTAAATGATGGTTTCACAGCCATTGACATAATAAATACTATTTGAAATAGAAAATGTTAGTTCTTTTTAGCGAATTTCCCCTATAGGGAAGAAGCTGTTACCTTAGTACTCATGGTAAGACCTAAGCCCGAGACCATGATAACTTTTCGTTTGGGGCCCCCAGAAGCAAAAAACACTATTCGTTCATTTTCATAATCTATATATATGTGTCTTTAAGCACGATAACTCGCCCAAAAATGGTCCGATCTTAATGAAATTTGGCGTGGACGTGTAAAGTAGTAATTATTCGGGCGAGTTCGTAAACCAGCTCGTTCTGGACTACTGTTTTGGCACATGAGTGAGTGTGCTGTTACCTAAATTAGCGTTAATAAAAATCCGCAATGGTATGAAATCACATGGTCATATGTTTGTGTGAAGCCACTTTACACCAGAAAATATTTTGTTGCAACTACAAGACAAGTGCAGTTAATTTTAAATACGAGCAAGGTAAACATAATTCATCAAATTCTCAAGGTCCTATTAGCCGCAAGTCTAAAGCAAGGAGGTTATGATTGGACATAACATTCACTATTATTTTTAGTGAAACATTAAACACATAAAAAAATTTGATTGTTTGTTTATCCTAAAGAAAATAGCTACACAACTCTTTATTGTTGGAAGCATATGGAAATATAATCTTAAACGCAAACAAATGATCTTCTTGTTTTTGTAGAAGGTTGCCGAAACAAAAAACTGGCAAATTCAACGCACAAATATTGCTGACGCTTTAATTAATCTTTTGGCTTAATATTGCAGTGCATACTTTCATAATGTACATGAGGAGAAATGTAATTAAAGTTTTGACAATTCAACAAAAAAATTAGTTATTCAGCAGACACTTGAGAGATTACATTTTTTGCCACTGGCCAGTATGGCTTTCCAGAACATTAGCTGAGAAACATAAATTCTATTGTCAGGAAACAATTTTATTTTACTAATCAAACTGTGCTTGAATTTAATTGTAAATCCTTTTGTGGTAGTTTTAATTTTTCTTCCTGTTATGTGTAATGATGATCTGTCTGAGTAAAATTTTTTATCTGAAAAGCGGTCTACCGATGGACCAGAGAGGGTCATCAACAGATTATGTAATCAACAGTATTTTTAAACTCATAGTCAGATCCTTAGCCATTTGAAAGAATTAAGTTTTAGTCATCAAACTCACTGCTGCTCAAGCAATGTATATGTGAAGTAATTTTTAATATTGTAGACCAGTTGTTTTCATAGAAGCTAATATAAAAAACTAGAAATGGTGCCTCAATATATGGGTTGGTAACAAACCCAAAATTCTTTCTTAATTCGGAAAAGTATAAAAACTATACTGTCGACTACAATCGCGCTTTTGAGCAGCTGGAAAATGACTTTAATAAAAAGCATTTTAAAAAACTTATTTGCTCTCCAATGGGATGTACTCGGGACCATTTACCTCCCCAACGTCTTATCACCCATCTTAAAAGATTCGTTAAGGCGACTGGTGCTGCTGTCCTCATCGTTACCTATAATGAAACTTCAGAGCGGAGGCTACGAAATGGACTATCGCATGCAGCTTTGGTGAGGTGCCTGAAAGAGGAGATCGAAGTGCCAACACCCCCACTTGACCATCTAGAGAACCTGATGTCATCCACAGGACCTGATGGTTGTGATGGACCAGCCCAAATTGACCACCATTCAAGTTCCACCGACTCTCGACCAGCGAGGGTGCCTACAGATGTTTGCTCTTCCACCCATCTACTTCCTCTACAATCACCAGCAGTGATGAGTGTTGAGGGGGGTGAAAGTCTCAGTGGGGTAGTGATAGTGGATGAAAGTGAGTGTATTAAAGGTAATGAGAAAATTAATATCAAAGATCATGATAATGATAGTGATTTTGCTGATTTAAGTTCAGGGTGTCTAGCTGATAATACCTGTGAGAATTTTTTAGGCCTCAGTTTAATAATGTCCCCCGTGAAAACAAATCCAAAAATTTCACCATCTTTCACCAAAATATCAGGGGTTTAGAGTCCTCTATTGATTCATTGAAAATAACACTAGAAGAACTAAATTCTTCTGTCATAGTTCTGACTGAACATAAAATGACTGAATCAACAATTGTAAGATTAAGCATTAATGGTTATCATATTAATTCATTTTATGGGCGAAAAAATAGCCGGGGTGGGGGGGGTAATGATTTTATGTCAAAAGGGAATAAAGTGTAAAGAAATAAAAATACCAGAAATCACTGATATTTTATGTGAAATCATTTTTGAAGGTTGCATGGTGGAATTTTCTAATATTTTTCATAACAAAAATTCTAAGGTACTGTTGATTGGCTGCTACAGAAACCCAATTTCAAAAAATGAACCACACTTTATTGATAGATTAAATATTTTACTGGAAACTTTAAATTCAAAATATGAAAATATTGTTTTTACGGGTGACATAAATATAAACATGATGGATTGTAATAATTTAAGTAGGAAAAGGGTTAATAGTGTACTTGTTACAAATGGGTTTTGTTCCATTGTTAATTTTCCAACCAGAATCACTGAAACAACTGAGAGTGCAATCGATAATATATTCACTAACTTGCATGAGCAAAATTACTATGTTGATGGGATTAACACTCAATTGTCCGACCATTTTGGGCATCTCTTAACAATTAGCAGCAATAAAATTCATAAAACAAATTCTGTGTATTTTGAATATAGTCGAAATTTCTCTGAATCAAATATTAATATTTTTATCGAGGCTTTAAAGTCTGAAACATGGATGCAATTGTACATGGCACCTTTACCCTTTAAATATGATGTATTTTACCAATCATTTATGTATTACTCGATTTATGTTTTCCTAAGCAATATATAAGGTGACATATTGATAAAAAATGGCTGCCTACTGAATTGAAATCTGAAAAACAAAAAATTATCAACCTTAGTTCATTAGCTAGAGGGACAAAAAGTAAAGCTATTCATAAACACGTAAGAAAAGAAAATAAAGATTTTAAAAAGAAAGTTACTAGTATGAAAAGACAATATTATAAAGCTAAAATAGAAAATCCATCAAATATTAACAAAACTTCATGGAACATTATTAATTCTGGGGCTGGAAAAACTGTTATACCAACCCAAAATATTAACTTAAATATTGATAATGCTTTAGTCTCTGATCCCAAAATGATTTGTAATGCTTTTAATAGTTATTTTACTGATTTGGTTGAGAATTGAGCTATTCTAAATTTGGATTAAAAAAACAGAAATACATGTGTAAACCTAGATAGCGGTCCCTGTCATACTTTTAGTCTTAGGCCAGTCGATGAGATGGAAGTGGGTAGCATTATAAGTTCTCTCAAAAACTCATTTAGTACAGGATATGATGAGATACCTGTGGCTCTCCTTAAAAAATCAAACTTCTTACTAGCAAAACCTTTGTCTCATTTAGTCAATTCTTCATTCGTGTCTGGGTCATTTCCTGATAAATAAAAATTGCTAAATTAAAACCACTTTACAAAAATGGAGTTAAAAGTGAAATAAAAAAATACCATCCGATAGCGCTTCTTCCAACAATATCAAAAGTATTTGAAAAGGCAATGCAAAATCAATTGGTAGAGTTTTTAGAAAAATACAACCTCTTAGAGGATTGTCAGCATGGATTTAGGCGGGGAAAATCAGTCTTGACAGCAGCTGTGGAATTTACTGAGTCAATCCTTGACAGCCTAGATGAAAAACAAAAGGTACAGTAGAGTCCCACAAACCCGGACTAATGTGGACCGAACGGTGTCCGGGTTTGTGAAAATTCCGAGTTATCGGGAAATGAGTAAAAATAAGGAAAAATAAGAAAAGTTTCTGTTATTTCTATAAGAAATCATTTATTTATTGCATAGTAAAAAATATAAAAACTATATTAGTTACAAAAAAAAACTTAAAGAAAAACTAAAACTGTTTTAAATGTGTCACACCGTGCTCTGGCCTTGAATCTCAATGCACTTTATTGCTCTGGCAGGCTTTCCGAGTTATCCAGAATTGCGGGTTATCGAAGTCCGGGTTTGCGGGACTCTACTGTAGTAGGTGTATTTATGGATATTACTAAGGCATTTGACTCACTGAATCATGAAACTCTTTTATCAATTTTATATGGCTCGGAATTCGTAAAAATGCTCTAAACTGGTTAAGAACATATTTATGCAATAGACAGCAATATGTAGAAATTGTTCACTATAACAAAACCAAAATAAAAGTATCTTATCAATCTACGGTCAGATCAGTAAAACATGGAGTGCCACAGGGGTCTATCCTTGGCCCTTTATTGTATATTTGTTATGTAGGAAATCTTCCAAAATTGACCACTTGCAACCAATTGTACTTCTATGCAGATGATGCTACTCTTTAAAGTTTCAGGTTCCTCGGAAAAGGAATTAGAATCAGCATCCAAAATTGATTTGACCTTACTGAAACAATATTTTAATGATAGGCAACTTCTGCTTAATGCCGATAAAACCAATTTCATTACATTCATGACACGTCAATCAAAAACACCCATCAATCCTACAATTGAAATTTGTGGGGAGGTAATAAATGAAGTTGACCGTATTAAATTTTTAGGGTTAGAAATAGATCAAAACCTATCATGGAATCTGCATGCTGAAAAAGTTATTTCAAAAATATCGTCTGGAATTTTTGCCTTAACTCGATTAGAAAAGTTTTTAGATCCTGATACATTAAAAACAGTCTATTTCTCATATATCCAATCAATAATTTCATTTGGAATCTCACTCTATGGGGCCACAACCATTAGCAATTTAGATACCATTTTAAAATTGCAAAAAAAAAGCCATTCGAGTGATTTTAAATCTAAAACCACAAACTTCAGTAAAAGAACACTTTGCATCCTTAAATATAATGACTGTATACGGAATGTATGTCTTCGAGACAATTCAGTCATTGCAATTTAAATCAAACAATTTAAAATTGGTAGGGGATTGCCATGATTATAACACAAGAAATCGTGGAGAAATTTCTTTGGATTTCATAGATTGGTTTTATTTGAAAAGAAACCATCATATATAGGCTCAAAATTTTACAATAAACTTCCAAAAGATGTGCGGTCTGCAGTTGCGGGTGGTCAATCACTATTTACGAAGAAATTAAAAGCTTTCCTCATTCAAAAGGCCCTTTATTCTCTGCGGGAACTTTGAATGCTCCTATGAGTTGATTAGTTGTTCAGTTGATAAGTTAGTTGTAAGACACTTGCATTGTGCATATGAAGCTGAGGTAATAATTAACATTGACACCATTCATGTATATATGTATATGTATAATATGAATAAGAAATATTGAATTGAATTGAATTGAATCAGCTGATTCTTCAGGGCGACAAAGAGCTTCTTTAAGCCCGCAACTCATGTAATGGAAATTGCTGTTTTCGCGGCGGTATAGTGAAAAAAATTTTCAGTCCACTGAGAGAAAGAGCTATTTTTTTGGCCTCTATATGATGTATGTAAAGCAGGTGATTTTTTCGTAGTTCAAGAATATTTTTAAGCTATCCAGTTTGTCTTAATGTTTTAGGACTCTGCCTTGGTGGCCTCCGAAATTTTTAAAATTTCCCATGTTAATCAAATAGACCTGTGTTAATCAAATGGAATAATTTTATTCCGGGGATTACCCGGACCCCACATTATCCGAATCCCGGATTATCCGGACCGGTCCATCCAAGAGTTAAAAAATTAAAATCACGGCAAAAACGTGATTTTAGCGAGTTTACGAGGGAAATGCGCCTTCTAAAAGTAAAATACAAATGCAATATATTAACTGTACGCATTTGAAATCACAATAATTGAAGGAGTCGTATTGCCTAAACAGTACATTACAGCATTTTTGTGAAGTTAGTTTTTTGGTTTTCTACTTCAGGTGCTAGCATTTATCAGCAAGGCGTAGCCTACGTAAATTTTGTGAGTTAGTTTATATTGATGATTTTATGGTTGTGAAAGAGGCTATGTGTGTGAATTTATGTTGAGTTTCAAAATGAGCAGATGCAAAAGTAAAAAAAGTGGTTTTAACTTTAGAACAGAAACTGAATGCTGTCAGAAAACTTAACGTTTGAGAATCGGGTAAAAATTAGCTAAGGAAATGGGTGTTGGAACAAGTACGGTAAGGTAAGTGACTGGGAGAAGAATGAGCGCAGCTAGAAAAAGGGTATGCGGAACAAGCTCGAAAAACAAATATGTTCTATAGTCTCGATACACTGTTTGCAGCATCAATTTAACAGGGGCTAAGGTATGTGATCGCTAGGCGATATGTAACGACCTGGGATTACCCGGATTTTTTGTCATCCGGATCGGTGTTCTGCCACATTAATCCAGATAATCCGAGGCGTACTGTACTTATTTTTTATGACTGTATCTTCCAATCCATCAAAGCTATAGAGCTGCAAAAGGAATTAAATTGTAGGGAATTTAACCTTCTTCTGCGTTTGTAATTTTACAATTTTCTGTAGGATACATAGTTTTTAGTATATAAGTAGAAAAAAAAATCACCAGCATGTGGCGTCTCGAGGTACTTCAAGCTCGTCAATTTGGTGTTTATGTTAGTATGTGAACACTAACAACATATGAAAAATCACAACTACCTGACCTTTTGCATGGCAACATAATATTTTTCGACATAAATGTGGATAATATTGGATTTAAAAATGACATAACTAGGCTTGAACTTAACCCTTTTAGTGCCGGAACAAAAAGTAAAAATTGTTGCATAAAGTGCCGCGCCATTTTTCATTGTTACCTGCACAAAGTGCCGTGGCTTTTTTGGCAAATTTGTAAGCGTTCAGAAAAAAATTCACCAAAAATGTATTTATTAATATATTTTAATGATTTTTTTTTACTTTTCAGCTGAATATCTGTGCTTTTTGAAAGTGACAACATAAACAGAAAATAAAAATTTGTTGGTAGACATATTTAAAAATAAATATAAAAAAAATTTTACCCAAATTTTTTTTTCCTGTTTAACCTACAAAATCTAGGTTATATTTTATAGTTGGGTAATTTCCAATATTTTTATGTAAAAGTACATTTAAAAACAAATAAAAACCATATATAAAACATCAATTTACTCCCATGGGTTATGAATAAAAAAAACAAAAACCAAAACCTTACATTTCGGCCTTACTAACCTAACCTAACCTAACCTTCGGATTGCATAAGTTGGTGGTAGAGTATCGGCACTTGTAGCGTAGCCTAAATGGCCGAAACTAGTCTCCACTTCATTACTGTCTATTCCTTGATAGGCAATTCCTTCATTTATTGCTACATTACCAAGATTAATTTGGGATCCATCGACCGATGCACTGAGGAATGAGTTGTCGATGGACGAACAACTAGGCCTAGCTTCCAACAATTTTCGTATTCCAGATTCATTCATATTACTGTCACAAAACGCACAAAACACATCTTTAAAGCAGCTATAACAATTAAGTTTTAATAAAATTTCAATAACTGTAACCATAACAACGCGAATACAATTACAACACCGGCACAATAATTGCTAGGTTACCTATATGAAACTGACGACAGCTGACTGCAATTTCAGAATGATGTTTTAGCTGGTGCTAAAGACAGGACAGGAGAAAAGTCATATGAAACGAAAGACTGGTTAGTAGAGAGGCGTTCGGCACGATTTGCAGCCATTAAAGTAAGAAATAAATATTATATGTATAAAAATGTAGAGTGGTCCGCTACGGTCCCGCGGTAAATTAGTGACCGAAATGTGGTGGCCCGCTCCGGTCCCACCGGCACATTAATAACATAAAACGAATGGCCCGCTCCGGGCCCTACGGCACTAAAAGGGTTAAGTCATCACAATGTTTTGACTTGTAGTTGGCTGTATACCCTTATTATTTTGAACTTTACATCGATTCTGCAGGCAAATTTTCAAAAAATAATACCAATATCATCTTTTTAGAATGAACAAACATGCTTCGTTTTTATTATGGCAATAAGTTAATGAAAATAAGTCTTGTTTTTTAAACTTTTTTTATTAGAAATACTACACTTTATTTACTATAAACAGCATTCTCACATAAGAATCCAAAAACAGCTAGGACCCGGAGGCAGAACAAAGAAGCTGGGAAGATGTCGGACGCCCATTCATACATTATAATTCAATCCTCCCATTAAAGGTCTACTCGTAACAAATAAATATGGAACCTATACACAAATACAGATATTATATCCAAACTCTCAAACAAATTAAACGACATCTTACATCTATACGGCAGGCAAGTATATAGCCACAAGGTGCTGTTAGTGTACTGATGCGAAAACCTCTGAAACTAAAAAATATTTTCAATCCGTCACTAACCTACGAACTTGAGAACTTAACATTACTTAAAAAAAAAATTCTAACTCGTATTACAAATTACAACCTATAACTCAATCGAGGTGCAAATTCAATCTAAATAAATACACAAAATGAATTTACAAAACCAAAAAAAAATATAACAAAATAACAGAACTAACTTATTGTATATAAAATTTACTTGAATTTATCGTAATACATTTTATTATTTAACACATTAATCTTGAGATCTTAAATCTTCACTAAGAAATTTATGTGTTAAATGATTTAAGTTCGTAAGCGCACGGCGAAGAGCAGGATCATGATTCGCCGTTGCCGCTGTCTTCCCCATCATCATACTCCTCTCCGGACATCTCCAAGTTGTCATCGTCATCATCGAGGTCGTAGTCGTCGACATAGAAATCTGTCATGTCGACAGGAGCTTCCGGCTTCTTCACTTGGGTTTTGATGCAGTATTCCTCCAGGGTTGTTGGAATTACGACTCCGTCTTTCTCTGCTTCTGCTCTGCCACCGGACACTTGTTTTCTGAGAAATGAAAAAATGGGATATATTGACCAGAAACAATTCTCCCATATAAGTGAAGTTATCTCTTTAATGATTAAATGTGGGACTTTAATATCTCAGTGTTCAAGAGTACAACAAAGTACTTAAGCTTTTAAAACAGTTTCTATTGTGTAATAACAATACTGGTCTTGGAAACAATTTTCATTTTTCAGAAGTTACTTACAAACAGGGCTAAGTGGCCAAATTCACAATGGTAGTGTATGAAAAAATTAATCATTATTCTTATCAATATTTGTGGTTAAACCTAGATGAAACTATAAGTTGTTATCTTAACAGTAATTTAAAAAACTTACAACAGTTCTATGATTTTATGGTTTTTTGGACATTAAGCTTTGACAACTAAAAAATGGCCACTATTTAGAAAAGTTAAAAAGTAGAAGGTGTTACTCCAAACAAAAATAGGTCTTCTAAGTCCCTACTATTGTACTGGTTTTTAGCGAATTTCCCCTATAGGGAAGAAGCTGTTACCATAGTACTCATGGTAAGACCTAAGCCCAAGACCATGATAACTTATCGTTTTGGGGCCCCCAGAAGCAAAAAACACTATTAGTTAATTTTCATAAATATATATAAATATATATATATATATATATATACGTGTGTGTCTTTAAGCACGATAGCGGCCGTAACAATGGCCCAATCTGAATGAAATTTGGCACACCCATGTGAAGTAGTAATTATTCGGACGAGTTCCAAAACCAGTCCGATCGGACTACCGGAAGGGGGGGTAAAGGGGGGTAAACCCCCCCAAAAATGTTTTGAGTTTTTTTACATAGGAAAATAAAAATAACCCAATTTTTGTTAGCACCATTGAATTCAGCTCAAAAAAACAAACAATTTAATAATTTGAATCACTGCTCTCTGTCCATCGGTTACCAACATATTGAAAGTGGTAAACACAGTACGTTGTCCCAATGTTAACCTTATGGGGAATAAGTAAAATTCTATATCTCGCTTATTTCTCAACATATCTTGATAGAACTTGGTAAATGGCTTCTTCTAGTTCAGATCTACAAAATATTGAACTAAAACCACCCAGTTTTAATATACCCGTAGCAGCAAACCTGCATACTCATTCCACATGTTATTTTTATGGAGCTTTCAAAAACATGTAAAATCTCGCTATGTTGGATTGAAATATGTTGTTTTACATTTGAAATTCGCTGAGTATGCAGGTCTGCTGCAACGGGGGTATTTTAACGTCTATCAGATGTCTAGATATTCTTTGTTAAATTTGTTGTCTCTGCCCCTGACCATAGACCAACATTTGATTGTGGGAGTTCACTATCGTCATCCAAGGGCGAAAAAGACTTGCCCAAACATTCGGCCAACTATTTACAACTTAGAGGCCTATTATTCTAATGATACATTTTTTAAATATCTATTAACATATTTGTGTCATGTTATATGTATGATAAAAATATGTTGTAATTTCAAATCTTAGTGTACACAGTAGACCCCCTCTTAACCGACCTCGTTTTAACCGACGATCGGATTATCCGCCCTTGCTGGTCAAATATTAAAGATCGTTTTAACCGAACCTGTTTTGAGAACAGTTTGGTTTAACTGCCCTTTTCTAGGAATTGTGGCATTTCCGTTTCCATCGCCAGTGATGGGAACTTACGCTCGTCTCTACAGGTTGTTACGGATAAAAATATTTTTAATATACACTGAAGCTGTTTTCCGAGAATCTAATTTGTTAATAATCAGACACTTTTACTTATATTTTTTGTTGATTGATATATTTAAAAATTTCAATTCAATTTTTTCTCCCATTGCCCACGAACATTTTACAATATTTTCACAAAATATTGGAATTACAGTTTTACAGCTTAACAGATAATTTTCTTTGACAAACTCTTTCTATGCAGCACAACAACTTTTTCGAACTTAAGTCTAAATGATAGAGCCAACGATTTATTTACCTCTCCATCTATTAGTGTTTTTAAGCATCTTTCTAAAAACCTTTTAAGCCCTATTAGTATCGATGAAGCCGAGGCCCTTATCAGACCGAACTACGTTAGACGCAACCTTTGACATACTGCAAACCCCTTCCCCCTCTCTTAATTTTTTTACTACTTTTACTTCACTCAGACAGTTAGTTGCTGTTTCAGTTGTCGCCAAATTTAAAATTATGAATCCCAAGCAAATTATAATTAATTTTACATCCCGTTAAAATAAAGTAGATATTTATTTTTATTTTTTTTCAGTCTAACTCACAGTTATCACTTTATGCTGTGTTTTTATGTATTTTCTTTGTCAGAAAATGGGATAAATAAACGTATTTCATTTCATAATACAGCATTAACGTACAGTAGACGCATTTCAATGCACATAACACGATAAGGTTCTGTGAGTTTTCATATCCGGAAACCATTTCTCATTCATCTAAACCAACAAAACAAACTGTGTGCCGTTCTCCCAGACATTCGATACTTGTACTATAATTTTGAGTATAGTATGATCCAAATTTTCTCCGGAACTATAGGTTGATGATGATGATGATTTGAAGTCTGTATTATACTCTATTTTCAATTTAACTGCCTGACTCGTAATGTAATGATTGCTTGTTTCTTATCAATTTTGACAATCAATACTGCATTATGAAAGATTCATTAAAAATTAAAATTTTATTCCTTTTTTAACAACGTCTAATATTTAGTTTATAAAAAAGGTTTCGTTTTGACCGTGTTTTGGGGTTATATGTAACATTTCTACAGTAATTATTTTGGAAAATAGATTGATAATCATAGTTTATTTTCTAAGTAATCCACTAACGGCTTTAGAATGATGTCAATAGAACTCTAAATCAATAGAGCTTTTTTTATGTTTAGAGGATTACCCGTTTTAACCAACCTTTTAAGTTATCTGACCTAGGTCCGGTCCTGTTAGGGTCAGTTAAGAGGGGGTCTTCTGTATTACTTAGATGCCCATCATATCATTCAACACAGCCTACACCAACTATTTTGAGTACAATGACTAATAATTTTAAAAAAACTTGTGAGTACAATGTTTCTTATAGATTTAATTATTTATTGGAACTAAACTTGGGGGAAATACATTTAAAAAGCTTATTTTGGGTGTTCAGTTCAGTTAATAATACACCACTGCGAAAGACAGGGAAAGTAGGAATTATTATGCCAAAGTAGCTAAAAAAGTAGCTGTAGCTGTATCGGGATTTTTGTAGCTGTAGAGCTAGCTACTTTTTTGTAGCTGTAGCTGCAGCGAGCTACATTTTAAGAGTAGCTTCCCCAACACTGAGAATAGTTATCTTTCGTTTTTTTTGTATTTCTTTATCCGTATAGGTGAAAAAAATGTTGTATTTTGGGGATAAAGTACATAGTCTCCATAAAATGTAATAAACTGTTGCTACCGGCAACACTCGTGGGACAATGTACACAAAAAGGCCAAATATTGTCTGATAGAGGGAATAATTCATAAAAGGTTCCATTAGTTGGAAACACCCTGTATAACCACAGCATTGCCTGCAAATTTTAACCGGAACATGAATGAACAGTGATTGTAGAATGAATTCAAAAGGACTGTCAATTTTAATTCTTCTTTTCACTACATCAGTTTCAGTAGTTAAAAATATATACTTCTAACACTTAATATTATTTCACCTAAATTATTCAGAAGCCTTCTTTGGTCAATCTGTAACTTTTCCTAAACAAACCTGATTATGTTTTCATACTCCTTGTCTTTGCCTTTCGAATCCCTCCAACGCCGATACATAACGGAGGCATCGACATTTGCTGGGCTGAAGGTGTTTGGCTCATTCAGCAGTGAAATCACCGACAGCAAAATAGTCCTGGCCACAGAAGAAAATTATAGCTTGAGGCAATAAAGTGATAAAAAATATATTAAAAGCTAACAACTACATCTTAAATAACAATGAAGGTTAAGGTTGTGCAGTCACCTTTAAGGGCAAACCATTCTGCAATGTGGTAGAGCAGTCTTACGTTTTTTTCTTTATTTTTCCTAACTTTTGATCAGTGCTTGTGATTGGGCTATGTGGTAGGAACGTTATTGTAGCTTTTTTTTTGTTGAGTGCAGTTTGTCTGGTCAAATTATGGAGGTGCAAGTATTTTTGTTGATGCTTCTTTCGAAGAAAATGTTAAAAATTAAAACTATCTACATTGTTTGGTATCTTGTATGGTATCCACTTTTCTTCAAGGCTTTAACACATATAATTAGGTAAAAAAGTTATTTTCCAATAAAAAAATATTTTTTAAGTTTTCTCAATATTATTTTTAAGACATTTATTAATCATGGATAATTCCCAAATATAGGCACTATAGATCAAACTGTTTTTCCAAAGTAAGCTAATGGGGGAGGATTATTTCTTTACCTTAGTTGCCTGTAGATCTTGATTTGATTGTAATATTCACTCCGATGTACATTTCACCGCTGTTTGCAGCATCTTCACGGGAGCACTAAGCACTAAATTATTTACATTATTTACACAAGTATTTCTATTGTTTATTCATGAGCGCGGTGTTGCGGCGGCGGCGCAGTGACGCGGCGGCGGCATGACGTAAGCGGTTGTCGGGGGCACGCGCACGGGAGACTGTTCGTTCACTTCTATTGACACTGGACACTGGTGGACTATGAATGGCAGATGTAGAAAGGGGTAGTTGTGATAGGCGGGGCGGGGGTGAGTCGCTTTCACTTTCGCAATGTTGCCGGTTTGATGCACTGTTGCCAATTCTCTGATTTTTCTCTTCTAAATCTTTGATAGTTTTAAAAAGTATTGAATTTTGGTAATCTTCTTTTTTGTTGAGGAGGCTGTCAGGCTCGTTATTAATATGTTTATAAATTTGGTAGCTTTCCTGGACTATGGCGACTGATTTCGAATTAGTTTTATGGAGTATTTGTAGAGAATTTTGTAGTGATATGCTATGGTTATTTTCTTTTAGGTGTTTAGCCACGATCGAATTGGGGTTTGTATGGTTTTTGGTGTCATGTTCTTTGAATCGTTGGATGAACGATCAATTTGTGTATCCAATGTATTGTTTTTTGCATGGAGCTGTACATAAAACAATAGACTTGCACCGCGCTCATGAATAAACAATAGAAATACTTGTGTAAATAATGTAAATAATTTAGTGCTTAGTGCTCCCGTGAAGATGCCGCAAACAGCGGTGAAATGTACATCGGAGTGAATATTACAATCAAATCAAGGTCTACAGGCAACTAAGGTAAAGAAATAATTCTTTTAAGCAAGGTCTTGAAACTGGGTTACCAAAGAATTTGTATAATGGGGAGGGTTCTTTTGAGGACAGATTCAATCAATTCAGTAGATTAAATTTATCAGATAGTATGTTATATTATTAAATAATACTAAGCGCTCAAAATAAAACAAATCAGATATTCAGATTCTGTTTGCACTGTGGGTTAAGTTTTTGTGAGATATGCTTTTCTTACGGTATTTCTTTTAGTTGTGATGAAAAAAATTGAAATGTATCACTCATTTCACTCATTTACAGTTTTTTACAGCAGAAAACTGCAACTAAGAGATAAATGCTGATTAATTAGATGGGATTTAAAGGCCAATGTTACACAGTTCCTTCTAAAAAACATCAGATATCGTATCTGAGTGACCTCAGGGTCAATAGTTAAAGGCTGTGAAACTCTGCTGGCAAATATTTTTTTGTTAAAATCAATCATTTGGTTTTAATAACAAGATATAATTAAACATAATTATAATCAAACATATATAGTAACTAGATTTAAAATTTGTAAGACAGAGTTGATTAATTTTATTGTTCACTAAGCAATAAGACATGCAAGTTAAAAAAAAGAAACCTTAGCTTTGGCTCTGGTAGCATCGATCATGATTTTGACTAAATAATATACTAAAACCAGTTAACCCATTCGCTACGAATGGCTCATCTATAAGCCAGATTGATTGCATCTCGAAAGACTGACTGTTACACTGACATAATCACTGGTCCTTTTGAGTAGACTAGAGTCTATTGCTTTTTTGTTTTTTTCTGTTCCCAAAGACCTAAATCAGATGCTTCTATACGATGCTGCCAACTTTAAAAGGCTGTTGTTGAAATTACTCGTTAAGACTCATAGTATCTCAGCCCTATAACGGTGTGATTAATCCCAGTCTCTTTTACAGACCAACATTTTAAGCTTAAGTCAAAAATATAGAACAATGATAAATTACAACCAAAACGTTAAACAGCAGCAGTGGAGCAGTGGAGCTCTTACATGAGCCATTGGGCTACAGTTAAGACACAGGAAGGCTCATAATATGTGAGTCATCGTACTGTGGATAGAAAACTCCTCCTGGGCACAATAAGAGCCATCGGTCTACTTCAAAAGTTCACTCCATTGATGATTAGAAGCGAGCATGTTAGAAACTTGGGTGACAAATTGTAGAAAAAATCTTAAAAAGTTAAGAATCAATGTAACAGCCATAGTGCCTTCCCCCTTACACCCTCCTATTAATGGGATGGATTTTGATTTGGGGGGGGATGGAGACTGAACCTCAGTAACATTTCCCGGGGTCCCTAAAATAAGTAATGTAGAATTAGTATTCTGGACATAATTATTCAACTTTTGATGAGTGATTGATATCTCCTTATTGCCCCACTTATTTTTTACACCACTTATTACTGAACAGCTTTTTAAAAACACTCAATGCACCTCTAACATTAAAAACTACGGTAATTGAGGCAACACCAAAAGCTCCGCTTCCTTTTTTACCTGCATTTAAAAAGCAAAAACGATTCAGATTCATGAGATTTTTGTCCATGATTCAGATCCAAGTCACACATAAATACCACATCCCTGTGCTGGTCTTCAAACCCAGTTACATAAGTAGCATATCTATGTGCTAGGCTGGAACCAGGTTAGATAGGGATAGGATAATAGGCAATTTAGTCAAAGGAGCCAATAAAAATAAGGTAACGATTAAGTTAGTTATGAATGTAAGGTTAGTATGGTTATAGGTTATGCTATGGATTAAGGTTAGTAATGAAAGTTTGGAAAAATCACCTGACGTTCTGTGTCGGGTTCCACCTCTCACAAGGAAGCTCACCAGACTGTGGGTCATCCACTGGCGGGTGGAGGATGGAAATGCACAAATCACCATTCTGTAACAGGTAAGGTACTATGAATGTCAATGTCGGCTATCTAAGTTTGGTCCACATAGAATCAAATCATCTGTATTACAAATTATCTGGCTAAGCTGACTGAGGTTAAACTACTAGAAACTATAACAGCCGTGAGCCCACAACAGTCCAAGATGATTTTAGGCAGTGTTCAAAGCAGTATAGTTGTAGGTTTCATGACACAATTTTCATGACAGTTTCTTCAGCAAACTATTACTGTAATTCAGTTTTATGCAATTACTTTATTTTGTGTTGAAATTTACTCATCGTTTTCGGCAAAAAGGAATGTCTGTAATTTTTCATGACCATTAATTATTGCTATACATCACTAACATACAAATTACTTGGAGTCTAGTTGGTTAATTTTCAAAAGGAGGTGAAGTAAAGACATCATGTGCTCTGAAGTTTTCATGTATGTTAGAGAAATGATTATACACTGGTTTTGCAATTTAAATATTTCCATGTCCAGCCCTCAAAAGGAATGTAAAGTAGTTGTGTTTATCATTGTATGTAGAATAACATTATTATAATTGGCTCAAACAAGTACAAAAAGAATTATGGAAAGAAAAGAATGGCTATTTGAAAATAGTTACCGATTTGTTAGTGATGTTTGAATGTACACTTTAGAATTACAAATTTGTTTAAGTTTCTGTCTCATTTTGGTATTTAGCATGACACTCGCAGTGAAATAACAAACACTTTTCCATAATATGGGCTGAGCATGTCAGCATTTACAGATTTTTTAAAATGTAATCATACCTAAGCCTGAGGATTGGTAAAATCCTACAACATAAACTGGAAAAATATAAAAATAGAAATACTGTAATCTTTTATAATTATAATGTGTGAGTGTAATTAGGCAAAAGGCAAAAGTGCTGCTATGCAATTTTATTATAGGGTGCCAGTATAATATTGTCTATTGAGGAAATGTAGATCATGCATATACTGATTATTTCCAAGCACACTCGGACTAGTCCAGTGACCACTTAGTACAAATGGATGGAGCACACAAGGCGCCTCTTGAAGCCATAAATTTGCCTCCAATGCATTGGAAAACAACTTAGGAAAAAATTAGAAATATGGTACGGTATCAAATTAAAGGTATAAATCTCAGAATTACTGTAGTGCCAATTAAAATGGTTTAAAGGCAGTCTACACATCGTAAACACTTATAACGTCCTGACATTTTTTTAGAGAAGCTGCCACCACGGAATGCATTTGTAACGTTCCTATGATGTGTAAACTGCCTCTAAACCATTTTTATAATTGGAACCATAGTACAGTAATTGTGAGATTCAGACATTTAATTTGATACATTTGAATTATTTTGTCAAATTTAATTTTGTAAAGAGCATTTTAGAATTGACTCTGTTTTATGCAGGCGCCGCAAGAATAAACTCTCATAAAAACTAAGTTATCAGCCAAACTATGGCAGCTATTTTTTCAAAAAATATGAAAAACATTTAATTCTTTAGCAACAATTTCCACCATTTTCTATTTTACTTGAACAAAAAAAAGTAGCAGCCAATATTTTTTCATGTAAAATTTTAAAGCTGAATAACAATTTTTGAATTTTTTATTTTCTAAAATAGGAAAGCAATTATATTTAAAATATGACTGATACCATTACCGTTAAAAAATAAAGGACTCTTCATGTAAAATTTAAACTTTTGCCTCCGTACTAAATGGTATTAACTACAAGTTATTTAAAATGTGAGCATTGACAGATTACGTAGTTCTAAGGCGTTTTATGTTTCTATACTTAGACCATAAGTACTGTAGGCCTATTAAGTTATAAGATGGCAGTCTCTGCTTCATTTATTTGCTGTGATGCCAGTAAGATAGGCTCCGTGGTCGCTGGACTAGTCAGACTGTTCCAGACTCCATTGCGTGTGTAGTTGCATCAAAGAAGATTTTGTACATTTATTTGGTAATTTCGTAATTATATTCATAAAAATCACAAAGGCATTGCAGAGGGGTCACAGACATTGTGATATACTTCAGTTACACGGTTGTAATGTAATATTCAAATGTTATAATAATGAACCGCTACTATAGCATACCCTTTTGTTATAATTGTTTTATGGTGGTACCATTAGTCGAAGCTCTGAGTAAAATTTTGGCTACAGACCTGCTGAACATATTACATTTGTTCGCCTGGTTTCAAATTATATGATTACAACCAACAATTCATCTTTGATATTGACGACAGAATTGAATAGAAAATCTGGATATAAGAAACTCATACTCAATCACCCACCAAGACACGATTATTCATTTGGTTTGTATCGAAATGTCCCGCTACATTATTCAACGTGCTGCGTCCACGTAACGCATTGTAGCCGCGCGCTCACGTTGGGGAACACAACAGTGTTACAGTAAAAGTAACGTTACGTCGTACTTGGGAAGCGAGGTCCAAGACGGCAAGGGACAGGTGGGGGGGGGGGTGACATAACATCCTTCGGCGGCGGCGGTTCGATGAGGGCGCCTCCTCTCTCGAAAGCGCTACAATAGCAACACAATGCCTCAACGACTGGCTGAGGAGACCGTGATAGTAAACTTTTTTTCAACGATTAAAACAGGAATATATAGATATTTAGATCCACAGATTTAGATCTCAACTTCAACCAATTACATCGACATAAGCCTTGTACGAATTGCATAATTTTTGTTGATTGCATGCAAATAACAAGAGATACACTGACATCCGATCACTACAACTGCATCAAGACTTAATATTTAACGTTTTTAATCCATCAATAACAAGCTACTTAAGCAGAAAGTGATAAGAAACTAAACACATATAAAATATTTTTATCTTAAAACACTATACAATAATACAACATTCTTATTTCTTTTATTTTCCTCAAATTTGAACGTGATCCTTGAAAGTGCGATCCAAACAACAACTTTGCCGTTCCGCAATCAACTAAAAATTGGGTTTCCATCCTTTAAAAAAGTCTCAGATTTTTCTGATAAGACATTTGTAAACCTCCAAAAGAATCAAACATTTCATACGTCGACTGTTGAGGAGAAATTTCCACAAAATCACGTTATTCGGGATCCGCCCGCGGCAAGCGAATCGTGGCGAAACTGTCTCACTTGACGTTTCCCTTAACAAAGAAAGTGAACAAAAATGCTCCAGGCGGGCCAGTCCGGAGGCCCGAAACCGACGAAAGACGAGGGCCATTGTTGGGAAATGGAGCGGGAGAGCGGAACGTTTCGAAAGCGGCCGCGCAAACGCATCGGCGTCGTCATGAAAACTTTACCCAATCATAAACGGTGTTCCTCGTCAAAACCGACCGAAACGGAGGAACGGGATAGCCAGCTGGTCGCTCTGTCAAGAAATTGTGTGATTCTGTGGTGATGCAAAATGTATTCGTGCGGAAGATTTAGTTTAACTTAAAACATTTTTTATCACTCCTTGCACCGAATTTCGCCTTTTTATTGCATTGGGGCTTATTAAACAGGTTTATAAATAAAATAAAATTTGTACTATACATACGTGAAATGGCCATCAAGGAATTGCTGAATCAAATTTCTAGACTCACGACTCACCGTCATAATCAATCCTGTTGCCCTTTTATTTACTAATTAATTTATTTTATTTTTATATAAAAATTAAAAAAAACAACAGGATTGCTCATGACAGTGAGTCGACCAAAAAAAAAACATTCAGGTCTGCTAGTTTACGGAAACTATAACGGCCAGCGCTGAGCGTTCAGAAATAGATGTCAATGTTTATTTGCTAACATTAACATTTCCCCAATATTCTACTGAAACTGTCTCAAGGCGAGGGACCGTACGCAGCCGAAGGCGAGGCCGCCAGTAATCAGTTGGATTTGACAGATGCGAGGCAAAGGTCGAACGAAGACGCACCACGGTCGCGACCCCGACCCAGCTCCATCTGGCAATGTGCGAACCTTATCTAACAAAATCGAAATGCCTCGATACTGTAGAGATGCCTCTTATAATTTTTCATCAGGGTGCGTATTATAAGGTTCACGCAGTACACGACGACAAACGTAATACTTATTGCGTCGGAAAGATCGCGCCGACGCCGCGTAGAAAAATGAGCCTGGATGAATGGGCGAAGGATGAGAGTGGTGGGTGGGCCTAACTGTACACTCAGAAACAATTCAAGAAAACTCGAAGTTTCTCTTTTAAATATTTCATTTGAAACGAGACGGCTAAGATTGACCTTGGTTATTTTTAGGAGAGCTAAGTAGATTGTAATGACGTAAATATAAATATTTGGTAGTTCTGAAGTTATGAGGTTTCTTCAGAACTACCAAACTGAAGTCGGTTTTGCGAATAAAGAAATTGTCCGGGCGCCGGCATTAGTTCGAAAATCATTAGATCGAATGGCACTGGATCGACACTTTTGTCGGTCCAGTGCCCTGTCGATCTAATGCCTGTCGGAGCAGTGCCTTTCGATCTTGTGACTGTCGATGCAGTGCTTTTCGATCAAATGACTTAATTTTGTGACGGTCCAGTGCCGAGATATATACAACTTAATAAGATATATCTGTATTAAGTTTGGAAAATCGTGATTATTTTAAAATTATAGTAAGCAAATTGTCGTCTTTTGAAAGTTTTAACGTCGAACGGCACTGGACCGACAGGCATTGGATCGAAAGACCCTGTATCGACAGTCGCTAGATCGAAAGGCACTGCATCGACAGTCACTAGATCGAACGGCACTGGATCGACAGTCACTAGATCGAAAGGCACTGCATCAACAGCCACTAGATCGAAAGGCGCTGCTCCGACAGTTATACTTCTAAATTCAGTGTGATATGAATAAGTAATTATAACACAAGTTCACCTTGTTTTAAACGTCCGTAAAACAACCGTGAGGGTTGAATAGCGGGCACAGAATAATCTTTATTGTGTGCTCGCTGGGGTTGAGGCTTCCGATCGCGAGTAAACGACGCCCATGGTAGGCCAAATAGTTTGAAGTAATTACAAGGTTATCTATTTAATATAGCACTCGCTTATCCTGCCCGGGCATAGGCGACATTACCATAATTATAAATTAATAGAAATAAAAACTAGCTTTTTTACTGCGAGGAAAAATAACGGGGGTATTATTCAGGGCTACTAATACAGATAATAATAATTTAGTAGCCCTGGGTATTATTAGACTGGTTTTTTAAAGTATTGAAATATTGGTGACATTTTGATCACACTGAAGTAGTTTACTCCGAATAAAAAAATAATATCACGAATGGCAATGTTTTGACGCACATATTCAAACAGCACTGGATCACCGGTCTGACACTTAAATGGAGGCAAGTGGTAAGCTTATTGGAGCGGGTTGGTTCGAAGCACTTTAATTAGATGTCGTTGTAAAAACATGGATTTCTTCTTCTTCACTGAATCAGCCGATCAAAACCACATAGCGATCTGCTAACTTCCTATTCCGTTTCCCCTGATTTTCTGTCACGACGCGACGTGTACAAAACCAAAACGAGTTGGAATTCATTTGAGTGTGAGAAAATACCTAAAGTACGTTTGCCACTAGTGTAAGTTGTTTCGCGAAATACTGTACTGCATGATTCATTTGTGCTTAAAGCTATTGATAGAAAATAAATACGTAGATGTTACATAAAAGCACTTAATACAAATTAACTAAATTAATATTTATTAAGTGCTTTTATGAAAAACATCTACGTATTTATTTTCTATCAATCGCTTTAAGCACAATATGAATCACTCAGTACAGTACGGTATTTCGCGAAACAACATGCACTAGTGGCAAACGTACTTAATCAATTTAATCTAAACAAATCGGTAAAGTCATTAAAATTGAAAGTCTAGCAAACAAAACAAGAAAACGAAAATATAAACAAAGCAGACGACGACGATCGATATGTCGCATCGACGACAATCGATTTATTATCGCATCGACGATCATCGATATATCACTTCGATCTTTTTAGTTCGTAGCACTTTTATCAGACAGCGCTACTGTTCCTTTACCACCGAGTTAACATGGGAGTGCCAACTCTTTACGAAGTTCATTATTACTCTATGACTGGATCGACAGGCATTAGATCGAAAGGCACTGCACCGACAGTCACTGGATCGACAGGCATTAGATCGAAATGCACTGTTCCGACAGTGTCGGAGTTATGCCTGTCGGTGCAGTGCCTTTCGATCTAATTCCTGTCGGTCCAGTGCCTTTCGATCCAGTGACTGTCGGTGCAGTGCCTTTCGATCTAATGACTTTATTTTTTGTCGGTCCAGTGCCTTTCGATCTAATGACTTTCGATGCAATGACCGGATCTCGAAATTGTCCAGTTCGATATGATCACCGTTTGCATTCGATACTTACCGCCATATCGCAAACCAGTAATCGAATGCGCCAGCGAGGCCAAGAGTAGGTCGAGTCGTGCATTACATTACTGACCGACAGATGAAGCAGACAGCGGCTGTGACGAAACTAAATTTATCGTGGCGGCACGAACTAATTCTGATATTCATTATATCAATTTTTGAAAAGCGCAATTGAATTTAAAACATCCCAAAGAGATATGACGTTGATTGGGTTTACTGAGCAAAATAATTATTTGTTTAGGATATTAAAGTTACCTTCTTATTTGTTAGAATTCAAGAGATAACATTTTTATGATTAAAATCATATAAATAATTTTAAATTCAGTAAATTTTCACGTTCTAATGAGAAAAAACGTACACATCAAACGCAAGGTTTGCTGTCATCGATTCAATAAGATAAACAATTTTTCTGTTTGATTGTTTTTTTATGACTTTCAGTATTAACATACAAAAGTCTAGCTTATATTTTGAATAATAAATATCGGTTAGGTGCACGAAAAAGGCAAATTTAAGTTTCAATGCAGGAGAAACGCATACGTCCCAAGAATGAAGATTCACAAAGGCGGGCGGTTTCTATAAGTAAAATAGCTGCAGCGCAGCTGATGAGGGCTTGAACGTGGAGATTCCATGACAAATTACAGTAGGCTACAGAAAAAAATAAGGCTGCATCATCACGACCTTGGAGCGCGAGGTGACTTAGTTACAGCCGCACTCGCCAGGGTCCCAATGAAAATTGCAGCTTTTGATGTAATATGGTCACGATCCGGCGATACTTCATTTATTAGAGGAGGATATTATGTAGTCTTGGATAATCTCTGCTTCTCGTACAATTACCTACAGTAAAACCTCGATAAGAGGACACTCGATAGCACAAAAACCTTGATAATAAGTGCCCTTTGGGAATCCCCTTTAACGTTTTATGTCTAGCAAACACAAAACCCAATAAGGAGTCCGTTGATAACAAAAATGAACGTTTTAGCGAATTTCCCCTATAGGGAAGAAGCTATTACCGTAGGTCTCATGGTAAGACCTAAGCCCGAGACCATGATAACTTTTCGTTTTAGGGCCACCAGAAGCAAAAAACACCATCCGTTCGAATATTTATATATCTATCCATCTATATATATATATATATATATATATATATATATATGTGTGTGTGTGTCTGTCAGCACGATAGCGGCCGTAAATATGATCCGATCTTAATGAAATTTGGAACAGACATGTAAAGTGGTAATCGAATGGACGAGTTCGTGAACCAGCCCGATCGGACCACCGGAAGGGGGGGTAAGGGGGGATAAAACACTATTAGTTCATTTTCATAAATATATATGTGTGTGTGTCTTTAAGCACGATAGCGGCCGTAACAATGGCCCAATCTGAATGAAATTTGGCACACCCATGCCAAATTTAAATATGTAGTAACCCAAGTGCTTTTGTAAATATGTAGTAATTATTCGGACGAGTTCGAAAACCAGTCCGATCGGACTACCAGAAGGGGGGGTAGAGGGGGGTAAACCCCCCAAAAAATGGGTTTTTTGAGTTTTTTACATAGGAAAATAAAAATAACCCAATTTTTGTTAGCACCATTGAATTCAGCTCAAAAAAACAAACAATTTAGTGTTTTGAATCATTGCTCTATGTCCATTGGTTACCGAGATATTGAAAGTGGTAAACACAGTACGTTGTCCCAATGTTAACCTTATGGGGAATAAGTAAAATTCTATATCTCGCTTATTTCTCAACATATCTGGATAAAACTTGGTTTGTGGCTTCATCTAGATGAGATCTAATGTATTTTAGTCTAAAATCCCCGAAATTTCAATTTTTAGTGGCAGCAAACCTGCATAATCATTCCCCATGTTATCCTTATGGGAAATAAAAAAATTCTATATCTTACTTTTTTTAACATTTCTTGACAAAACTTGGTATATGGCTTCTTCTAGTTAAGATCTACTAAATAATGAATTAAAACCAACCAGTTTTAACATACCTGTTGCAGCAAACCTGCATAATCATTCCCCATGTTATTCTAATGGAGATTACAAAACATGTAAAATCTCGCTAAGTTGGATTGAAAAACCATTTGTTGTGTTGCATCTGAAATTCGCTGAGTATGCAGGTCTGCTGCAACGGGGGTATT
Source organism: Flexamia atlantica (assembly GCA_035578135.1). Taxonomy (NCBI): domain Eukaryota; kingdom Metazoa; phylum Arthropoda; class Insecta; order Hemiptera; family Cicadellidae; genus Flexamia; species Flexamia atlantica. The sequence goes on along the minus strand of JAQJVK010000009.1, from coordinate 34,799,021 downwards.
TTTGTTTTATGAATCCTATTAAAAGTGGATAAAACTCTATTTGCTTCTTGTATGGTTTCGTTAGTAGCAAAATCGCGCTTTCCATGTCTGCCAGACGTTAGTTACTCTCACAAAAGCTTACTTCCACCGTTCCACGTGTGTGCTTGTAAATAAAGCTAATCCAGTCGCGGATATACCGAAACTAGATCACGGAGCCAACAAAGCAGCCAGTAACGAAACAGACTTCCGCTTCCTACTTGGCTTATTCGAGGCGCGGCCTACTAGCGTGATTTATGTCTCATATTGTGGACGACCCTGCTTTTTAACAACCAAAACGACAAAGATTCCCATTGTAAACTTTCACTATCGCATATCGCTGACGCGTAAACCTTTGTCACAACAAGGAAGTCTCGCTACCTACAAGAGTCTCCACATCTAGAGAATGAAAGCGTTCAAGGACGCGAGGAAGTTTTATGTATAGATAGATTCAAATAACAAGGCCCAGTCCGTCCGTAAGACTAATGTTAATTGAACGGCGTGTGCCTTGTTATTTGATTCGAACTATACACAACAGTTTCGATACCGTCATACATTATATTACGATGGCTTACAATTTAAACGTAGTGAAATGGCAACCAGTGACATAATAAGATCGAGAATATAGTGATTACATAATAATGGTCACACAATCAGGAAACATTATTACAGAACAATCCACACAATCAAGGAAAAAATTAATTTAAAATATATAAGTTTAAATATAACTGTAATAAACACAAATATCAATGTTTTGTGATATGTAGCAGACAAATTAACGATCTGCGCTGTGATATAAATTATCTTCATCCACGCACTGCTGAGAATCAATATAGTTATCTTTCTTTGTGTTATGGCTAAAAAAGATAAAGAAACCAGGTAACAATTAATGTTTACCGAAGATTATATTGAAACTGTTTTATTTTACCTTTGTATTTGACATTTGAATTAAATTTTTCTGAACAAAATTGTAGTGACCACCGACTGCCCCACCATGTAGTGAATGAACTGATACATATGGTACCCAAAAAGAATGATGAGTGGCGCCCATGTGGTGACTATAGAGCGCTGAATGCCCGCACCATTCCTGATTCTTACCCTGTTCGACATATTCAAGACTTCTCTAATTGTTTTCCGGGATCTGGACACTTGTTCGGATGTTTTCTTGAGGGAAGATGGTGTAAAAAACCCTTTACAACACCCGTACACTGGACCACATAAAGTTATCGAAAAAGGGGATAAAACCATCACCATTATGCTGCACGGTTCGCAGGTTAAAGTAAGCCTAGATAGAGTGAAGCCCGCTTTTGAAAACACCCAATAAAAAGTTTGAAAACCTAATGAAAAAGTTTGAACACATAATAACTTATCCAAGGACTTTTTTATGCATTTTTATTTGTGTTTTTTTTTTGTTTGGGTTTAACATAGACTTCCAGTCTTCCCAGGGGGCTCGTGTAGTGACCACCGACTGCCCCACCATGTAGTGAATGAACTGATACATATGGTATAAAATCCTAAAAGTTGCTAGGCAATATTAAGAAAAACAATTTTTAATCAGTTACTAAGTCTTCTCAGTAAAACAAGGTTTTCACAATATTATTATATTTTGTAATTCTAATTTTCAACAATTATTGTCATAATAAATGTATTATTCTGTGAAATCTTTCTACATTTTATGTTTATCAACAACTACTATATATTTTATTTCTTCTAAATAGGTCTTAGTACCTATAAAATCTTTAATTATTATCGTCCTAAGCAAACACTGTGTGGTAATCATTCTATTAAAATTTTGTTAACTATTGTATGATCAAAATCATCTTTATCTACGACCATTGCAATAAGCACCAATTATGGTATTACAATAAACATGATAATGATATACATTAAAACACCAAAAACCAAGCCGTACTCTAATGACGACTTTCGAGTACTGGAGTCACTTTAGAGTACTGGTTCTAGACCAATGAAAGCTCGGCATTTGACGGAAGTAGTGTAATAATAATAATTACGCAATTCGCACATCAGCTGATTGTTGCATTACGATTCATGTTTGAGTTTACTTATCCCATCAGCTGATTGTTCCACAACGATTCATGGTTCAGTCTGCTTATTTGCCTAACCTCAAATTTTAGATAGCCAATTTTAGTTGACCTATTCCATCATTAGCAAAAGTCATGAGTTTTGTTTAACTTCGGGGGAAATTTTGTCGTATATTGTTGGTCGTAGATAAAATAGTGTATGCAACGATTGTATTATGCCTTTAAGCCACTCGTGAGATATTTAGAACACTCGCTTCGCTCGTGTTCTAACTTACATCTCACTCGTGGCTTAAAGTGATTCATTATACAATCGTTGCATAAACTACTATAAGGAATGCAATGTGATTTTTATGATTTTTTATTCAAAATAAATTGGACACAGTAAGGAAGATGAGTGAACAAAAACCACAACCGTCCTGCCATTCACAGTGCAAACTTGCTTAGGCCTACGCCGTGTTTTTGTCCAACGCTGACATGACTGCGTCAGGCGCATCAGCTGTTGGTTGCGTAACGACCAGCTGATTATGTTTGTATTGTGAACTTTACAATTGATAACCAGCTGATAAGCGAATCACAATAATAAAGCAATCGAACCTCAGTTTTTAAACTATAAGTATAGGCTACCAGGGGCTTGAAGGGGGCTAAGAGCCTCTTATCATAATGGGAAAATGTGATTAAAAACAATCCTTTATTGTAGTAGGTACAAAAACCCTCAGAGTAAACTGGCTTTAGATCCAACATATGTTGATATCTAGGACATGGTTTTGAATCAAGCAACAACACCGCATGTTTCATGTTTCATTGTAAACTAAGCATACGTTTCTAAAACCCAACGCTTTTAAAATGACACTTATTTTAGTTATTTCTCATTTTCTGGTGGACTTAAAGAAATTCCAGTATTTTTACTGAGTCATTGGGATCAAAACCTTCCATTTGAGCCCTTTCCCATCACCTGCAACGTGCCAACGAATAGTATAGTCTTATGAACAGACTAGATCACGTCGTTTGACTCGGACTGTACTTGCTACCTTCTCCCTCGTGTGAATGGAGCCAATGCCTCTATGGCAGTTTGGCCCTCACACTGACCCCGTTTGTAAGCACCATTATTAGCAAACTCTCGCCTGTGAATCACCACAGCTGACTCAAGACTCGCCAGAGCGCAGATACCAAGATGGAACCATCAACAAAAACTGAGTCCACAATCGATGTATACATTCACTTTTTGAGTTGAGTGTGTTGATGAGCGGTGGTGCATTTACGTCTGTCTATTACACATAAAATCACGATGTATAGTCCCAGTCTCCTTTGCCAACGTCTCGCCTTATTTTCGACCAACCTCCCCACCCAACGAGCACGTGACAGCGACGCAGTTGAAACTGCATGGCTCTGAGACAAGACGAAGCGTAGACAGGAGGCAGAAGTGTACTGAGAAATAGTGAGCAGTGCAGTCAGCAACACTGAAACACTGTAACCGGTCCGGACCGCAGGCAATCGATACGATGTCAGCACAACAGCGACGGTTCGTTCGTGACAAGCGCGACCACAAAATAAACGCCCGATCATTACTTACAATTATACGCTCTCCGCTTTTAATTTGCAAATAATCGATAAACACGTAGCGATTGTGCGCAACTTCGTTTCGCTTTGAAGCGTTTTTGTTCACAAACTGTATGACGTAGAAGTTTTGATCTAAACACGTCACAAGGACTTTCACAAGTGCGTCTTACATTCTAAATTTTAGCTGAGGTTATTGATAAAGTACCTTGTGTGAATGTCAAAACTTATGGCAAAAAGGTTGGTGCGTTCGCTTAAATAATATCTGGATGATATTCATCGAACCGATCTTCAACAGTTTTTCATCAGTTAAAAAGTGGACCTCAAAGTTATTGATCCAATAATACTACACGTTTAAACAATATTGGCTACACAAGATAACTTACACACACCTTCAATATTATGCTGTAACATTTACATATTATTGACAAAGAACTGAGTTGCAACGCAATATAAGTTAGAATAATAGCGTGTTAACAAGTAAAGTGCACCACCGTTTAGTTATTTTTGTTTTCTTAAAGTTTAAAAAAATAATACCACTCGTGCGGTCGTTCACATGTTACATTAGGCCTATGTGGCGTGACAATGGTCAGGAGGTCTGACAGAGAGGGGTTTTTAAGGGTTTGATACAGAGAAACGAACTTCGTTTTGATGAAGTTTTTCTGAATCATGTGTATTGACGAAATAAAGGGTTAAATACCTGCTAATCAGCCTTATATCCATAGACGGAGTACGCGTTTCGGCAAGGTAAGCGTGATGTAGCCTAACAATATTAGAGCGGCCCAAATGACCTTTAAAAATCTCATCTTCACTAAAAAGAAGTAGTTATTCCGTATCTCAATGCAGCTGATTACTCCAGCTTATGCGCTAATAATATTTCTCTCCAAGAGAATCGGAGAGAGTTAGCGGATCTCTTTCATTCATCTTGAGAGACACCCAGACATCTACCCGAGTACAAATACCTGATGCACCGTCACCGTAGGTTGGTTAAATTTTAAACGACAATTATTGAATCAAAGGAATCGAAACCGTCAGTGTTGACGACGGTGTACAATAACATAATCACTTCCCACCAGTTTCCCTTGTAACTTTCTCGCGGCAAGGTCGCCGGTTACGCAGCCAAGGAGAAGGTTTCACGCCAAACCGGGCGCGAGCGAGGCCTCCGACACTTGTCGTCTACCCAGGAGTCGCGATTACACGCGGTTCTAGCGCATTTTAATTTTTGTATTTTAATTTTAGTAGAGGCTCCGTTAACAAACAAACCAAGAACGTCGTCGCGCCCGCTGCCGTACTGCGAGTTGCAGAACTGCTTGAAACTGAATACAGATACGCAACGTAATAAATACATTTTTCATGGCATAGCTTGGAGGATTGGGAGGACCAGTAGACACCCTGGCGAATGACGCGGACGGCCGTAAAACGATCGCGCATAGCCTACATACCGATCGCAGGGAAATAATGGTGTTAATAACTTGGAAATGGAAAACACATAAATCCGTCCCTGACCTAAGAACTCTTTTTGGGAATAAAATGCTGACTGTAGGGAAATTGAAGACATTGGTGCAACAACCAGACATTAATTTTTTCTGTGATTTTGAGTTATAAAATTGTCAAAATGCTCGAAGTTACTGGGGTCCCTCAGGGAAGACCTATCCTTTTTCTGATAATATACTGCTGTCCTCGAAACACAACTGAATCCAACATATGCTCTGTCCTAACATATGCTGATGACTCACACTTAATTTTATCCTTCTCCTTGACCGAGTCCTATCCTACCCCTTACAGTGGCAGTCGCTTCCAAAAACAATGACTTGATGAGTGTGAGCCTGTGATAAGATGATCATGGTTTAAAGCTAATATTGATAAGTGTTCGGTTTTGCAAATTGTGAATTCTTCTGCACAAGGACTACTAAACAAGGATTGTGAAAAGGAAATTCTTCTTAATGATATGGCTTTGCCCCTCTACAATTCATTTAAAATCCTTGGTTTCAATTTAGATTGCAGGCTGAACTTTTTTCTACATATGAGATTTATCTGTGGAAATGTTGTAGCTAAGTTAATATCTTTGAACAAGTTTAGGTTTCTTCTTGCAGTTTCTACGAAACTTGAAGTAGTTTGTACTATAATTCTTCAATCTATTTATATGTCTAAAAATTCAAACGAATGGTGTTTTTTGCTTCTGGGGGCCCCAAAACAAAAAGTTATGATGGTCCCGGGCTTAGGTCTTACCATGAGACCTACGGTAATAACTTCTTCCCCAAAGGGGAAAGATCGTACGATGATATTTTTTTGACAAGGACACCCAGCTGTTATGCACTGATTCAATAACAAAGTAGTTGATTAATTATTTCCTCAATACAATTTTACAGATTCATTTTATGCTACCGTTACAAAATTATTAAAACGATAACCTTAACTACAGCTTTCCATTGCAATATCGCTCAATCGAATTGTCCAAAGTATTTGATTTATGAATATTTGCACCTCAAACATCTGGGCAGCGGTGATAGCTGGTTGATTTTCAAGACTGACACAATCAAAACAGTGGATGAAAATACTGAAGGTTAACAAAGTTAAAAATAAGAGTTTTATAGAAATGTTATCGTAACTGAATATTGTTGCAGTATTAGGAAAATACAGTTCACCACATGGAACTAAAGTTGCTCGTTCTCACTTATTTTCTAACCTCGGTTCATTCCCCTCATTTCCAACCCTCCCCTTCATTCTTTTCAGGTAATAAGGATGATTACCCCCCCCCTGGATGATTTCTCCCTCCCCTTCTTGATTACCTTTTCATTCTTGGATCTAACTAGGTTTAATTTATTTCAATAACGAATTACCTTAAAATTGTTAAAATCACTTTTATTCCTAATCTTAACCTCATAAGTGCCTCCATGCAGCTCCAAAACTAACTTAGTTTATTTTAAAATTTAATTAATTCCAAACAAGTAGTGCAGACCATAAGAAACTCAGAAACAAATCAAAATCGCCAAAGCTTAAAGATTTTCAATTTCATTTATAAAAAATAATACAAAGGATAGTCTCAACTTAATTATAAACTTAACTACTGCATCTTTTAGAAATATTACTTTTTAAAACTAAAAAAATGTACACTCATTTAGTCTTCACAAAAAAAAAAAAAACGCATGATAAATTGCTGAGAAATTTTTTCTATGAATTAAATTAATACTATATTCAAGTGGATTACCTTTAAGTCAACCTCATAATCCTGTTTTTGTCAATTAATTATTTGGCTTAACTTTCGAATACACACCCTATTTAAATTTAAATAAATAATATTGACACTATTATAGCAGGTTAGTAGTGGAGTACAATGGCTTGGTCAGCTAAGTTTGTCAGGTCTTGGGCATCCGTAAAGCAAATATAGAATCACCACTGAGACTCCAACGCTATAAATACTTGAGATTCCCTTGAACCGGACCTTGGATACAAACACATCACTCTAATTTATCTTACCCCTCTCTCCTCTTATAAAATAATTTATTAGATTGTCTCTCTATAAAGAAATGGGAATGTAATGTTTCTGGGAATCTTTAATACACAATAGACAAATCTTTTAGGTTTTACATAAGTAAAATATGAGCTGGCATAAGGTCAAGTCTTTCCAACTTGTCGTCGGCTAGAAATTTTACTTCTATATTTATCAAAATATTACTCAACTAATATTTATTTATAAGAGAGAAATTAAAAACAATAGCCTACTCTTTATATTAAAATTTAAATTAACTGAAAAGATTTTAACTGAAGGATTCTAGAAGTATTATTACGTTTTCCTTCGTGACCTAAAAATATAATGCATATTCTTACAGTTAATAACACAAACAAAGTACAGTTAATAACACAAAGTACAGTTAATAACACAAAGTACAGGGGCTTAAATTTATTATCTAGCCTAGCACATTATGGGTTTTCAAATAGTTTATCGACATTAGTAGTTGGATAAAATAACCAGCACAGATATATAGAACTGTCTTTCAAATTAAAATGGTTAAGTCAAACTTTGTTTTGTAAAACTGAATTGTTTTAAAGTTCAGCTTCTATGATATGAACAGTTCAGATGAAAGCTTCCAGATAAATACTATAAATGAAATCAAATACTCTGTTGCAGCAGACCTGCATACTCCGCGAATTTCAAATGCGAAAGAATACAGTTCAAGCCAGCATAGCAAGATTTGACATGTTTTGTAAGTTCTATAATAGTACGTGTGGTTAGCGTAAAAAACTTGCACTTTTTGATACAGCTTAGCCACTTGGTAAGTGTATAGAGGATACCAGTAGAAGTATTTTTGTCCGAAGATCCAATCTTGAATTCGTGTAGAAAACCCCCATATCATCCATTAAAGACGGCCGCCATTACATTCATAAATTGCTCTATAACACCGGTAATAGTATTCCGATCTTGATAAACCTTTTTTTTGTTTGAAAGATAATTGTAAAATAAAACTTTTTTATATTTAACACATTTTTCTAAAGTTAATAGTTTTCATTGTATATTTGGAAAACAAAATTTTCCATTTAATTCCATGCGAAAGTCTAATTCCTCAATAAAATGTGTTTTCAGGGGCTCAACAAGGCTATGGCTAAATTTAGAATATTCTCTAGGTTGAAAACTTATACGCACAGAAATTTTATTCCAAAAGGTCAACTATTATCAGAATAATGCCCTCAAAAAGATATACGCACAGGCCATTTTCCGAGTTAGCCTAGTTTTTTTCAGTATTTTATGGAGTAAAAACCTATTATTGAGGTGAAACCTGAATAAAAACGAAGAAAAATAACTAAACGACCGAGAAAAATCAATCATAATAATATATTTCTAGGTTTTCATCCATTTTGAAGGTCCAAAAGAAGTTTTTGGTCGCCCCATGTTAAGCATAGGGCAAATGGACAGGTTCTGGCTTTTTTTGTAATAAATACTTTATCCATCGATAAAAATGAATAAAAATTCATGAACATATTTAACATAAGCATTTGAACGATATAACATAAAAAAATATTAGATAAATAATCGCTTAACAGAATTTATACGTGTTTTAAAATGAATTTTAGTGGTAAATTAAGCCTCGCTAATAGCGCCCCCTGTGGAATTCGGCGCAAGCATGGCTAGTGCTAACCACACGTATTTGAGTGAACTACGCCGAATCCCTTCAATTAAAAAAGCATAATAATTATGAAAATAATTTTTTAATTCTTGAAATTGTTTAACAAAAATATCGTAAAGATATAAAACAAAAATATCTAAAATAAAAGTTATTTTTAGCAGTTTAATTGAAGAGATTTGGGGAATTGCTCGCGAACACGCATCGTCAGCGCTAGGCTCGCTTGCGCCAAATTCCAAAAGAGGGCGCCAGAAGCAAGGCTCAATTTTACTACTAAAATTCATTTTAAAACACGTATAAATTCTGTTTAGCGATTATTTATCTAAGATGTTTTTATGTTAAATCGTTCAAATGCTTATGTTAAATATGTTCATGAATTTTTATTCATTTCTACCGACGGATAAAGTGTTTATTACGATAAAAGTCTGAGCCTGTCCTTTATCCCTATGCTTAACATTGGGCAACCAAAAACTTCTTTTGGGCCTTCAAAATGGATGAAAACCTAGAATTATACTATTATGATCGATTTTTCTCGGTCGTTTAGTTATTTTTCTTCATTTGTATTCAGGTTTTACTTCAATAATAGTTTTTTTACTCCATAAAATACCGAAAAAACTAGGCTAACTCGGAAAATGGCCTGTGCGTATATCTTTTTGAGGGCATTATTCTGACAATAGTTGACCTTTTGGAATAAAATTTCTGTGCCTATAGGTTTTCAACCAAGAGAATATTCTAAATTTAGCCATAGCCTTGTTGAGCCCCTGAAAACACATTTTATTGAGGTATTAGACTTTCGCATGGAATTAAATGGAAAATTTTGTTTTTCAAATATACAATGAAAACTATTAACTTTAGAAAAAAGTGTTAAATACAAAAAAGTTTTATTTTACAATTGTCTTTCAAACAAAAAAAGGTTTATCAGGATCGAAATACTATTACCGGTGTTATAGAGCAATTTATGAATGTAATGGCGGCCATCTTTTATGGCTGATATGGGGGTGTTCTACACGAATTCAAGGTTGGATCTTCGGACAGAAATACTTGTACAGGTATCTTCTATGCACATACCAAGTGGCTAAGCTGTATCAAAGAGTGCAAGGTTTTGGTGAAAATTTATGCTAACCACACGTACTATAAGAATAACATGGGGAATGAGTATGCAGGATTGCTGCAACGAAAATCAAAATATCAGGGATTAAACAGACTATTAAACATTATATCTCATCTAGATGAAGCCACAAACCAAGTTTTATCAAGATATGTTGAGAAATAAGAAGATATAGAATTTTACTTATTTCCCATGAAGTTAATAATGGGATAACGTACTGTATTTACCACTTTCAATATCTCGGTAACCAATGGACATAGAGCAGTGATTCAAAATACTAAATTGTTCGTTTTTTTTAGCTAAATTCAATAATGCCATAAAAAATTCCATAAATTTTATTAGCGAATTCCCCCTATAGGGAAGAAGCTGTTACCGTAGTACTCAAGGTACTAAGACCCAGACCAGGATATTTTTTCGTTTTGGGGTCCCCAGAAGCAAAAAACACCGTTCGTTCGAATTCATATATATATATTTATATATATGTCTGTTAACACGATAGCGGCCGTAAATATGGTCTGATCTTAATGTAATTTGGTACAGACGTGTAAAGTGGCAATCACTCGGATGGGTTCGTGAACCAGCCCGATCGGACCACCGGAAGGGGGGGTAAAGGGGGATAAACCCCCCAAAAATGTTTTTTTTAAGTTTTTTACATAGAAAAATAAAATTTATCAAACCCCTACCTCCCAAAAACAATTTTGGAGGGTTGTGCCTTGATGATGACAACAAGAAATTATTATTTTTGTAGTTATCTTTTAAGTAGTTAACATGTGTTCTGGTGGTTCTTATTCGATTTAAATGTGAATTGCCAAACACAGAAAATACTCAATTTTAATTCACGGACAGCATTTTTTAATTTTTTAATGGCTGCCATTTTGGACTGGAGCAAGATATCGACCTCCGGTTTGCGGCATCGTGTTTCTTTTAACAAGCCCTTTAAAATAAGCAGTCGCACGATGGGGGTTTACATTTAAAATTTTGGGGCTACCCCAAAATCCAATTTTGGGGGCAGGGGCAGAAATGACACATACATCAAAAAGTAGTTTTTTTAAGTAATAAAAGGTATGCAAAATATTGTTTTGATATCTGGCTTACTATAAAAGATATTAAACCGTTCCGGGACTTTTGAGACACACAGTATATACAAATTTTAACAAACGGTGTTTTTTGCTTCTGGGGGCCCAAAAACGAAAAGTTATCATGATCTGGGTCTTAGGTCTTTCCATGAGTACTACGGTAACAGCTTCTTCCCTATAGGGAAAATTCACTAAAACCTAACTTAATTTAAACCAGAGAAGAAATACTAGGAGTCAAAAATATGATTAAAACCAATTAACTTTTATTAAGCCGCCAGACCCTGCTAAAACTGTGATAATCCCTTGAAACAAGAGAAAGAGGCATTAATATGAAGTCCTGGCTGATCTACAAGTCTCAAAGAGATTTGCACAAGACCTCATCATGTGTTGTAATTCAATAAGAAATATTTTCATACAAGACCCGGTCTACCTGTTTTTGTTTTATAAGCAATTTAATTTTAAGGGAGCTGTAATAAAAAATTCCTTATAGGGCCTTGGCTCCTGTCCCCAAGCCTGCCTTCTTGTAGATCTACTCGAACTCCACATTAATGCTTCTTTCTAACTTGTTTCCATGTATCCTTACATGTTTAGAAGGACTGGGTAGTTTCTTTCCTTTATTTTACCTTATCATTTCAAACACTTAATTTGTGTTGATAACAATTTTAACTTTGAAGCTATTCCATGTTAATAAATATTGAGATGTCGACAAAATACCTCTACATTGTGAGACAAGATTCACAACTCTTGAAAAAACTGCCATGAGCCAAATACAATGCTGTATGATCTACTGAAGTAGAGCTTTCAGATAAATTTTGACTTATTTAATACGTTAGGAGTTATTTTGTGATGAAAACTCCTCCAACAGTTCTGAACCAACTTAAATAATTTATAGTATTTTGCAACTTTAATTGAGGCAGAAAAACCAGTTCACCGTGTTAATAGTCAACCCCCTTTGAGACCATTGATACCCTTACACTGAGTTGGCAGGCTACCTGCCAGCCAGTGAATCATATGTTTTGGTCCTACAACTGAAATGAACTTTTGTTTAGGTTCATTGTTATATAAAAATAATTAATATAACGTAACATTGTTTATAAGGGCTGCTTGTTAATCATAAAACGCAGGAAATCAGCAAAGATTGAGTAGTGGTTTAATGCCTTTATTTTAAGACGTTTAAATCGATATAAGGGTTTTAAATTTATTTACTTCATGAAGCCTTGAAATAAAAGTATTAAACTACTCAAAGTATATAAATTAAAACCCTCATCAATTTAAACACCTTGAAATAAAGGCATTAAACCACTCAATCTTGGCCATTTTCCTTCGAATTTTATATTAACAGCAGGCTGCAATAAACAATGCCGTAGTTCTAATTTTTGAGTGGCATTAATTATTTAAAATAAGTTAATTTAGGTGGTACAAACAAGACGTATGATTCACTGGCCGGCAGGTAGCCTGCCGATCCACGAACGGGTAACTATGGTGTCGAGAGGGGAGGCTATAGGCACGGTCGTCTGGTTTCTGCCTCTAATAAGCTTAGAAAATACTATAAATGTAGTTAAAAATGGCTCGGCATGAAGTTTTGCAAGAAATAAAATTAATAAAGATTGGACTAAATGGAAGAGTCTTTAAAGGAACCCTCTTAAAGTTTTGAATTTGTCCTTAAGATTTCATATAAGAATAGAAATGTCAATGTAAGTTACAGCTGATTATAATAAACATTGTTTTATTAGCAGATTATAAATTATAACCTAAATCTGCTGAGCAGCGTGTCCACTAGTGTGACGTAAAGCAGTCAACTAACAGTCTAAATACTACTTTTTGAAACTTAATACAATCGAGGCTTGCTCAAACTTTAAAGATAGTAAGAAATTAAAATTTGGAAACCAAAAATGGCTACCAATTTGAATGGAACCAAAAGGATCTCATTAACCGTCATTGGGGCAATTATTCCATACATTATTTTATAGTAAAATCAAAAATAATACTAAAAAATATTGAATAATTCATAGTATTTTGCAACCTTAACTAAGGTGGAAAAACCAGTCAACTGCGCTAATAGCCACCCCTTCGAGACCACTGATCTCTTAATAGGATATATCGGTGCGATTATTCATGCAAATGTCAGGGTTCATTTTTTTATGGGTGGATTAAGCTTATGTTTGTGGGAGCTTAAAGTTTTATATATGTCCATAAGATTTAACATGGGAATAGAAATGTCAAGGTACAGCTGATTATAGCAAAATTGTTTTATCAGTATACTATAAACAAAAACTTAAAACCCTCCAGCAGTATACAGCAGTAGTGTTTTTTGCCGCCGCAGTTGCGACAATATTCGCCGCCCGCTGACGGTTAAGTGTCACAATTGCGACAGTTAGCAATCCTTTTTTTAACACGCTCTGGGGCCCCTCAATATAATACAAACTGTTTTATATATACTATCGTTGTAATTGGCAGATTACAAGCTTTCCGCCGATGCCTGCCTGCAGACACTATGCACTATGCACTGTTGCACTAAGATCAAAGAAAGTTGCGACAGCTGCCTGCTAGTGAGTAGCATGTTTAATGCGTTGTTTACTCCCGGTTTTTTAGTGTTTTGAGTTGTAAGTACTCCAAAATGGTTAGTAGTGATATCAGACGTGCTTTAGATGACGATGTAAGTAATTTAGACCAGTGTTTCCCAACCTTTTGGTGCTCGCGCACCACCTTACACATTTTAAATATTTTGGCGTAGCATAGGACCACTCCCCCCACCACTGAAGGATCCCTTCCAACATTGCTTATAGTTACCCTTTGGTGGTTTTGTTTTTTCCACAGCTAAATTTATTTTATTTTAATTGTCAATGTACATTTTTAAACCGTATTTTTATTATAAGGATATTTGGACAAATTATATGGAACTTCGCACATTTATCACAACTTATATATTGAAAAATTAACTTAAAACAATTCAAAGTTATTCAAAATATTCTGTATTTTCACTAATGATCATATATTTAAGCATATTAAAAAAATGTATTTAACAGATCGACGTAATTAGACTGTGGGTTCAAAATAGAAAATACATATGGTTGGTAAATCGTACAACTAAAAACTATAGCAAAACCGTACCACCGAATTAACACTAAAAAACCGGTAGTATTTTTTGAATGGAAAGAACATTTTTTTATGCCGACGTATTTTGTAAAAAGAATTACTCTTTAAAAGAAAGAGTAACAAACAAAAAAATCCCTGAAATATGGTACGAAAATATGGGGGGGTATGAGTTCCTAAAATATGGTATGAAATTGGAACATTATGACCAAAACAGATACTGAAAAAGTCAATAAAGTTAAGGTATTTATTTAGACTTTACTGTTCGACGGGATAGCGTTTGTTCGTAAACCTAGTATTTTATTTTGTACTACTTCTTCAATCTCTTGCATACCACCGGTTGAGAAACACTGATTTAGACGATTCAGAAGTGATCGACGACCCTGATGAACCCGTTAGTGATTTTGAAGTTGACATTCCAGCCTACGAGTCAGACTCTGACCATTCAATTACAGACTTTTAAAGTGAAAGTGACTATAATTACAGCCCTAATCAGGCACAGCCTTAGGCACTTTGCCGCCCTGGGCGAGATCGGCGACCACTGCGGTGCCGCCCCCCCTCCCACCATACATCCCGTCTAATTGTTTTCTCCCGGCCTCCACCCCTTCCTTGAGCGATCGAACTACAGTGTCTCCAATGTGATGCGATACCACAATGTCTCCCTAATTATGTAATAGGGGTCCCAAGTTTAATTTGCGCATTTTAAAATTATTTTCATTTCATAAGCTGGTTCATGTTTATAGAGTTGAAGAGATCTATTTTTTGTTTGTTTATAACCTGACTTTAAAATTTACCCGAAGGTAATCAGCTGTTAAGTTTCAATTGACACTTAAAACTCTTATAATGAAACTTGGTCAACATTTTAAAGCGCCCCTCTAGAAATAAACCAAAGGCTATGGGGCCTTAACGAAATATCTTTATAGAGTAGGAGTCACCTAATTTGGCCAAAACGAAAGTAAACAAACGCGGCATGATTAATAGTCTTAGATTTTCTTATAAAATAATATTTACAAAGAAAAATAGGCAAGTTTTTGAATAGCCATTACTACTTGCTGCAAGTCAGCATCTAAAAAGAGAGATTGTTTCATATTGAGGTAAAAACTTATTGAATTTAGCCCAGAAAAAATAAGCAAACAAACTAAAAAAAAACAAGTAAATCAAGAAATAGAATAAAATTAAACCTGGCCGCTATATAAAAAGGTTGAACGAAAACAGAAAATTCTAAAAATAGGCGATATTTTAAACATTATATAACCTATAAAAAACATTGTAAACAAACGCAACAATGTTCTGCGATTTGACAGTTCTGTGAAAATTGTAAACAGACAGCATGTGTAACCAACAATGTTTTCAATGTGACCTGTATTATAACAAATTTTCGATGATATGATTAGTAGATGCTTTGGCCAACTTAGGTGAATCCTACTCTAATTACCCGTCCGCCGTGCGCTAGATCATAAGCTTTAAAATGACACCTCAATCGTAAAAATCAGTTGAGTATATAGGTCGGAAGAAAAAGGACGGAACAGGAAAACCCCTTATGGAATTTGTAGGTGTTTGACAGTGTCACTGTTCTGCGCAGCGCGGCGGCGACGGTTGTTCGAAACAAGCCAAGCCGAGTGGTTTGTTTTTATGTTTGGACTTGAATTATAATTTTAAATCGATGCTTGCATTTTTAGCGAATTTCCTTAAAGGAATAAGCTATTATGGTAGTACTCATGGTAAGACCTAAGTCCGAGACCATGTTAAATTTTCATTTTGGGGTCCCCAGAAGCAAAAAACACCATTCGTTCGAATTTATATATATATATATATATATATATATATATATATATGTGTGTGTCTGTTAACACGATAGCGGCCGTAAATATGGTCCGATCTTAATGTAACAGACGTGTAAAGTCGTAATCACTCGGACGGGTTCGTGAACCAGCCCAATCGGACCACCGGAAGGGGGGTAAAGGGGGATAAACCCCCCCAAAAATGGGTTTTTTGAGTTTTTCACATAGAAAAATAAAATTTATCTGATTTTTGTTGGCACCATTGAATTCAGCTCAAAAAAACAAATAATTTAGTATTTTGAATTACTGCTCTATATCCATTGGTTACCGTGATATTGAAAGTGGTAAACACAGTACGTTGTCTCAATGTTAACCTTATGGGAAATAAGTAAAATTCTATATTTCGCTTATTTTTCAACATATCTTGATAAAACTTGGTAAATGGCTTCTTCTAGTTCAGATCTACTAAATATTGAATTAAAACCAACCAGTTTAAACATACCTGTAGCAGCAAACCTGCATACTCATTCCCCATGTTATTCTTATGGAGCTTACAAAAACATGTCATATCTCGCTATGTTGGATTGAAATATGTTATTTTGCACTTGAAATTCGCTGAGTATGCAGGTCTGCTGCAACGGGGGTATTATATGTTCTTAGGCCGGAGACACACTATGCGTCTTTTATCGCTGCGATAATTTCGCCGCCGCCGCCGAAGAAATCGGTGTTCTTTACCATAGAATACATACCATATAGGTATATATTCAATGTCTGTACAAACGTGGCGGTAAAAATACCGCGACGGAAAAAATATCGCCAATCAAGGTACCATTTTAATTTTGAGAGACGTCTGTGGGTGTTGTCCAAATGCATTTTACCATATGCCGATTAAAGAACTCCTGACGTCATCAACACGGAACAATGTTAAGCGCGACTTACCGCCATCTGACCATGGCGGCGGTAGAAAATCCGCCAAATGTGTAAACGCCCATTTAATTGCATACGTCACTGTGATGACAAAAGCGGAAAAAATCCGCTTTCGAGCGGCTGCAAAACGACCGTCAGCGGCAATATTATCGCGCGGTATTTCTTCCGCCCCGTTCGTGTAAGCGTCCATTTAAATCTGTACACTATTGCGAAAACGGCGGCAGCGGTAGTTTCGCCGCCGCGATAAAAACGCCCCGTGTGTCTCCAGCCTTAGGCGTGTTCTTTAGGTAAAATGTGATACAGAAAATTTCACTCCTAACATTCATATCATGAATTTATTATTTTATTCATATTTTAAAATTTTCCGTTCCTCAAAATTTGCCGCCCCCAAAAATCTGCCGCCCTGGGCGGCCGCCCGGTCCGCCCACCCCTGGGGCCGGCCCTGGCCCTAATCTAAGTGAATTAGATACTTCTGAGCCTGAAAACCTAATTGAGGAACCAGGTAGTCCACCACCACCACCACCACCACCACCTCTTGTCCTTCCTCCTACAGCAGAACCTTGGGTTACGGTTTATCCCCCAGAGGAACCTAAAGATATAAGCACTAAATTTAGAGTAAGAGAAACAGGGCCTAAAGATCTTCCCCCTATGAACAGTCCACATTTGAACTATTTGTCATTGTTTTTGACTGTTCCATTTTGGCAGCTACTTAATTGAGAAACAAATGCATACGCTGAACGAGTAATTAGAGGAAAGCGTGACACGTTGAGATCGAAATCTAGGTTTAGGAAAAGGACTTTAACGTCCTTTAAAGGTCTTTAAGTAGGGTCACTTGAAAACGAGAGGAGTTTCAATATCTCTCGAACCATAGTGTAGTTTAAACACTAGAAGCAAAGTGGTAAACCACACATTAGGTAAAGTCCAACAAATTGAATAATAATAGGTAAAACAGTGAACCGCTGGAGGGTTAAAGCTACTCAGCGTTGCATGTCCACTAGTTTGAAACAAAGCAGTCAAAAACTCAAAGTTTGGCGCACGGTCATTCCGACCAGCGCGAGAATTTTGACGCATCGGGGTGTGAGGGAGGAGGGGAAGTCACTCCCCTACTCAAGCCCCGCCCCCTTATTACTTCTACGAGCTGTAAATAGGTGAACTAATATTCAAAACAAAAGTAAAATTCTTGGTTGTCAAAATATATTTAAGGTTAGGCCTATGGTTTGAGGTTTTGTTTACGTAAGTTATATCTTTGTAATTTCACCTATAAAATTGGAAATATATGCATTGTACTCTCCGAATTTGTATGTACTTGTTATTAAATAAGAGTTTAAACTTGAAATAGTTGTGTTTCCATAAGTTTTAATTAAAAAATAATTTTTCCAAAAGTAAACAAATATTGTTTATTTTCATTGATTGATGACAGCTGTCAACTCGGTCGAGGTTTAAGAGTTGCTATCTAACGGATAATAAAAATGATCGTCCAATAGGAAACCAAATAGGTACAAAAAACCACTTTGCTGCAGCCAATGACATATGCCTATTAAGGAATCGTCTATCTCTCTCTAAACATTCATTGCCCATCTCTCTCGCACACTTCTTTAAAATGGTCGGGATGACGGTGTGCCAACTGTAACTGCCTATATATAACACTACTTTTGAAACCAAATACAAACGAGGCTTCAATTTATTGAGGAACAATGATCAGTCAGTAAAGTGTTTTGGCTTTTTACACGCACAAATTAAAACATTTTATCCCTACTCATAGATATATCTTGTGCTACAGACAAAAACCATGTAGATCACTGATTTCAGTGTTAGACTGAACCTTGGGATCTTATCTCTGATATGCACTCTAGTGGTGTTGATTTAATATCTTTTTAAGGCTTAAAGGGAACCATGCATCTCTTTTTGGAGTTTTTTTTTTGTTATTGGTTTATTTCAAGGTCATAGTTTGGAATAGTTCAACAGGTTATCTGCTGCAGTATGCAGCACTTGTTAATTTAGCACAAAGAAAAATAAATCTGCAAGCAAAACCGATATGAACCTCTGCTAATAACAGTCAACAAAGAGTTTTGCCCTACTTTATAAGCAAAGATGATAATATGCACCGATTAAAAACTACAATTTTTATATATCTAAAATAGTAGAAAGATACGGTACTTACCTCATACACATTCGGATGCCACACTTTGGTTAGGAAACGTATTGTTGGAGGGGAGTAGGGATAATCATGTGGAAATTTCATGTGAGCCTGTAACAAAAATAAGATTTTAAAATAAAATAATATCAACAAACTGACACAAACTTTTTTCCTTAAAGCAAGAAAATCTACAATAAAATAAATTTACAATTATCCCACAAATACGTACCAAATTTTATACAAGTCAGTTAGCAATTAACAGAGAGATCGGTTTTTAAATATTTGCCATAAGGATAACATCAGACAAAGAACTGCGTTTACCGCCAAACAAAAATACTAATTATCTCCGCAACCATTTGATGTAGACTAATATTTTTTTCATAATAGATTAAGTTTTTCAATTCAAATTTAATGGCTGCAAGTATATTTTCTTTAGAAGTTAGAGATTTTGTAGAATTTGAAGAATATGGATTTTTTATCACTTAAACCCCCCTAACTTCTGACCCTGAATTTGTACAATAATGCGGGAGGTGTCATTTTGTTTGGCATCTTAACCACTACAAACCATGGAATTTTTATCAACATTGTTAGGGGTTTTTGAAATAGGCTAGGCCTGTTTCTGTCTTTTTTATGGGGTTTTATAGAATAAATATCCTTAAAAATAAAATACCCCCGTTGCAGCAGACCTGCATACTCAGCGAATTTCAAGTGCAAAACAACATATTTCGATCCAACATAGTGAGATTTGACATGTTTTTGGGTCAGTCCATATCAAGTCATCCAGGCCATGTGACCCACCATCTCAGAATTTGATGAAACTTAGTGAATTTGATCTTTTCACATGCCTATGGAAGAATACCAAATTTTAGCTTCATATCTCAAACGGTTTTTTTCTTACAGACGTTTGAAATTTGTAAAAATCTGTCGTTTCTGTTATTTTCGAGCTCCAATATAAACTTGCATTGCTTAAGAAAAAAATTTGTATCTTTGCCATTTTAATCCAATTGTTATGAAAATTTGCAGTAATATTAAGTAAAGTATGCTAAAAACAGGAAAAAATAAATCATTAATATCTTTCTATATTTAGGTCATTGAAAAAAAACATTTTTTACAATTTTTTGATATTTTTAGTCCAATAACAGTGTTTTACAAAAAAATTAATATCTCCTAAAGGGACAATGACAATAAAGTAAACTTTTTTTAAAACTTATCTACATTAAATTTCCTAACAGATGAAACAACAAAACACATGGCTTTTTGCATGCTTAGTAACTTAAAAAATCATTTTTAAAATTTCCAAATAAAAACATGTTTTTTGAATTTTTTAAATGGAAAAATTTTAAAAATCTTATTTTGGTTTGCACCATTGAATTCAGCTTGAAAAAAAATCTTTTTGTACTTTGAATCTTTGTTCTATATCTATTGGTTGCTGGGATATTGAATGATGTTAATACGGTCCGTTGTCCAATGTTAACCTTATGGAAAATAAATAAAACTCAATATCTCGCCTATTTTTCAACTTACATAATAAAATTTGGTGTGTGGGTTCTTCTGGTTGATATTTTTTGAATAATCATTGAAAATCAACTATTTTTTACTTTCCAAAGGCAGCAAAATTGCTTACTTTTGGCTACATTAATTTAACACTCCGTTTCTATGAGGATGCAGGATTGCTGATATAGGGATGGAAAATGTTTATGTTTTTAGCCATCATCAAAGAAAAGTCAAATAGGAGATGCTATATACCAAATGTTATTATGATAAGTTAAAAAATAAGCGAGATATTGAGTTTTAATTATTTTCCATAAGGATAACATTGGACAACGTAACGTATTAACATCATTCAATATATCAGCAACCAATAGACATAGAACAAAGATTCAAAGTACTAAAATATTTGTTTTTTTCAAGCTGAATGTAATGGTGCAAACCAAAATTAGATTTTTTTAATTTTTCCAATTAAAAAAATTCAAAAAACATGTTTTTATTTGGAAATTTTAAAAATGATTTTTTAAGTTATTAAGCATGCAAAAAGCCATGTGTTTTGTTGCTTCATCTGTTAGGAAATTTAATGTAGATTAGTTTTAAAAAAAAGTTTACTTGTCATTGTCCCTTCAGGAGATATTAATTTTTTTGTAAAACGATGTCATCAGACTAAAAATATAAAAAAAATTGTAAAAAATGTTTTTTTCAATGACCTAAATATAGAAAGATATTAATGATTTATTTTTCCTTGATTTAGCACACTTTACTTAATATTACTGCAATTTTTCATAACAATTGGATTAAAAATGGCAAAGATACAAATTTTTTCTTAAACTATGCAAGTTTATCTTGGAGCTTGGGACCAACAGAAATGACAGATTTTTACAAATTTCAAATGTCTGTAAGAAAAAAACCGTTTGAGACAAGAAGCTAAAATTTGGTATTCTTCCATAGGCATGTGAAAAGATCAAAATCACCAAGTTTCATCAAATTCTGAGATGGTGGGTTACAAATCCTTTTATTTCTGGATGATTTGACTTGGAATGACCCTTTTGTAAGCTCCATTGAATAACATAGGAAATGAGTATGCAGGTTTGCTGCTACTGGTATATTAAAACTGAATGGTTTTAATTCAATTTTTAGTAGATCTGAACTAGAAGAAGCCATTTACCAAGTTTTATCAAGATATGTTGAGAAATAAGCGAGATATAGAATTTTACTTATTTCCCATAAAGTTAACATTGGGACAACGTACTGTGTTTACCAATTTCAATATCTCGGTAACCAATGGACATAGAGCTATGATTCAAACTACTAAATTGTTTGTTTTTTTGGGCTGAATTCAATGGTGCCAATAAAAATTCAAAAAATTTTATTTTTCTATATAAAAAACTCAAAAATATCCATTTTTGGGGGGTTTACCCCCTTTACCCCCCCTTCCGGTAGTCCGATTGGGCTGGTTCACGAACTCGTCCGAATAATTACTACTTTACACATCCATACCAAATTTCATTAAGATCGGACAAATTTTACGTGAGTTATCGTGCTTAAAGACACATATATATACAGTCGACTCTCGCTAACACGTACCTTGATATCACAAAATCCTCGATATCACGAATTATTTTTAATCCCGTTGGAAAAACCTGTCTAACACGAAGAAATTACTATACATAACACAAAATTATTTTCATAACACGAACCAATTTTCCGGGTATATTTTACCTCTATAACTCGAAGGGACACAAAAATTACCTCTATAACACGAAGTTCAGTAGATAAGACGAATTCGATTCACGCTTTACCTCCATAACTCGAAGTTTACCTCCATACCACGAAGTTTTCAGAATGGACCTCTGTAATACAAAATCCCGGCGTTCTGAACTGTGTACTCTATTTTATTACACACGTTTTTTATTTTGTATGCCGTACTGTAAGTATTATTCAAAGTTATAAGTTTATTTTTTTAGCTGTAGGGGATACTGTAAAGTTTCTTTATAATAATTATTGTTTTAATATAAAATTATGATCAATACTGAAATAATTGTTTGTACATGTTTAAGCAGAGGAAGATTACAGACTTTTTAATCAGAATTGATATGATCTTATCTGTTTTTGTGTTTTACAGGTTATTATATCATAAATAATGTATTTTTCATTGATATATAATATTTAAGTAAGTTAAAAGCTTGGATTTGTCAAAGATGTAGGGTATAAACTACATTTTGATTTACCTCTATATCGTGAATTTTCATTTAGTTTACCTCTATAACTCGAACTATATCTACGACGAACCATACTTAACACGAAGGAAAATCGCAGTCCCGTGGACTTTCGAGTTACCGAGAGTCGACTGTATATATCTAGCCTATATACTAATACGCAAGCGGTTTTCTTTTGACAGTCCAACCGCAACAACGGCTGGACCGATTTTAACGTTTGAGGTATCAAATTAAAGGGAATTTTATGTAGATTTGTCAACAAGTCTCAGAATTTTAAAAAAGGGCGTCACCAAAGTACAATAAAGGGCTGAAGTTTCGGAACAGTGGCGCTATTCATCGACATTTGAGCAAGCTCAGTTTACTTTGTTTACAAACTGAACATATGGCCAAGCTCTGAAATAGTTCTACAGGTAAACCACAGATTGCAGCAATGAATTACAGTTAATTTTTCGAAAAGAGCAGTTTTAATTTTTACAGCTGTTTTAGCTTTGTTTTCAACAGTTTCCTTTTTTTAAGATTTATTATGTAATTTAGGTTGTGTTATGAAGTTTTTAAAGCAGTTACCTGGTATACATTGCAGTTACCAGTTTTACAATGTAGTTTACGATATCTCATAGTGTTTATTGAAGTTATATTAACCTGAGCAAATCTATTTTTGGATTTGGTGTATTTATAATGCCACCGATAAGAAGAATATGAACATAGACCGGTCGGAGGGGTCGGAAAGAACACTATCGCAACTGCTGGCATCACCCTCCCGATGTAACATTTTATGCTCCTTCCAACCTCAGACCAAGGAACTAAAAATGTTTTTATTGCGGTGGGTTGCATTTCAAGAATGAAAAGACTGTTAGAGTAATGGGACATTTACACGTTTTTACCACAAAGGAAATGTTGCCTATAAAGACAGCTGTTCCCTATAATATCTGTTTTGGCGATAATTATCAATAAACTGCAGCGGCAATCCTTAAACAAAGGAAGTCATTGCTCACGGCGCCAGTGTTTGCTCTCGGTCAGCTACATGTTGCTGCAAGCGGAGCGTGATCTTATGCCGGTGTTAAAATATACATTTCAGAAAAAAGAGGACATGGGGAAATGAAGGTATTCCCTAAAAAATCGTTTACTTTTACCAGAAACTCCTGTGGTAGATCAAATTAACTTTAATAGTTTCAGTAGTTAAGCCATAATATTGTTAATGAAGTTAGCTCTTTGATTAAACTTTAAAAGTATATAAGTAGGCTGATTATTCCTCATTATTTTACCACATGATTTTTGCTCGATTTCGAGCTACGTGTTATCTAGTATATATATATATATATTTATGAAAATGAAACAATAGTGTTTTCTGCTTCTGGGAGCCCCAAAATGAATAGTTATGATGGTCTCGGGCTTAGGTCTTACCATGAGTACTACGGTAACAGCTTCTTCCCTATAGGGGAAATTCGCTAAAATACAAAAAATAAAAGAAAAACGCCTGGAGATATCATGGTTTAGTACCTACATGCAAAATTTCATGAAAATCAGACCATTAGTGTTGTCTCTAGCTCTGTTTACAAACATCCACTCACACAAGGAGGGACAGAAACCATTCCTAAAACCACTTTTTTGGATTCGGGGAGCACTAAAAGAAATATTTCCACCAGCACCTCAAATTTAAAAATTCTGACAAAAACAATAATTTCTCCATATTACTATGTAGAGGAGGGAGAAAGTAAAAATAAGTCTGTGTTTTCTTCATAGACAGGGCCTCCACACTGTACAGTAATTGTAGTAAGACGATTTAAACACAATCCGTTTTGTTTACAACTTAACACATGTACAAAGTTCGAAATTTTTTGAAGGTAAACTGCAAATGAGTATTATATCCCAGTAAATAAGGTCCTAAAGTGCTTTGCATACTTGTATCAACATTGGGGCAAGAGAGTGGCTGCAGGAGACTATTTTCATAGTACATTTAACCTACTCGTCACCAGGCTTATAAATAAACAAAATATTATCATGTTAGCATGTGGGTTTGACTAAAGCTTCAGCATCAAATGTGTTGAGCTGGGCCTAGTTTAGTTGAGGCCTTGTTACTTCTTGTTTTTTGGTAAACTTCAAGAAAATGCAGTATTTTTCCCAAATTCGGCACAGAGTAACAATTTTTTTCTCCATATGGAAAATATAAGCAGAAATTAGCAGGGAGCGGAGTGGGTGGTTATGAAGTGGTCATTACGTATGCACTAGACCCTGGACGGGTTAGAAGTCTGTGAAAAAACCACTCGTGGAGCATTTCTCAGAAAACAGTTGCAGATGTCCAGGACATTCGCAAAGTTTTAGACACACGGTGTGAACGGTCTAATTTGATAGCATGGGCAGCAATTTATTATGACAAAAACTTTTCTTAACTTCCAGGATGTTCAGCATGCCGATGTGAAATGGCCTTTGGGACAATATAAATAGTTTTTGTCGCTCTCTGCTATGCACCCAATGTAATTTTGGGACAAAGTTTTAATTTGACCCAATTCTAAATGTAATTTTAATTAGTTAATTATTGAGTGAGTTTATCCTATCAATTTCACCCACCCACCACTGATAGCAATTGATATTCAATGTCGAAGAGCGATTGTAAACATTGATAAATAGGTACGATTGAGTCAGACACCAAAGTTTTGCCAGCAATGTATCAAGATATTAAATTAGTCATAATTTCAAAAGGAATCCAATACTTCAAACCCTAATTTGTTAACAGTAGAGCTCCTCTAATCCGGCCTCGGTTTTACCGGTCCTCGGTTTATCCGGTCGGTTCCCAGAAGCCTATGCAACACATATTTCCTACTCTTACAGTTGCATTTCCCTCTGGTTCTCTCTTGGATATTTATTTGCTTGTCAACGCAGTATTATCTCTGTATGTTTATAGCTTGTAATAGTTCACAAACATTTACATTTAAATTTCATAAATGAACACCCATATAAATAAACAAACACACAGCTTAATAATTATTTGTATATAATATGTCAACCTAGTATATCACTCAGTTAATATAAATTATTTGATAATGTTATTTTCCTAAAATCATTCATTAATTTATTACCACCTACCATAAAAATTTTAGATAAGTTAAGTTAGATCAGCTGTATTCATAATTTAATATAATTTATATTTATGGGTCAGGGAACGCTATCTCAAATTATCTATTTTATATAGCATGTTTTTCAAAATTTGATCTCTAATAATTCAGTGAAGTGTTTACCAAAGACCAAGTTAGTGAACCATGTGTTACATTGTTAAAGTGAAAAGTGGAACCATTGTAAAGGACTCCAGCTTCTATTCCAGAGAGAGATGGCCAAGTGTTAACTTCATTGTACCTGGACCTCGTTCCAATTTTAAATTTCATCCCCCTTAATTAGTAGATTTTTTTTTTTTTTTTTTTGGTTAGCCAGCGGTAAACCTGATCTTAGTTGATTCCCCTTTAAGTGGCCAAATTTATCTATCTGAAGAAAAGATCAGGGTGAAGAGATAAACTCTTGGTAAGACCAATCCAAAATTTACTTCACCAACCATTGTTGAAGAGGAACAGACTTTCAAACAAAGACTTGATTTAATTAAATATAAAAAGAGATCAGAATTGGCAATTTATATTATTATCAAAATTATTTATTCTATTTAAAAGTATTTATGATTGTGATATTCAAACAAATTAATTTTTCAATGTCATGCCCGCACGATTCCCAGAACCCTATGTGAAGAGATCATGCTTCTCAAGAACTGAGCTAATGCCCTTAAATTGTACCATATTAATCCAATTAGCATAAGTAATTTTATCTAACCCCATCCACTGTAATAATCCTTGTACGTCCCCCTAGAGTTCAACTTTGATATTCATATTTATTGTTATTGTTGAATAAATAATAGTTTTGTAACAGATTACCATTCTTTTATTTCAAATTTAAATATTAAATAGGCTAGTATCACACTAATTATAATGACGCCATCTTGAACAACAATAATTAATTAGAATTAAGAAGAAAATATAAGAGTCACCTACCTGTACTTATAATTAAAGATATTTATTTATTTATTTATATTTACAAACCAAAAAGGCTGAGTTGTAATTGGCGCCGCAACGTAAGGGCATTGACAATGAAAAGTTAATGATCGCAGACATTATTTGAGATAGCAAGAAGATAATTTTGTAGGAGATAGCCTAGATTAAGACTCATCTCACCTCATTTAGATATAAGTATAATATCCAATTTATTGTATAATAATCCTAATTGCGTGCTTACTACCTCAATATGGGCGACGAACATAAATACCATTTAAGATCAACCGACAAACCTAAAGTTTCAACGACGCAGTCCGAGCAGACAAGTTTTGTTTTATTCGGCAATAACACGGAACCAATAAATGTACACCGCGAATCGGACAGTGACCCGTCAGTGAACAAAGAAAACATTGTTTCGGTAGGCGACTCAAATAATTCCGACAACGCGAGTGATTCTAATAATGAGACAACAATTTCGGCCGTGAGTGAAATGTCAGAACGTTCCGCCATTTTGTCCCAGCCGGCGTCTCCCACTTCAACACCAACGCCAACCTCAATCAGTGCTACCACTACTTCCGCGGCGATTTCCCCCGCTACATCGTCATTGAGCGAAATATACCGAACGGAACAACCAATCAGAACGCTAGTTTCTTTGACGAGCGACACAAGTACCGTCCCTCCTGTGCTGATTCCAGACCATACTCGTACTGAATCAGCTGTCGACAGTGTCGACCCACTCGTACAAATAGCAGCGGCGATCAATGCACTTAGAACCGACATGAATGAAATTAAATCGAGCAATGCTGCGATTAAAACTGACATGAATGCGCTTAAAACCGAGTTAAGAAATGAAATTAAAGCCGATATGAACGCAATCAAATCTGATATTAAAATACAACATGCAAACTTAAGATCTGAATTTCAAAATCACTCTGCCCGGGTCGAAAATCAAATTCAGCAAATTCACAATGAACAGTCAAATCTTAAAACTGACATAAATCAACTTAAAATTCTTCAGGAAAATTTGGCTAAGGAAGTCGATCAAATTGATACTAAATTAGAACAAGGGGAATACAAAATCAGAGAAAATTTAATACAAGACCTCATTCAACATAAACAGGAGGTTAGTCAAATCATCGTATCAGAAAATTGTAAAACCCAATTAAAAATCACTGAACAAATTAAACAGATTCAATTAGAGACACACAGGGAGGTAGAAAACATTTGTAAGGAAAATTATACACAAATCAAAGAACAAGTAACAGCTGAAATCAACCAAGTCAAATTAGAACTGAACCCAAACATTAAATCCAATGAATACCAAATTGCGAAATTGGCTGAGTCCATGGAGGCGTGTCATAAGAAAATATTAGAAATACCTACTACACCCAACATTCAAACAACACAAGCGCCCGTCCCTATTAATATTGTGTGTAACGGCAGATCGACATTAACACCGGAAATGACCCACCCAAAATTTAATGGAAAGACACATAATTCCCAGGAATTTCTAAACAAACTTAAGAAATATTATGAGAAAAACCTACAGTTAAATCCAGAAAATAATAGTGCGGAAAGCCTAGTTGATCTCATTGAAATGTGCCTAGAAGGACATGCCTCAAAGTGGTTCAATTTAATCAAAACTGATATTCACACATGGGATGATTTTCAACATATGTTTGAATCGAAATATTGGAACCGAGATATCCAAAGAGGCGTCAAACAACGGATCGAAAATGAACGATATCGGCCAAATGGTTATCTGAACCGATCAGAGTATTTTATAGAGCGGGTGTTGACCCTTAAATCGCTAAACCCTCCCCTGGACGAAAAAGAAATCCTCGATTGCCTATCAAACCACTTTGGAGACATAATCCAAGATGCCTATAGAGTTCAAAATATTCAGACGGTCTGCGATTTTGAAGCTCTACTCCAGAGAGAAGATCTGCGAGAACAAGCAAGGTCACCTAACCATCAAAGGAACGAAAACCATAAACATAAAAAGGAAAATACACCTGAGGAAAATCATGTAAATAGAAACCACCACCAACACGGTAGAAAAGGTCATAACCAACACTACAATGAAAGAAACACGGACAATCGAGCGTACACACCTAAGTACCACCCGTACAATCGGAGACATGAGAATCACCTCCACCACGATAATCGGTACCAAAGAGACGACCGACGCCATCGATTTGGAAACGATTACCGTGACCTAAGACAGTTTCCCAATCTACCATCAAACCAACCGCCGTCTGAAGAGAGAAGACCACTGCCTAGATACCACCCGACACAAGAACAAAACCAGGTGTGCGCTGCCATTATTGAGGAGAACGCAAACCTAGTGCCAGAGGAAAATAATCAGAATTTAAACTGAGAGGCACTGATGATGGTGGTGACCTCATTCTCCATGTAAATAGCTCAAATCAGAAGAACACATCTTCAGTGCAAAATAAGAAAGAAGTCGGACATAAGAGGTCAATTGAAATTGTAAATAATGTAAATAACATGCATAATGAATCAGATACCAATAGTTTAACTTTGAGCAATATTTATTGTGATCGGGAGTTTTTATTTGAAGAAGAAACAGAACAAAATACTCATACGACTATATCGCAAAAATGCCCCGAAATAAGAATAAAGATCAAAAGCAAAGAAGTTACAGCTCTCATTGATACAGGTTCTAACATTACATGTCTAGCAGAAGATTGGTACATATCAAATCGGAGTGAATTAGGAAAAATAGAAGAATTACCAGTAAATAATATGCACATTAGAACAGCAACCAATGAAAAATCCCGGAAAATTTCAAAAATCGTAATGATTCCTATTACCATTGGTCAACAAACTATATTAACACAAATGCTCGTAGTACCAAAACTAATACAATCAGTAATTATCGGGATAGATACACTTAGTGCCTGGAAGATGAAGATAAATTTTGAAAAGGGTGAAATGCATATGAATATTAATGATACAGATTTAGTAATTCAATTCAATAACACAAATCGAGCTGGAATTTTATGCCATATAATCACTAATGATAAAAATGTGGATAATTTAGAAGATTACTGCTGCAATGAAGATCCATACGAAGAGTGTTATTATATTGAAGAAACAAACCCCAGAACATCATGTGAATTATCCCCTGAAATAATTACAGAATCCCTCAAAAATAATTTAAATCTAAATAGTATTCAAAAACAACAATTAACTGACTTGTTATTGGACTTTCAAGATGTATTCTCCGACCAACCTGGGTTATGTAACAAATACCAGCATGTATTAAGAGTCGAAAATCCTCAAAATTTTAAATGTCATACTTACCCAGTACCATTAGCACACCAAGACGCAGTCATGCGAGAAATAAGGGAAATGGAACGCCTAGGGATCATAGAGCGAAGCAACAGCACTTTTATAAACCCAATTATCCCGGTCGTCAAGAAAACTGGTGAAATAAGACTTTGTTTGGATGCTAGAAAAGCGAACGAAATTATTATTCCAGATTACGAATGTAATAGAAGTGTCAATGAATTATTAGCAAAATGTCAAGGTGCAAAATTTATCAGTAGTATCGATCTAACTTCATCATATTGGCAAGTTCCACTATCTGAAGAATCGAGAAAATACACAGCATTCCAGTTCCGAGGAAAGACCTACCACTACAAAGTTACACCATTTGGAATCAACACATCTCAGGCAGCATTAGTAAGGGCATTGGACAAAGTTTTCGATGAGGAAGTAGAAAAATTCACCTTAATTTATGTAGACGACATTTGTATAGTTTCACCCGACTTCCAAACACACTTAAAACATTTGAGGTATATTTTCAATAAATTAGCTGAAGCAAATATGACGATAAAGTTTTTAAAATCAAAATTTTGTCAAAGTTCAGTTCCGTTCTTGGGGTACACATTAACAGAAACCGGTTTGGAAATGGACCAGGAGCGGGTCAAACCAATCCTCGATTTCCCCACACCTAAAAATAGGACACAGTTAAAATCATTTTTGGGATGCATTAACTATTATAATAAATTTATTGACAAGTATTCAGAAACAATCCAACCCTTACTACGCCTCACCTCAAAGAAACAAAAATTTATCTGGACCGAAGAAGATGATAAAACTTTTCAAAGAGTTAAGAACCTATTTCTAAAAATGAATGTTCTTCACCATCCAGACCATACGAAGCCCTTCTACCTACAAACGGATGCATCAGATTTTTCGATAGGCGGACATTTATTTCAATACCGAGATAATGGAGACAAAGCAGCAATTATGTTTTTATCACGGACACTGCAGCCAGCAGAGCAAAGATATACGACCACTGAAAAAGAATTACTCGCCATCATCTATTGTTTACAGAAAACACGGTATATAATATTGGGCTCAAAATTAAACATCATAACTGACCATCATGCATTAACATTTCTAAAAACCTGTAAACTCTTGAATAATAGATTAACAAGGTGGGCATTGGCGATTCAAGAGTACAATTTCACGATCCATCACTGTAAAGGAGCCGATAATTCGACAGCCGACGCCCTGAGCAGAATAAGTTACCCAGTTGAAGAGAACCAGGAAACATCTCAGAGAGAATTAATTATCAATTATATTAGAAGAATTCCAGACCCTAGACTACAAGAAGATCTCCGAAACATTGGGAAATTACAGTCACAAGATCCCCGCCTTCAAGAGATTCGTCAAATATTATTAATACCCCAAGATACACCTGAACACACAAAAATCAAACAATCATATAAATTACACCAGGAAATACTATACCAAAAACACCTTAATAAATGGCTCATAGTAGTACCAGAAACCATCATAAATCGCCTTATTTGGGAGTGTCATTGCTACTACCTCCATTGCGGGTCTAAGAAATGTTTTGATTTACTCAGAGAATGTTTCATTTTCAAGAACATGAATCGAAGAATCCGGCAATACCTGGCATCCTGTGACTCGTGCCAACGGTGCAAAAATGATACTCATCCACCAAGAGGTTTCGCTCAAGGTATCAGTTGTAATCAGAAGAACGAACAGTTAGCTATCGACATTATAGGTCCTTTGCCGCCTGGCCGAGGAAATGTGAAATTCATGTTAATTGTCCTGGACATTTTCACTAAATTTATCAAATTATACCCAATGCAGCGTGCCACCACACAAACCATACTAAATAAATTGTTTAACCAACACTTTATAGAACATGGAATACCCCAGAGGATCCAAAGTGATAACGGTACGCAATTTAAGAGCCACAAATGGATAAGAAAGTTAGAAGAAAACAATATTATTCCAATATTTAACCCTGTGTACCATCCCCAATTTAATATGGCCGAAAGACCTATTAAAGAAGTGAAGCGTTGCTTAAGAACATACTGCTCAAGACAACACAGAAAATGGGCTCAGTGTATAACAGAAATTAATGAATACTTGAACGAAATTCCTCACGAAACTACAGGATTCAGTCCGAATGAACTACAGTTAGGAAGAAAAGATTTCAGGTTCTGGGAACGATATGTGGAAAACCCATTTTCAGAAGATGTCCCACTAGAACAGAAGATATTCCTCGCCTCCCAACGGATCCGAGAAAAGAAGGGAACACGAGCAAGAAGAGCTAACCGCGGTGTATTACCAACATTATTCAATTTAAACGATTTGGTATTGGTCAAAAATCATCAACTATCAAATGCAGCATTTGGAGAAACAGCCAAACTATTCGCCATATACGAAGGACCGTACCGCATCTCAAGTATCCTGGGACATTCGACTTATTTTGTACAAAAGTTAAATGAAGAACAAGAGTTTGGACCCTACCATGTAACTGCTCTTAGAAAATATATAACGCCAAACCGAGATCAACAATAAATACAGTGTAAATAGTGTTATTAACAGTTATATAAACATTTGGACAATACACGGACAACTAATTAAAAGTTGTAGATTAATTTGTTTATTTATGGATTGAGGGGATAAAAGACTCCAGTAAATAT
The DNA here is from genome assembly GCA_035578135.1 of Flexamia atlantica. Taxonomy (NCBI): domain Eukaryota; kingdom Metazoa; phylum Arthropoda; class Insecta; order Hemiptera; family Cicadellidae; genus Flexamia; species Flexamia atlantica. Next base: position 34,766,434 of record JAQJVK010000009.1, on the reverse strand, counting down.
AAACAATAGTGTAATAAATGTTGAACAGTGAAACAAAATTTGAAATAAGTGAAGTGCGCGTGGACCGTATTAGGACCTGAAGTTATGATTGTAAATATTAGGTCATATAATCCATTTAGTTTTAAGAAATCATCATTTTAAATTATAAATAAATATTTTATCATTTAGTATAGTTTTGTAAATATTTGTTCCTATTATTATCGAGTTTTCATTAATTTCAATTCTTTAAATTAATTCAACTCTGAGGGGATATTGTAATAGTTCACAAACATTTACATTTAAATTTCATAAATGAACACCCATATAAATAAACAAACACACAGCTTAATAATTATTTGTATATAATATGTCAACCTAGTATATCACTCAGTTAATATAAATTATTTGATAATGTTATTTTCCTAAAATCATTCATTAATTTATTACCACCTACCATAAAAATTTTAGATAAGTTAAGTTAGATCAGCTGTATTCATAATTTAATATAATTTATATTTATGGGTCAGGGAACGCTATCTCAAATTATCTATTTTATATAGCATGTTTTTCAAAATTTGATCTCTAATAATTCAGTGAAGTGTTTACCAAAGACCAAGTTAGTGAACCATGTGTTACATTGTTAAAGTGAAAAGTGGAACCATTGTAAAGGACTCCAGCTTCTATTCCAGAGAGAGATGGCCAAGTGTTAACTTCATTGTACCTGGACCTCGTTCCAATTTTAAATTTCATCCCCCTTAATTAGTAGATTTTTTTTTTTTTTTTTGGTTAGCCAGCGGTAAACCTGATCTTAGTTGATTCCCCTTTAAGTGGCCAAATTTATCTATCTGAAGAAAAGATCAGGGTGAAGAGATAAACTCTTGGTAAGACCAATCCAAAATTTACTTCACCAACCATTGTTGAAGAGGAACAGACTTTCAAACAAAGACTTGATTTAATTAAATATAAAAAGAGATCAGAATTGGCAATTTATATTATTATCAAAATTATTTATTCTATTTAAAAGTATTTATGATTGTGATATTCAAACAAATTAATTTTTCAATGTCATGCCCGCACGATTCCCAGAACCCTATGTGAAGAGATCATGCTTCTCAAGAACTGAGCTAATGCCCTTAAATTGTACCATATTAATCCAATTAGCATAAGTAATTTTATCTAACCCCATCCACTGTAATAATCCTTGTACGTCCCCCTAGAGTTCAACTTTGATATTCATATTTATTGTTATTGTTGAATAAATAATAGTTTTGTAACAGATTACCATTCTTTTATTTCAAATTTAAATATTAAATAGGCTAGTATCACACTAATTATAATGACGCCATCTTGAACAACAATAATTAATTAGAATTAAGAAGAAAATATAAGAGTCACCTACCTGTACTTATAATTAAAGATATTTATTTATTTATTTATATTTACAAACCAAAAAGGCTGAGTTGTAAGCTCCAGTTTACTATCAACAAACATAATGATACTGGTGAATGCGAGCGTGTACTGGCTGTTCTGGTACGTTCGGCGTGACTCAAAAATCCCATAGGTGAAACGGGATCAATCAAGGGGTCAAGTGATGTGTTGGTTTTAATAACATATGTATTTTGAAATAACCCAAAACAACATTTAAAGCTCTACTTTGGGCTTAATTCATTAGCTACGTATTACAATTCAGGTATAACTTATTGTTTTCATAATAGGTTGGATTATACAATGTTGGGGAAGCTACTTTTAAAATGTAGCTAGCTACAGCTACAAAAATCCTGCTACAGCTACAGCTACTTTTTTAGCTACTTTCATTAAATAATTCCCACTTTCCCTGATTTTCGCAGTAATCGCAGTGGTGTATTGACTGAACTGAACACCCATCTGGCTTTTAAACATATTACTCCAAGTGTAGTTCAAGTAAATAAAAATCAATGAACTTACTAGTTTTTAAAAGTATTTGTCATTACAGGCATGTTTAAAATATATTGTCTAAGTTTTGAATTAAAGTAATAAACACTAAAACATTAATTTTGTGTTACGTCATATTTGTAACTTTAAAATATAAAATTATACAAATATCTGTTAGATATTTAAACAAAATGTATTGCTAGAATAATATTAGGTCTATTTTAGATCAAGCCTGTGTATCGTGACCTTTAGGCTAAATCATATTTCACATTTTAATATATAGGCTAGAACTACTTGAGGCTAAACATGGCTAAAGACCTAGACTAAGGTGACCAGACATCCCATTTTGAACGGGACAGTCCCGTTTTTTAGTGACGTGTCCCGTTGTCCCGACGAACTCTGTCGGGACGCCCATTTGTCCCGTTTTGACGTTGTTGGTAAGAAAAATACTTTAAACGTTTTACAGTAAAAAACTCCTCCTATAGTGTTAAAAATCAGTTTGACTAATAATTATTGTTTATTGTTGAATGGCCATTAAACAAATAAACAAATACTGTTGCTACGCGCTTAATTTACGAATAATGCTCGAATTGCATTGCACGTCGTTTGTTTTTGCAGACAACTCCGTATCAGTGGTTTTTGCCGCATTGATGGTTAGCGTTGTTGTTTGGATTATTTCGATCTATCGCGGTGTAAGTTCACTACTCGAACAAAGGTGGGGTAGGGTGGATCCAGCGAATCCAGGCCAATGCGAAATTGTACTGATGCGTTCGCATGACTTGTTTTTGTTCCATGTCGTTCTCACAGGCCTCATGTTGTAAATAGTTGGCCGAACGTTTAGGCAAGTCAGTTTCGCCCTTGGACGACGTGAACTCCCACAACCAAATGTTGGTCTTTGGTTAAAGGCAAACGATTACAGGAACAACAAAATCACTAACAATCACCAATCATTACAAAATAAAGAACATCACGATTTACTGAGAATCTTCGTATGGTTTGAAATGTTAAAATAGTCTACCGGTTCGTGAAAAATATAAATGTTTGTATTGCGAAAGTAGCGGAAAAGTAGCGTCAAATTCCACTACTCGCTACTCAATATAGTAGCTCGCTACAGCTACAAGCTACGCATTTTAAAAAGTAGCGGCGCTACGGCTTTCGCTACTAATAAAGTAGCTCGCTACTGTAGCGCCGCTACTTGTAGCGCGCTACTCCCCAACACTGGGATTATGCGGCCAAATTGTTATACGGCCTCGGCTCGGTCTCGAGGAGGCCAGATATCAGGGGTTCTACTGTATTTTTATTTTCGTATGTCAAAAACCCCAAACCCTCTCTTTTGGAGGTTCATTGTCCCTTGCCCACTTTCTGATGGTCTGAACTGGGTGGTTTTTTTTTTTTTTTACTTGTCCCAATGATTAACTGCTGTAGGCCTATACGTCTTTGCCAAATTAAATTCAGATTGGACCATTATTAGGGCCTACGGTATAGGCATATGGTTTATTTTTCAAAAGACAGTACAATACAATAAAGTACAGTATTTTTTTATGTACAGTACAGTAGCCTACTATAGCAAATAAATATTTTAACTTTAAAATTTTCTGTTTTTATAATTAGGGAGTTGAGTATATTCATAATTAAAAAATAGCTATAAAGAGTTAAGTTTGTTTGTTTTGATTACTTTATAACGATGCAGATTTGTTGCCAAATGATATATAGGTATATTAAGAGCTCTTGGGTTTAGGTACCTATGTTAAGAGGATTCCCTACCAACAGCAGTTTTCGTTTTTCTGCGACACTAGCGGCGACTTTTGGAACTGCAGCTCCATAAGAGCCCATGTTAAATTTGTGCATATTAAGCCGCGCAAGCGTTTACCCCGGTGCAGGGGTAAACGCGGTGTCATTTAGCGTCTCCAATTCTTAAAATAAAAATTATTTGGAAATAGCTTTGTAAAGATAACGAGTTGCAGAGTGTTTATTGCTTCTCCAAAATCGTTTATGCTAACTCATTAAAAAGATACATGGCGTTAAAGTTGGTCAACTTCAACGGAATGCATCTTCAGACTACGTTAACACGAACGATTTTGGATTTGCAATGAACATTCAATTCTACAACTCTTTGTCTTTGAAATGCTATGTTACATTAAATTTTATTTTGAAAACTGTAAGCACTAAATGACACCGTACGTTGCGTGTTTAGGCATATTTTTGGGTAAGTAGGGAACCCTCTTAAGCAACATTTTTGTGCCGAAATTGTGGTTGTTTGACAGGTCGCAGAATGATGGTGGAGGGCTCAAATTGAAGGTCTTCATGCCAGGAACGTGGGAAAAAAGTTCTTAAAGTTTATCAGAAAATAAGATAGGCTGTAACTAACGTAAAATATCTGCCAAATGAAATGCATTGTAATTTAAAAACGTCTGCTTTCTTTACATTTGGTATACCATGTTACTTACTTGATTTAAAATCCCATGCTAGATTTTGATAAATGGTTTATTTAAAATCCAGCAAAATAGGTTTAAACGTATTGTGAGTAACAAATGACCGTTTTTTTATTATTAAATTTTCCGTTTTTATCATTTAGGGGCTTTGACCTTCTCACCATTTTAAAAGCAAGAGGAATTAAATGCGTCTGTTTGGTTTACATTATATCATGTAGTAGTAGCTGATGCTGTTTTAAACCCAAGTAACTCAATCAAATAAGGGCAAACTACAGGTACTGTACAGAATTCTTTATTCATCATTTTTATGGCCCAGCTCTGCCATTTTTATGTGCGGTCGCAAATTGTCATAATTTTGATCACACATTATACAGTGTGAGCTGCAAAAACAGCAATTGAATGCAACATCAACTTTAAATGTTGCTTAAAACTTTAAAAATGTCCATCTTAATATTTGATCAGTAAAAGTATATTTAATCTTGAATCTTCCAAGACAAAGCAGTACCGTATTTAAGGCCTACTCATGGGCAACCTCAAAAACATGTTGAACGTCAGGGGAGAAATCTCCAATTTTAACTGTATTTAGACTAAGCTTGTGGTCTTCAATCCAAACCCCTGCTCCAAAGTGGAGTAGGCCTAAGGAGTTGTCAACAGGAGACCATTTTCTGATTTAATCCTTACTTATTTGCCTGTTGGGTAAAAATGTAGCCTCAATTTGAGGTTTCCACAATAAGTAGGCCTACCCTTTAACCAAGGCCACACTAAAGTAGTAGGCTAATATATATATTTTTTTCTGTCCATTATATTCTTTTGATCCAGGTGTCTTACATCATTTGTTTTCATTTTTGTGTTAAATGTCACGACGTTCCATGGGAAATAAATGAAGTGCTGCAATCTGTGGTTAAGAACTTTTTGAACCATTCCCATATGTTAAATTGTAAACAAAGTGAACTGAGTTTTTTTTTTATGATCAACCTATTCCAAACAATTCACCCCTTTACTAGGCTCTATACTGAAGTAATGCCCTTTCTTAAAGTTCTAATAGGCTACATACTAGCAAATGTCAAAATATCTTTAACATTACAATTCAAACGTTTTAAATCCGCCAAACTGTTACTGATTTGTGAGTGTGTAGGAAACATTAAATTTTCAGTTTTAGGGGCTTCTGCCCCTATCAACATATCTGTATATATAAATATGTCTTTAAGCATGATAACTCATGTAGGCCCCTATCATCATCTATCATATGGCTCTGAAGCAAGGATCAGCAATCAGCATCGCATGTTCAATGCAAACAAAGCAGATGTTTATGGATCTCAATGGTTTTTAAATGACAGATGTTTTACCTAATTTCTTGCTAATTTTAAGGAATTTCAGTATTTTTCCCAAGTCCCTTGGATTAAGGCCTCATCATTAAAGATTAAGGATTTTAAGTCCTCTCTCATCATCCTGTGACTTTCCCCAGCAAAAATTTCCCATACGTAAGTTAATTAGGGCCTATATATATTTGTAACTATTTTGTGTAGGCCTATTTCTTCGCCAGTGACATTTTTTAATGTTTTGATCGGGAATGGTCCAAACCTGGGTGTTGTTACATAGGCCTTCGCATCATTAATTTATACTCCAACGAAAAATGGCAACTGGACCCAATTTCAATCCGTCAGGAATAGAACCGGCGACCCTCAGGTTATTAGGTGAGCGCTTTATCCACTCGGCTATCCTAGTCATGTAAGCCCATGTGTCACATATATATATAGGGTGCAGTGGGGTAAGTGGGGCCACGTTTTTGCATAGTTTGACTTTGAGCTCAATTTACCAAGTTATTATTTAATATTATTCAATGAAACTTTGCATGCATTATCCCTACTTTATTAGCTATCAGATGATATAATTGATTTTAGAATTCCTTTACCCGTTTGTCCTGCAGAATTTTTTTCCAGACCACGTTCACTGGCTGCACTTTCCCGGGTGTTCAGGGTAAGAGCAGCCACGGCCTGGATTTCCTATTAAAAGCTAACATAGAAGGACATGGGGCTAGTGGCTTATAGCCCACCTTTCACTGAGTCTAACAAATTTTAGATCGTTCAAATATCTTTTTTTTATCAGGAGTTACGAACTTTTTCGTGATCGGAAACACGGCAACGTGAAAATCCTTAAAATTTCAAAGATATTATTTTTTGACATAACTAATAAAATAACCCCTAATTGTTGTACTTACATGATTTTTATTATTACCTGACCTCTTATGCATGGATTGTAATAAATTTTAAGTACAAATGTTTTTTTAATTATTTTATTGAGGGTAGAAGGGGGGAATTGGGTACTAGGTTTTGGAAAATGTACTCTGTAGGCTAAACCAAATTGAATATCTTTCTAGTTTTTTATGCCTTCATATCAAAGCTTCTAATAGACATAATTTCACCAACTTTAATATCTGCAACGTTTTTGGTTCTATTTAATAAAAATAAAAATATTTTTCATACCCAATTGCCCCTAAAGGGGGAAATTGGGGACTAGGACCTGTAAGACATAAGAAAGCCCATATATAAAATAGTGGAGAAATTGGGGTTATTAAGAAAACATAAAGGAACATTTTAAGACAAGTTTTGTTGAACAAATATTTTTTTGACAATTTTATAGAATGTTAAACTAAATTTCGCAAAACTTTACAGTTTTTTTTAGATAATTAATAATAATTAATCCTTATGACCTAGGATAGTAAAAATTGTATATTAGGTAGTTTATAAGAGGTACTTTAAAATAGTGCAAGATAGATTTTTTAACTTTTACAGAAAAAAATGTACAAGAAGTTAAAACTTTGAAAAAATTTTGCGAAAACCTGTTTGCCTCGAACAATCATACACTGTTAAATTAATAAAAACACTTCAATTCTTTTTATAAATTAGCTCACTGTAGGGTAGGCCTACTTAATACTGTCAATAAAATAAAAACTTATTTTTTCATAGGCTAAATACAAACTTAACAAATAAAAGTAAAATCAGTAGCCTAGTCCATACCATCTAGAACCGGAATTATTCAATGGGCTATCTTATTTTCCAGGTTAGCCAATCCATAAATGGCTGAATTATCACTTGGGAAAGTAGCCTATATTTCTAGAAACAAATTAGGCCTAGGGGGTTCACTTTAAAACTAGTACTTTGTCATAACCATAAAAAAAATAATAGTACCCATTTTCCCGTAGGGGGGCAATTGGGTACTAAAATTTTCAACCCCTAAAAGCTACCCTTTAGAGATAATTTAAAAATTCCAAAACTCTAGCAAACTACCATTAGTATGTATACTTTGGTTTTATGAGGTGAGTGTAAATATTTTGAATAAATTTAAAATTTTATAATGTTTCTATGGTTACTCGGACAAAGTTTGTGAGGCACTTTGTAAATCGAAAAACGTAAGGGTCGAACAAATTGTTTTTTAACTTGTTTATATTTAAGGATAACAACTTTAAAAAAAATGGTGGTGTAAAAAACATAACTAGCTATCTCTACATATTTTTCAATCTTTCCTAACAGAGAGGGTTGATTAAATAAAAAATTTAAAAAAAGTAGTACCCATTTACCCCCGGTACCCAATTCCCCCCTTCTACCCGATTTTTTACATTAGGTTAACAAAAGTTTTCACTTAAAACGCCAGTCTCATGGTTGTGAGCCTATTATTAAATTCAACTAAAAAAAACTTAAAATCACTTGTATTAACTAAAAAAACACCTTGTTGTTGCTTATTAATTATAATTATAACTGTTAGGACTTTTATACTTTATTTGTTTGTTTTCTTAAATAATAAAAAAATCACTAAAATCACTGAAACGAAAAAAAAATTAATTTCAAAAATGTAGCCTAATAAAAAAGTTGCAAATGCATAATAATAGTGATAGAACATGAAATATTTAAGAGAATGCTTCAAATCAGTGCAAATAACAACAATTTCCACCGGCTGCACTTACCCCGGGGTCACCGGCTGCACTTGCCCCATGTCAAAAATGGCCGGGGTAAATGAAGCCACTGCTTTATTTTTTTTACTAAGCATTTTTGAGCAAAATGGACTACAGAGGCTTACTCCAAGCATAAAAAACTACCAGAAACACTAACAACTTTGAGTTTAGGACTTTCCATATAGTGGTAATAATTGTGCAAAGTTTGACCCATGCACTTCCATTTGGCAACGAAACGTAAGGTTTTTTTTGATTAAGTAAAAAAAATAGTTTTTGTCCAGTTAGGCCTACACTCAATGTTTATGTTAAATATATTAGATAAAGGACCAAATAAACATAATTTGGTGTTTTTTTTTATTAACTTATTTATAAGGTCACAGTAGCCACTGGCTTCACTTGCCCCGCGGTTCACTTACCCCACTGCACCCTATAGATGTGCACATGAAATTGAATAAGCTTAAATGGTGTTTTTGGCTTCTGGGACCATAGCCTATAAGGAAAAGTTATGATTGTTACAGGCTTAGGTCTTGCCATGAAACCTAGGCCTATGTTATCAGCTTCTTAGTAGTTCAGATCTACAAATATTCAAGAGCAAATTGAATTACTTTGTAAGGGGTGAAGTGGCCTTGAAGAATGCTTGTGACAGCATTGAAGAATTTTATAACGGCCTAAACCTACCAGGGGGACGGAGTTGACGACCACATCGCAGATGGTGATTCCAGTACACTACTCCAAGAATGCAAGTGGTCATGAGCAAGTGAAAACAAAGATCCTTCCTACCAAGAGAAGAACAATGGATCCTTTGTTTTTAACAAGCTGTTACCATGTCCTAAACTTTGATTGATACAACATCGTATAACAGCACGGGAACTTGAAGCCGCAATTTAACACTAACTTGTAGACAACACTATCTAAAGCAAAGAAGAAAATCTAATTGAAAGTATTGCTTGTAAGTACTGAATGTGAACAAACCTATTTATAGTCTCCTTCTGAAGGATCACTCTAGAATAACTTATCAAGTTTGATATTTTGACACTTTCAATTATAGATAAGTTAGCCTACCACTAATTTTATTAATGGTACAAAATAAACAGCCTACCTTGAAATATCCTCCTTGATACAGCGTGTCTGGAGGTCCAAAAATTGCAACCTCCCACTCAAACAAATTGTCATCATTGGCAAGTTTAACACGAAATCCCTCAACTGGCTCTTCTTGTAAACTTTTGTATTCCAAAGCTAAAGCACGCAAAGCACTGCTTGTTGGCTGTTGAGCCATTCCACCCGATCACTTTCCCAACTCCAAGAAGAAATATCCTTACAAATAAAAAGCCATTAACAATAACAGCCTCACTGCAGTTTTAACTCAGCAGTGACGTCACAGACAATGCAACTTTCATACACTAAAGAACACAAAGAGCATCTCCAACACTACCATGCTTTAGTAATGCCAAAAATGTTTCACCAGTTCAACAATTAAAAGACGGATAAGGAAGTACACGAAAATTTCTTGAAATACACTATTCGCCACCAACACAAGCTCGCAAGACTGACGATGGTGAGTCCAGTCGTCCAGTCGAGTCAGCTGCGCTGCAACCAACCAAACCAAACTCCTAAAAACTAAACAACAAAGTAGGAACAGGTGAACAGGAATGACTAGAATAAAGACATGGAGAAATATAAAACACCAATGAACAAACGGACCAATAAAACCATCGAGCAAGAGCACCGACTCAATCCGTTCAAGGCCGCACTACAAATACAAATACAGGCCAATGAGGCCATGCCACCAGTCTGACACTTAAATGGAGCCAAGTGGTAAGCTTATTGGAGCGGGTTAGTTCTTTGCACTTTATTCAGATGGCGTTGTAAAAACATAACTTTCTTCTTCTTCACTGATTCAGCCAATCAGAACGACGATAACGATCTGCTATCTTCCCGTTCCGTTTCCCCTGATTTTCTGTCACGACGCGACGTGTACACGACCATAACGAGTTGGAATTAATTTGAGTGTGGGAAAATACCTGAAGTACGTTTGCAGAAAGTTGATCTAGTGTAAGTTGTTTCGCGAAATACTGTACTGCGTGATTCATGTTGTGCTTAAAGCTATTGATGGAAAATAAATACGTAGATGTTTACATAAAAGCACTTAATAAAAATTAACTAAGATAATTTTTATTAAAAATTAACTAAGATAAGTGCTTTTATGTAAAGATCTACGTATTTATTTTCTATCAATCGCTTTAAGCACAGTAAGAATCACTCAGTACAGTATTTCGCGAAACAACTTGCACTAGCGGAAAACGCACTTAATCTAAACAAACCGGTAAAGTCATTAAAATTGAAAGTCTAGCAAACAAAACAAGAAAACGAAAATATAAACAAAGCAGACGACGACGATCGGTATGTCGCATCGAGGACGATCGATATGTCGCATCGACGACCATCGATATATCGCATCGATCTTTTTAGTTCGTAGCACCATAGAGTAATAATGAACTTCGTAAAGAGATGGCACTCCCATGTTAACTCGGTGGTAAGGGAACAGCAGCGCTATCTGAATAAAGTGCTACGAACTAAAAAGATCGATGCGATATATCGATCGTTGTCGATGCGATATACATCGTTGTTGATGACGATCGTCGTCGTCGTCGTCTGCTTTGTTTATATTGACGTTTTCTTGTTTTGTTTGCTAGACTTTCAATTTTAATGACTTTACCGATTTGTTTTGATTAAGTACGTTTGCCGCTAATGCAAGTTGTTTCGCGAAATACTGTACTAAGTGATTCTTATTTTGCTTAAAGCGATTGATAGAAATTAAATACGTAGATGTTTACATAAAAGCACCTAGTAAAATTAACTTACTAAGTTAATTTTTATTAAGTGCTTTTATGTAAACATCTACGTATTATTTTCCATCAATAGCTTTAAGCACAATATGAATCACGCAGAACGGTATTTCGCGAAACAACTTACACTTGAACAACTTTCTGCAAACGTACTTTAGGTATTTTCCCACACTCAAATGATTTCCAACTCGTTATGGTTGTGTACACGTCGCGTCATGACAGAAAATCAGGGGAAACGGAATAGGAAGTTAGCAGATCGTTATCGTCGTTCTGATTGGCTGAATCAGTGAAGAAGAAGAAAGCCATTTTTTACAACGCCATCTGAATAAAGTGCATCGAACTAACCCGCTCCAATAAGCTTACCACTTGGCTCCATTTAAGTGTCAGACCGGTGCAGTGTGCTGCTCATCAGTTACATTTAACTTAGCTAATGTAGTGTAGCTTTGGTCAGCGTCTATCACTTTAGACTCCTAGTGTAAGCCATCACTACAGTAAATGTAGTACCACAAAGTTCAAAAAGTTTTGGTATAAATCATTTACCATTTACCACACGATGTCTTCGCCACAATCAGGATGATTGGGGAGTCGTCACTTGTCCGCTGATCTTCCTTCTTCACGATGTGAGCTCAGTGTGCCTATGTCGGTATGTGTAATCGTTGATGAATTCATCAACGTTGTAGTAGGGTCTTTCAAAGAAGATACTGTTTTGTTTTTTTAATGAAAGAGGCCATGTTATTAACGGCTTTGAGATGATCGGGGAGAAGATTGTAGAATCTTGAACCAGTATAAATGGGGGTGTTGCAATCCTGTCTAAGGAACATGCCAACCTTAGTCAGTAACAAGGCTACAAGATCGCGCCACTATCATCACGATCATCACACTCATCCTTCACTCATATTCAGGATAACGTCCTCCATGAGGTACCTGTCTTATTAAGAATGAATGAATGCTGAATTTTTTTAGGCGGTGTTTTGGTAAGTAAAAGTTGATTAACATCAAATTAGCCCAAATGGATTCAAACCCCATGGTTTTAACAACCCAGTATAAGAAACCTTTAATGGGGCTTTCCCAAAAACTGGCGTTATTTTTGGGGTTTTGTACCCTATGACGTCATTTTTCCATGGTGGGGGCTCAGGTGAGTTATGACGGTAGATGATTGTAGCGAGGGGAGGTCCAAAAATGGCAAAAAACGTTGACGTAATTTTTTGGATAATCACTGTATACTATTACTCGCCTTCGGCTCGCTGGGGGCTCCACCCCCAGGACCCCGATGGTGTGTCGCTTAAGGAGAGGGTTCGGGAGTAGAAAAGTGACATAAACATAATTATAATCCTTTATCTAAGTGTTAGTTTAAAAAATATCCGTACAAGATATCTTTGATCGTGTTCCAAGGTGGGGTAGTTAGTGGGGAGTGAGTTGTTGGTATGGGGGAGGGGGAGGTAATTAATTGAAGGGAGAAAGTTGGTGGGGCCAGGGAGTAAGAAAAAGTTGAAAATTAACATGTCCATGCATCTGAAAAGTTCTTAATTCGATTCATGTATTGGTCGAAGTAAGGGGTTGAAAGAGGTTAAAATTGGCAAATGACTTTGGGTAAAGGTGAAGGGTGACTTTAACTAATCCTTTGTCCCCCTATGATGTGTCCCGGTGAAGGGTAGGGTAGTGGTGGGGAGGAGGGTTAGTATAAGAGGAAAGGGGAAGTGGATGCATTGTGGGATGGGGTCTAATAGGATAGGGTGTGAGAGAAGATAAGGCAGGGTAGGGGGTAGGTACAATTATTTTTTATATAAACCCAATGAAATATTAAATAATATGACATCCATTTTTTAAATTTAGGGATTGAATGCAGTTTAATTTGGCAAAAAATTTACCATCGCAAATGGTTTTGTTAGGCGAGGGGGGTTAGGGCTGGTTTTGGTTGTTGGGAGGTTAATTATTTGATGGTTAAGAGGGGGTAAATGGGGTCAGGGGGTGAGGCAGAAGTATTTGCTTAGAAATAACAATGCCTAAGTTTTAAAAATACTTAAATCAATTAATTTATTGTTTGTATTTAGGAGTTCGAAGGGTAATGACTGGTTAAATGTGGTCAGTAACACTGACTTACCCCTTGACATACTCATTCCCCATGTTATTCTTATGGAGCTTACCAAAACATGTCAAATCTCGCTATGTTGGATTGAAATATTTTGTTTTGCATTTGAAATTCGCTGAGTATGCAGGTCTGCTGCAACGGGGGTATTTTTTGTAACACTTTAATTAATTTACAATCTGTTCAGTTACAAATAGAACAATAAGCAAATATGATACATTTACAATCGTTGAACGATTTCTTAACTTGTGTGTATACATTGTAACAGATGTGTAAATGACGTTGACTATTTTGGATAACTCAGAATTATGTAGTCTAATTTTTTAACGATTAAATGGTTATTTATACATAATGAAGAAAATATTTGTTCATCACACGGAGCAAAAGTGTCTCCTTGGTACTCGATCGCATTTCCAAGCTCGGCTGCGCCTCGCCTTTAAATTACGATCTCGCACTAAAAAGAGCCACTTTCGCTCCTAGTGATGAAAACTACCATATTACCCAAAATTAATTGGACTAAAAATGAAAATAAGTTTTATCGAGCTAGAGTTGAGCGTAAGTGTAGTGGCGACTTTAAATTTGCTGAGGATAACCAAGAGAATCTAAACAACATAATGCAAATTGTTACTGATTCAGCTCAATCAAAACAAAGTGACAAAATTAATTTAAATTTTAAAAATATAAATAAAGGTTTGATAGCGAGTGTTGATCAATAAGAAAGCAGCGAAATTTAAATTGTTAAATAATTTCGTAAATCTAACTGTGCAGAGGATCAGGCAAACTATTTACATGTTAGGAGGCATTTAAGTCAATTTGTAAGGCAAACAAAGATCGTATTATGAGAAAACAATTGACAATTAAAATAATGTATCTGACGCAAAATCGTTCTGGTTAGCTTGTTGGCGCCCCCTCCTTTCTAAGTTTAGTAAAAAGTACGTTATTATCAAGGCTAGAGAAAAAACTCATATAACAACTCAAACTCACAATGCTGAAACATTAAAGTTTTAACGCTTTTATTTAAATTTTAATAATCACTTACAGGGCCGGCCCCAGGGGTGGGCGGACCGGGCGGCCGCCAGGGCGGCAGATTTTTGGGGGCGGCAAATTTTAAGGAAAGGCAAATTTTAAAATATGAATAAAATAATAAATTCATGATATGAATGTGAAAGTTAAACAGCCGTGCCATGAACTGTTCTTGTTTTTCGTTGTGCCGAACATGCAGTGTTAAATGTGAACGTCATCGATGTTTCGATGCTGTTTTTAAGACACCTGAGACCTCTTTGGAGTGATTTCAATGCCTGAGGATGACCATTGTAAGGGTCGAAACCGGTCGCCGGCTCTTCGGTTAACAGTCGATCACTGACGGAATAAGGTACCTTTAACCTCTAGAATTAATTCAATAGTGATGGGAGGCAAAAACATCAAATAAACTTTTCTGAATCACATTTTAACCCAAAGAACTCAAGCCTAAAAATATGTACGGCAATGCAACCATCGATTTACAATTACAATTCAAGTCCAATATAAAAATAAACCACTCGGCCTGTAACATACAACCAACCGTCGTGGTCGTCGCAGAAGCGACAGCGTCAAAGCACTGAGAAGCTAGCTTCTCTGTGGTCAAAGCAACACAGCGCAGCGGTTGGGAGTGACCTTGACGGAATCTTCCCTCCTACCCCGACGTTGTGTTTAAAAATTGATTTAGAGAAAACTTAAGTTATTTGCCTTAAAGTTCCTTTTCTGCTCCCTTTTTCCTATACTGGCTACCAGAGAGAGTCGTTTTCTCCCGTTTATAATTTAGTTTAGCCTACTTAAAACAGATATTTTCAAAATATATCAGTAACACCGGATTCTCAGTCAGCTAAAACCAAGGTCGTTATATCCTTATTACTGGAAGTAAAACTCACTCAAGTATTTTCGTGCAAGTGTCACTAAATTTGCTAAGGTTTGTGACCAATTTGGGAGTTAATGAACTAATCAATCATTATTTTTGTACATAAACTATCGTGAATGAGTCGCACTAATGGTTTTGCCATTGACTTTATTTATAATCAATGATTTAGCTGATCGTAGAAATGCATTTTCCAAGATTTGCATTAGGCCTAGTTCTGTTCCATTGTGACTTTGAAATATCGAAATATAAAATAATTAATTTAATCAGATATTCTGAGTTACTGTTCCCTAAGATTTACATTCGTCAAAGCCTTCAAAAAGTTTAAACCTTTTATTTTAATTTATACCACGAAATAAATAAATGGTACACTAGTTTACTCGAGGTGCCATAATTGC
Source organism: Flexamia atlantica (assembly GCA_035578135.1). Classification (NCBI taxonomy): domain Eukaryota; kingdom Metazoa; phylum Arthropoda; class Insecta; order Hemiptera; family Cicadellidae; genus Flexamia; species Flexamia atlantica. The sequence goes on along the minus strand of JAQJVK010000009.1, from coordinate 34,750,942 downwards.
GTGTTTCTAAATTAATTACTTGAACAGCAAATCACTTACCTCTAGGGAAAGGGTTGTTCAAGTAATTTCGAGGCTCACGATTTAATTACGCCACATTGTTTTAACAATGGAATATTACGGTGATAAATAGGGATGATTTAACATCCATATAAAAACAAAATCTATATGTATTTTATAAAGTAATTAACATAAGTGAAGCTCTAAATCAGAAAGATCATGTACTACTGAGTACTGCTAATAGTAAACCATAAAGTTTACTTCGTGGCTGCATGGGTAACAACACAGTGTTGCCCGCCTCAGACCAATGGGAGTTCCCGCCTGAAGGAACAACTCTTTTTATTGATTTGTTCTTTCTGAAAAAGATTCGTTCTTTAGACGCTATGGGACGATTTCTAATTTCAGACATTAACCGGAATATAGTTATTTTTCGATTAGACGCAATGGGAATCGTTATGTAAATTTGTCGCATAGCGTCTAATAATTTGTCAGTGAGTCGCACAACGTCTAATTATTATTTTTAGACGCTATGGGATTCACTGGCAAATTATTAGACGCTATGAGACGATTTGAACTTTTTATTTTCCCGCTATTTTTAGACACTATGGGAATGTTCGTTTTTAGACGTTGTGCGACGAATTTCATTTATTTCAGTTTTAGACGCTGTGGGATTAGACGCTATGGGACCCCACGGAACAAATTATACATAGGAATACAATTGATATTAAAAAAATAAATGCTAATTGTAAGTATTTATTCCCCAATCACAATGTATTTTTATGCATATAATTTGCAAACCTAGTAATTTATTCTATATACACTTTTTTATGGCTTCACTGAGAAAAATCACTTCGGCCTAATATCTATTCCAATAAGTAATATCTGATTGCACTGATTATAGAGGATTTCGTAGGATAGTGGACGTCCCAGGTATAAAATATTGTAAACGGACATAACCTTTTCTTCATATGAACACAGGAAATGTTTGTATTTCATGTAAACCTATGTTTATTGGCTTGTATCGAAAAATCAAACTTGTTGTGTTACTGGAACATATACGTATGACTGCTACAAAAATAACGCTTATATCTGGAATGTATGACGTCACAACTTCGGATGTATTAAATTCGTTGTTGATATAAGCTTTGTCTTTAGTCGCGCGTTGTAACATTTATTGCCGAGTATCATAACGTATGACTGATACAGTCATGTTGCATGTCGATTCCTGTGATACTTAAACTCCCCTGATCAATAGTTGGATCTGCCACATGCGTAGCTTATGTTTAAAACGAACAGCTCTGATGGTCGTAATGGAAATACCTCTTTTTACTATGTAATACATAGTATATCTGCAATACAATATTATCAATGCCTCTATCTGTTGGTTCTACTTCTGTAATAGTTTTACAGTTCGAGAGTAAAACATCTATTACTTATGTCTAAAACGGACATTTTCACTTATTACAACAGTTACAGCTATGTTCAGGGCACAGAGAAGAAATAAACAGAGGTCGCATTCTATGGCAGTAGTGTTGCGGGTAACTGCCTAACACCAGGAAGTAAAACAATAGGGAGACAATAGACTTCCGGGCGCCCCCTACTCCCCGCGCCCACTCACGGCACTGCTCGACACCATATTTAGCGCAACATCAGATGCGACCTCTGTCTTATTTCTTCTCTGTGGTTCAGGGCCGGCGTCAGGGGGGGGGCAAATGCATAGGAGCCCGGGCTCGCAGGGGGCCCGGAAACACCAAAAAAGGGCCCGGAACGGTTAAAAAGGGGCCCAAAAAGCACACAAAACTGGTAAAAAAGTCAGGCCTTAGGGCCCGGGGTTGAAGATTGCACAGGGGCCCGAAATCCTGTCGCTATGGGCCTGGCTTTGTTACAAATTGATTTATTATTTTTCGAAAAACTAAACTGTGATTGAAACATCGAAAGCACCAAATGAACTTGAGTTGGATATTTTATCTTACTGAAAAAGTACTATAATACATATTGCTACAGCTAGACTACTACTGGCACTGATTTAAGATATGTTGAATTCGTACGAAATTAACCCCTGCCAAAAAAAAACAGCTCTGTCTCGCACGAACATTGTTATTACCGAAATGCATATAGTAGACTCGGAATTATTAATATAATGTCTTTTTCAGTAAACTACACATCTGTAACAGATTTATGGTTTTGTGCGAAGCAAATATCGCTTATGTCAAAAACAGATATAGTGAATTTTACGTTTTAGTCATTGTTATATCTGAAATTGACCAATAATGTTAAGGTGAAATTATATATTGGAAGCTGAGATAGTTAAATCTGAAGCACACATATAATTTTACTGGAATCACTATAATATAGTATTTACGTATTTAGTTATATTCAATTTCGCATGTGCACGTGTTGGCGCTTCTCTAGTCTCTTTGTCTTTGTCATTTGGTGGACGGTGGATCGGTACGACGGTACGTTCGTCGTCTGTGCTGTTGTTGCCAGTTAATTATTGTTATCAGATACGAGTACCTGGTGGACCGAGCCTTGCTCGGTGTTATTTCATGTTTACCAGTTCATCCAGTTACTATAAAATATCTCAATGTCATAAAATGTATCAATATAAACCTTTTTATTGCTCCATGGACTCTTCATCCCACCTGCTGTATTTTCCCTTGATAGCTGTAGATTCCAAACAGCTGTTATTATACTTCATTTGTTACACTTTCCTTGTTTATTTTCGTTGCTATCACGGCAACCCATAAGGCCAATGTTAAAATTTTACAACTTTAAAATTCGATTTATACGTTATTAGATTTTCTCTGGCCAAGTAATCTGCGTAAAAGACGTTTTTGAGTCATAAATTACTTATTTCCAGACTTTGAAAGAATCCTCGGAGCCGTTTTTGAGATAATGTGCAAGCATACATGCAAGCATACAAGCAAGCATACAAGCAAGCACGCACGGCCGGACGATAACATTGCTCATATAAGAGTATAGGATTCAAAGTTTATCAATATAATCAAATATCCGGTTTATCATCATTATATTATTTACGATAATGGATCAAGCAACGTGCGATTTGCTAACCAGGTGGGGTTAACGTAACAGTCATACTTTATGACTGATATAGTGGTGACGCATTGACGGGGGTCGATATTCATATGTCTGTTACAGAGACAAGTGTAACAGATACAGCATCTTTGTGACGGGGATCGCTATTCATTATGTCTCTTACAGAGATAAGTGTAAAACTTCTGTTTGCTCTTTGTGAGGTCCGGCCATACGCTATGTCGGAATTAGAGAGAAGTAGTCATTGGTACATCACTTCTAGATCTGGAAATATTATAGCTTACAACAATTTCAAGAGTACTCTATAATACAAACAAAAAGGAACTGCTAGTTACTGTTATAGTCTATTTACAAATCAGTCACCACTTTATATATATTACCACTATTGGAGAGCAAGGATGATGACGTGTTTAATGACGTCATTGTTCGTATTTAGATATAAGTTTATATCTGTTTCGGTTTTATTTCCTCCTCTTCTGTTTCCGACATAACTAAACGTGAATGAAAATAGTGTCTGCTGCAGACATTTTATGTCATTTATTTTTTCAGTGTTATTTAAAAGAAAATGCGTTCCATAATTACAACTAATATGTATTATTAACACTACTTATTAGTAAATGCCTCACTAAATATTTCTAAGCCTTAATAACATATTATTTAATTGTTTGAAATTTCAATCACCAAAATAATCTATTTTCTATTACTTTTGTTAACTGTATAGATGTACTAGTTGCACACTGAGAAAAATAAATGACATAAAATGTCTGCAGCAGACACTATTTTCATTCACGTTTAGTTATGTCTAAAACAGAACTGGAGGAAAAATTCCGAAACAGATATAAACTTATATCTAAACACGAACAATGACGTCATTAAACACGTCATCATCCTTGCTCTCCAATAGTATAATATATATATATAAAGTATATATAAAGTATATTATAGAGTACTCCAATATATATAAAGTAAGTGACTGATTTGGAAATAGACTATAACAATAACTTGCAGTTCCTTTCTGTTTATATTATAGGTTACTCTTGAAATAGTTACAAGCTATCATATTTTCAGATCTAGAAATGCGTGTAACAATGACTAATTCTCTATAATTCCGACATAACGTATGGCCAGTACCCACAAAGAGCAAGTAGAATTGTTACACTTGTCTCTGTAACAGACATAATGAATAGTGAAACCCCGTTAGAATGGTGCTGTATCTGTTATACTTGTCTCTGTAACGGAAATAATGAATAGCGACCCCCGTCAGAAAGGTGCTGTATCTGTTATTCTATATTTGTCACTATATTTGTTTACTATTATGTTTCTACTTGTAATTTGTGGTATTGTCTTTGCTAATTGTGAAAATCAAGTAAAAGTTTTACTTTAAAAAATTAAATCCAAGAAAATGTTAATGGAAAATTTACTTCAATTTAATGTTAGACATATCATGTAGCATCAATTAGTCTTACCATCACTTGTAAATATTTCCATAAGTAATGTGAATTTTCTTTGCGTTGCTTAAATCTTTTCAACGTCCGAGTTTTATAGGATTGCTAAAAATGGCAGGGACACTGAGCCACAACTGATGAGTAAAAATGTTAACAGTAAAAAATAAAGGCACTTAAATTATTTTACTCCATCACAAATTAATTACCAGAAGTGTTTATAACTAGGTTATTGCTAACCATATCCTATTTTATATGACTGATAAAAGATTACTTTGATATTACTGTTTCCTATCAAATACAAAATCCAACTATACTAGTGAAAAATACCAGTCCTAATATCACAAACAGTGAGGTTTTATGCAATCAGTGTGAATCTGTCCAATGATTTTTCTTTTTTTATTGAAATTATGTAAGATTGTCACAAATAGCAGAAGGTAAATGCTACAATTAATGATAAGACCAATACGATTTGGAAAAAAGTACAGTTACATAATTTTATAAAATGTATTCATGGGTTGTAAACAAATGGGTTATTGTTGACAAAACCTCCTGGAAAGATCTTGAAGTCAAGAAGATCGACAATGTAAAGAACTTGAGAGAAAAACTGTGGGATATGGTACTGAAATAAGCATTGATCACCTTAGACGAAGAGTTTTATCTATTTTTTTATCTCATTTTGTTGTAAATCAGTGTCTTTATGAATAGTCTTTCTGTGGTAAAATTAACATGCATTTACTTTGATCTTTAAAGTTTTGAATAACGAATTAATATGATTTCTTATCGCTCTTTTCTCCCCTATATAAACAGTATAAAGAAAGATTTTTACTGAGTAGACAGTGACAACTGAACTTAAGCAGAATAGACCTGGTTTTAAAAATTGCCATATTGAGTACTTCCATGAACGAAAAAAGATCCTATGGGCCTTTGTTCATACATTTTAGGTAAAATATTAACCAACAAATAAATATTCAAAATTGTCAATGTACTTATTTGTTTTTAAAATGTTAATTGAAAACACAAACAGATAAACACAATAAAATTTTAATTTTTTTCGGGATTTGAAACAATACCATCCCTTGTAATTTTTCTTTTAAACATGAAGAATGCTTAATGAGGCATGGGAGGCAGGATACCATTGTCATTACTAAAGGACTGCATTAGTTTTTAACACCTATTCAAACATAGATCGATAAAAAAATCATCTATGATTTCTCAATCTATTGACACTCAGATTTTTCATCAAATTTGTTTGCAAACAGCCACAGATAAAATATTACTTTGCTTTGTAAATTTAAGTTGAAATGATTAATAAATGAAACTAAAAATCAATAAACCACTATAAATTTAGCAAATAATTTGTACTAACTACATAAAAACGATGTTGTTTTAATTAATCAACACTCAAGAAAAGGAAGCAAAATAAAAAAAACAGTCTTTTGAAAAAAAGTTTATTTATTGCTCACAAAAAATCAGGAAAACAAATAAAATATAATGCTTCATAACAAACTTTAAATATTTACAGTACCTGTGGTTAGCGTAAATTTTCACCAGACCTGCACTCTTTGGTACAGCTTAGCCACTTGGTGAGTATAGAGAATACCAGTAGAAGTAGTTTTATCCGAACAAAGCGCCTTAACTCGTGAAGGACACCTTCATATCTGCCATTTAAGATGGCTGCTATAAATTCATAAATTGCACTATGACTCCAGTAACAGTAGGCCTATTCCGATCATGAAGAACATATTTTTATTTGAAAGGTTGTTTTAATAAAACCATTTGAATTTAATCCTTTTGAAAATTAATAGTTTTTATTGAATATTGGAACAACAAAATTTCCCATGCGGAAGTCTAATTCCTCAATAAAATGCGTTTTGAGGCTATAGCTAAATGTAATATGTTCTCAAGGTCAAAAACTTTTACGCACAGAAATTTTATTCCAAATGGTAAATTATTATCAAAACAATTACCTCGAAAAGATACACGCATAAGCCGTTTTCCCAGTTTAGCTCGTTTTCTCGCTATTTCATTGAGAAAAAAACTACTGTAACGAACCAAGAAAAATCGATCATGATACTGTAGTATAATTCTATGATTCTACCCATTCTGATAAGCCAAAAGGTTTTTTTGTCCGTCCAATGTTAACATAGGGAAAATTAACAGGCCCTTCCATAATAACTTCATCCGTCGGTATAATTTTTTTTCTTAAATATGAAATTCAAATTCAAATTCATTTTATTGCCATTACAACAGTTTATAGTCGGAAGCAATGTTAATGTTAACAATAATTTTGATTGAAATATAAAAAAAAACTTAAGTAAAACTAAAATTAAAATTAAGTTTAAGACAACCTAGTTTAACCTAGTTTTCTCTATAAGACATATGTTGAATTTCCCCTTATTAATTTATTGCTTATGTTTTTTACAATGGTCTATAAATTCACTAACACTGTGAATTTATATTTATACAGTTCAAATATAAACATTTGAACTGTATAAAATAAAAAATCCTAAATAAATAATTAATTGCTTAACCTGTATTTCAGTTTGTTTTTTGATGATTTTTAGTTGTAAAATCAAGCCCCCCCTATACGTGAAATTCGGTGGAATGGGGGTGTTCTTCATGAATTTGAGGTCGGTTCTTCGTGCAAAAATACTTCTACTGATATCTTCTATACTTACACCACGTAAGAATGGTTGAATCAAAAAGTGCAAGATTTTTATCCTAACTACACGTCCTCACCTTGTATAAAATAGAAAAACTCACAATATTTTACAGTGCTTTCTACAACAGAAAAAAACGTCGATGAAGTACCATATAACTTCCGAGTGGTCAACATTTCACAGGTGATTTGATCGGTTTCATTACAAAATATCAGTAATGATTACAACAAACAAACAACACAGCACAACACACGTGAAGCACAAGTAGAAGCAGACCCGACACACTACACACAACACACTTCACACGACACACGCCTCGGTTCACCCGGTCTCCGATTCACCGACTGACGAGTAACTACAAGCAGCACGATGTAAGATTGATATATAACTCAACACCAAGCTACTGTAATATAGTAATTCCAGTCAAATTATATGTGTGGTTCAGATTTAACTATCTCAGCTGGCTATATTTAGATTTTGTTTTTAAATATTAGGTTTCAATTTGAGATATAACAATAACTATACCGTAAAAATCACTATGTCTGGTTTAGACACAGTATATATTTGCAACGTACAAAACCATAAATCTGTTACACATGTATAGTTGACTGAAAAAGACAACTACTATATCTTAAATAGTAAAAATATGTACATCTACTACAACCATTACAGCTGTTGGTTTTAAACATATGCTACGTAAGTGACAGATCCAACTATAGATCAAGGGAGTTTAAGTATCACAGGAAAGGTCATGCAACATAATTGTATCAGTTATACGTTATGATAAATCTTTGATTTCGGCAATAGATATTACAACGGCGGCTAAAGACAAAGCTTATATCCAAAATGAATTTGTACATCCAAAGTTGTGACTTCATACATTCCAGATATAAGCCTTATTTTTGTAGGAGTCATACGTATATGTTCCAAAGTCACAACAAGTTTGATTTTTTGATATAAGCCAATAAATATAGGGTTATATGAAATACAAACATTTCCTATGTTCTTACGAAGAAAAGGTTATGTCCGTTTAAAATATTTTATATCTGTAACTTACACTATGTTACGAAACCCAATATAATCAGTGCAATCAGATATACTTATTGTCGGAATAGATATTAGGCCAAAAGTGATTTTTCTCAGTGCAAGTATAGCTTAATAATTTATCTATGAAAAGTAATTCTGCGCCCAAAACAAATCCTGAATTACTTTATTATGAATGGAATCAACGGCTGAGTCATTTTTCGGCCGACCGTAGCGGCCAATATTAGCCTATGCGTGATTTTCACACTTTTGTTCGCAAAAATTAAATCCGCTATTTTACGCGTTCGATAGACACACGCGTATACACTTTGCACCATTGCACAGTATAATATTAGTCCAATAATATTTCATAATATAATTTGTAAGTTATCCTTCTGAGCATAGGCCAACTCGAATATTAGTTGAATATTTAACGAAAGGATTAAAGTTTTGAAATGCAGTATAAATTACAAACCTGTATTTGTTAAATGTACTTGGAATGCGATGCATATTCAAGTGTTATCTGGCTAACAAACATGCACTGGCTATTGCACATATATATTTGAATCTAAGACAAATGAAACTACAGTACTAATAATAACATTAATAAGTATAGAACTGGAGTATGGAACTGCAATACAACTATTATTGCATTGTTACAAATGACCGAAGTCAAACAAGCATACTCATGGTCTTCCGTTAATCGGGAATGAACATAAAATTTATTATCTCCATAGAATTTTAATACAAAATGTAACTCTCCTCTCTTAAATTTTACGTAGCATAAATAAAAAGGCATAAAAAGTTAGGTGCAGACAATGTACATTGTTATATAGGTAATGGAATTTCATCTATGATAGCACGTTGTTCGGAATAAATTCGAAACAAACAAAACGCGTTTTATAGCATTTGACAAGAAACAAACTATTCTGGTCCATTGCCATGCACTTTAACTCAAATTATGTTCAGTATATTCATTTATTAGCTGACATCAGGAAAACAGAATTTAAACAAGTTCGTTGAAACAGTTTCAGACTACTTTGCTGGTAGGCCTATACGAACCGAGGGTTGCGCCAATTTTTTTTACATCAAATGAACCACTCATAAATAAAAAAAACTTGCCAATACAATTAGGCAGTTTGACATCTGCTGTGAAGTTTTTGGGATGTTTCTCTTTTTTGCTAAAGTGAAGGGTGTGCCGGGTCAGAATTCAACGCTAGTCATAAATTGTCGGGTGTGTTGAATGAAGCGGCCGGTGTGCCAAAGCCTCTGAATACAATTTACAACTCACATGTCCGCGACTGACAGTCCGGAGCAATCTGTTCCATTCTTTCAAAACAAGGAAATAGCACATTATATATAATACCTGCAGACCTGCATACCCAGCAAATTTTAATGCAAACAAATATTTCCATCCAAAATAGCGAGATCTATCATGTTTTTGTAATCTCCATAAGATTAACATTAGGAATGCAAATGCAGGATTGCTGCAACAGGTATGTTAAAACTGGGCAATTTTAATTCAATATTTAGTTGATCTTAAGAGAAGCAGCCATGTACCAAACATTCAACCACTTTGTGAAATATAAATGCGGGGAATGTGTTAGGAACATAAGTTTATGAAATTTTAAACCATTTAAGTACAACAACGAACGCGGAGCGGTAAGTTAACATTTAGTTACACTTTTGGCAAAGTTCCCACTAAATTTTCAATTATTGATCATTTATGATTTATCTGAATATAATCAACTATTCGGTGAAATAAAATGCGGGGCATGTATTAAGAACATAATTTCATGAAGTATTAAACAATATCAGTAACAAAGTAACAAAGTGATCACTTTTGTCAAAATTCCGACGGCTTAATTTTCAATTATATTTTATATAAGTGTGGGAAAGTTAATAAAGTTTAACACACTTGGTTTTGCTTATTTTAATTCGAGAACTATGCACAATAACCCTTGAGAGCTCTAATACATAGTAAAGGCAATAGAGGTCTACTTCCGGTGGCCACTGATTGTCCACCTAAAACAGCGGCATTCTTATTGGTCGAGAGAAGAAAGAGGGGAAGTGGTTGTGGAATGGGGAACATTGTAGTGGTGTTAGCTGGCGACAGCTGTCTTCACGGACGTTGCATTTTTGTTACTCTATGCAAAGCCGTAGGTGGAGAAACTTCTTCTTCTTCCTTGTACCCTTCATTCATACCTGCTCGCCTGTTTAACAAGCAGTCAACTGCCTGTAAAATCGACATGTTTTTGTAAGCTCCATAAGACATGTAGTCCATAAGTCCATAACTCGTAAATCACTATTCCGACAGAACTCGGAGTAAAGATTTTCGGAGATGTAGCTTATTGGAAATATTCTTTCGGGAAATGTGCCTTTCGGAATCATACCTTAAAAATGTGTATCTGATTTCGGAAATAATCCTTTTGAGTTATGGCTTTTGGAGCAATTCACGGCACCCAGCTAAAATGACCATCAAAAATAAAAATTGTACATTGAATTTTCTAATCTAAGTTAAGTTTATGGAATATAAAAATGTTTAATTATACATAAAGCTTATTTTTATGAAAGACTCAGTTATAGTTAATTCCGCCAGCCTCCCCCCCCCTGCACATAATCCTACCATAGATAAAGGGATATAAAGGGGCTTAATATCCTTTTATCTATGATCCTATGATCCTACCTTCATATTTATTTTTTTATCTCGCCGTTCGGAAGTCTGGAGCCTTCCCCTTATTTTCAGGACGGCCGCTATAGATAAAAACATCCTTTCCTTATTTCCTCTTATCTACGGCTGTACCATCGCCATCGTCTTCAATAATACATCTCGTTGCTTGTTATGTTTAGCTTACTACATGACATTATTAAATAGCCTACCTTTGAAGCAAAAATCAATTTACATAATCATTGTTCCTTATATGTCAGATAAGAGAACAACATACCGTAACCTTTACCTTAGACTAGGGACAGTCTAAGCCTTTACCTAAATCCTAATTCAAACCCGAAAAACCAAGCTCCGTCGGGATCTAATTCTCTTCTCCTCCAGTTTCATCTGCAAGGGGTTGTAGATAACTCAGCAATTAACACTTGTTAAGACCTCTTTCAGAATCTAGATATGGTGCTTGAGGAAAAACCAATTATACTTAGTAGCCAAGAGAAAGTAGTGAAGTTGATCAGTGATGTCAAGCTGAAGTAAGTATATTTTGATGTAAATTGTGTAAGCCATCACATTTTTGTAAATACATCAATTGTTTGATTGTAATAGGTTAATATTTATCGTAGATAACACTATCACTGATGTCTTCCGGCACGCACTTAATATTTATCCCAATCCTAAAATCTCCAATCAATTGCATGCTAGCTTATTAGTTTGTATCGTACACTAATAGCAACAAGTAATCTTTGTTAAGCCCTTGAAATTATATTTTGTCTGTAAAATAACCATTTCTATTTGTCTTTTCGGATGCAGTTCTGTCTACTATTTAATGAAAACTTCAAACTCGTTTGACACTACCTAGGCCTACATTTTTTAACTAACCCATGAGCGGGCGCTTCAATGGTAAAACGTCAGGGAACGCATACCCCGCAATACTAAATCACTTAAATTTAACCCTATTTTACTTGCTTTATAATGAAATATAGGTACCTAGTCTTTATATGTTGACAAACTTCATTAGGAATCACATTTCATCATTGATACCATTAAGTTAGTTGTTTAACTTAAGTTAGTAGGTGTAATATTTCAATTGAATATAGTACCTAATTTTCTAGGTAAGTAATTGGACATGGTAAGTAGTTTTCTAGTATAAAATAGGTATCACTGTTTGTGTTAAGGATGAGGGTGCTCCACAAACTGACACAGTATCAATATTGTACATAACAAGGTACCAAGGGGGAGTGGAAGTATAAACAGCTTTAGGAGATTCCTGGAATGAGGCACGCGAGGTATTGAGCCGGACATGACTGCCGACACCCATTACTCTATGTCTATGCCTGTTTATTTCAATAAAAAAACGTGTGGAGGAAATCTCCGCATGCTCCCGCTGGAGGGTTAATTGAATCAACTCTTTCAAACAAAATGGTTTAGTAATATTGCTAGCCTACATACAGGGGAGTGGCCGGTAAATATGCATTTAACAGTACTGGTGTCAAAATTGGAAATTTTTTCAAAATGCTCGAAATAACAAGCTGATTGCGGAAATTATAGTTTTTTTGTCGGAAACGGCCGGAAAACCCCGGAAAAACAGAAATTGTTTTTTAATTGGTAATGTAGATACTCAAATTAACCGGCAGAGCGAGCGGAACAATAATATGCAAGAATTTTCAAGATCCGACCGCTATTAACAGAGTTACGGCCGGAAATGCGTTGGAAAACTGTCGGAAAAGTTGAAAAAAACTTTGTCCAAAATGTATTATGTGGGTACTCTAATTAAGCGAAATTGCAAGCTGAATAAGAATATGTAAGGATATTTAGGTTCTAACATACAATAACGGAGATAGCAAAATAACATCGGGGTATTGTAAAACTACTTATGGTTTGACTAGTTTGGGTTATATTTATATAGACTTCATTGAAATAGGTTGGATTAAGAATTCTTATGTTAGTTTAGGTTGATTAAGGTCAGGTTATGATAAGTTAAGTTAGGTTAGGTTATGATATGTTACGTCTCGATTATGTTACATCTCGATTATGTTAGGTATAGTTTATAGCCATAGATTCAGCTAAGGATAAAGTTCATGGGATTGTAACATGACTATCAGATCACAACCAAACATTACCAAACTAATATCAAACCTGAATTACTATACTTAACCTAAAATAATCTAACGTGACCATCGATGTAAATAAATACTCTGGATTGGTAACTCAGGCCCTGCAACGCGAGCCACCGGCAGTGGTTGCGTTTAAGATTTTGCAGGGGCGATGGGGGGAACGCATCTTTTGCCGGGCAACTTGTACTGACCGTCTAGTTAAATATTAATTGTAATTACTTAATAGTTATAGCAATAAATCTATTATAGCAAGCTTTACCCGTAAAACTGCTATCAAATCCGCCCGGTTTCAATACGGTTAACAATACAGTTTCGCGCTATTTCTCCCAACGCCCCTTCAATTCCGCCCGGCTGCAACCCCAACGCACAGCTGTGTTGGCTCGGAAATCACTACACGAGCCTTACGGGGAGCGCGCTATCCAGTTGTATTTATTTACATCGATGAACGTGACCAAATATAACCTAACCTAACCAAACATCACCTAACTTAACCTATCAAAACTTTACCTTATCCACCACTTATCAACCCAATATGTTCTAACTCTATATAAACTATCTCATCCTTACATAAACTACTAAAATCTGACCCAAAATACCAAAACCTAACTCTAAAACTAGACCATTACAGACGATTTTCCTTCATTTTCGGGCTTTTCCGGTCATAACCCCGTTTATATACGTTAACAGACTTGAAAATGCTTGCATATTCTTATTCAGCTCGCTCTCCCAGTTAATTTGAGTACCCACTTGATCAATTTTGAAAAAAAATAATTTTTCATTTTTTCGCATTTTCCGGGGTTTTCCGGCCGTTTCCAAAAAAAACTATCATTTCCGGAATAAGCATCAAATTTCCTTCATAAAAAAAAAATTTCAATTTAGACACCAGTACTGTTAAATGCATATTTACCCAATATTGGTGTAGTAGCCTAGTTAGAACGTGGGATTTCGATCTCGGGGCCCGGGTTTTAATCCCGCCAATCACCAATAGCTTTTTCCCCATATGACAATGCCGTTACCAACTAGTCTTAGCCTGAAGAAATGTGCAAAACGCTAGGCTAGGTCTAGCGTCCTGGGATGTGAAGGTGAGACAGTAAATAAAATTATTGCTACATAGAGGCTAGGAACTGTAATATGTGATTTAGAATCAACACAATTAATCTCGCTCAGTGTAAATTTTTTTATTTTATGTTTTGATAACTCAAATCAAAATATAATCTAATATAAAATGCTAAAATTAACGAACCATGTTTTTGGGCTCTGCAGACCTCATCGTCTCGGGCTTAAGTCTCACTGCATTGCATTAGATTAAGACGCCAACCAACAGTAAGGGGTATTTTAAGGCGAACATGAGTTAAGGATGAGTGTAGGATCAACCCCCCCCAAAGGATCAACTCAGAGATCACTCCCACTGTGCCACCTATGGTCATTGGGTGCAACTTCCGCAGAAGGGTTACACCGTTTGCTATTAGTATTTCACTTGTGTTTTCTCATATATTTTAATATTTTGCTCTTACAACCTTTAAAGACCATAAAAGTGCTACAATTATGTGTCAAAAATTTTAATTACTAACTTAAATGTTGATTCAAAGAGTAGACATAATGCCCGTTACCAATATCATCCCATTACTTAGAAACTTCATTAATGAAAATAAACCGATCCTAACCTATAAAACAATTATAAATAAGGTTAGTTAAATTTGAATTTGTCTTGTATGAATATACAGTGAAACCCCTCAAATCCGAACTAATTGGGGCTGAGGCCTGTTCGGATTTCAATTTGTTCGGATTAGCCGAAAAATTATCGTAACGTAACTATTCGCCACTATATTGGGGGTAAACAACCGACGACAATGAGACAGTGTTGCATAGCGGCCGAAGGGAAGTGACCTTGACTGGTGTACGTGCGTAGCGCCGCCGCGCTGTCACCGTTGCTAGGCAACCGAGTGCCAAAAATAGATTACTGGTTCCTCTTGGGCAGGTGGTTCCTCTGGCGATGTAGGTGGCAGTGACAGCGAAGGAGATGAAGCTCCTACGGACGTCGTGACGTACACGGAAGCTGCTTCTGCTCTCGACATCGCACTGCGTTTTGTTGAACAACACCATAACACCCGTCAGCCACTCCAAATGACGTGATGTTCATGCGACACTGGCTTGGAATTGCCTCAGCAGGAAGATTTTTGTCTCTTCGGCAGTTAAAAAAATAACTGATTTCAAGTGATGTTTTAGGTGACAAACTATCTTGTGTTGATATTTTTTGTGTGTTTTGTATTTTTCGGATTAACCTCAATCTATTTAATTTATTGTTGCCAAATTTTGAAATACTGTACGTAAGTAGGCATACATTACTAAAAAACTGTAGTACTGTACCGATTTTAAAATGTTTAAAAATTCATTCTTTTGGGTAAGTGAATATATTTTTTTAAATTTTTCCTACATGTTGTAAAATTTTATATTTTATATCTAGAAATCACGTTCGGATTTGCCGGGATTTCGGATTTCAGGGGTTCGGATTTGAGGTGTTTCACTGTAACTGTTTTAGAATTAAAATCAATACTAACTAAACTATAACTAACTAAACTATAAATGAAATACCAACCACCTATTTTCATCTCAACATAACTTAGCTGATTATGTGGTTTGTGATCTAATTGATGTTTATTTTAAGACCCTTTAAAATAGTTAAGTAAGGTTTCAGGCATGTTGATTTTGTAATTTGGTAATGATTATCTCTCAATAGTTCCCCTCCAGATTTTACAGGATCCTACAGACTTCCCCAATTAGGTGTAACCCTTGTGCGGAAGTATAACCGATCATTGAAATAGTTCTACAAGCAAACCACAGATTGCTGTGCTTGGATCGACTTTCCACACTCTTAATGCAATGTAGCCTGTGGTGTATTTAAAAGACGTTGCTCTTCAGTCCACCAAATAGTTAAAATCTAAAAAAAATAATGATTATAGTCTCTCATTTGTGTGTTGTGCATTTTTTTGGGCCTCCTTATGACTTTTAGTAAATTGCAGATAAAGCATATAATAACCCATTTTTCATATTGCTAAAATCCAGGACGTAATCATAATCAAGGAAGGTTTGGATCTTTTCAAATATTACGTGCTAACCCAAACTAATTATGAATAAATAATAATCATAATAATAATGATTTTGAGCAAATATGAAAAAAACAAAGTTACCCAAAAATTGGAAAACTACCTGCTAAGTATTATCGCGAGCAGCAAATACGGCGGGTGAGTGAGTGTGCTGTTGGCGGAATTATTGTTTATTTATTGGTTTGGGTAGTTAATCAAATATAACATCAAATAGTAGAGTAAACACAAATTTACAAGTAAAAGACCTTGAGAAACGTAAACAAAGCTTTGTCAGTTCAACAAAAACTATTCATTCAGTCATTTCAGCTGATCTTTAGTAGAAAATTTTATGAGTTTACAGTTTTTGCTGCCCGCCGTATTTCGTGCTCTCTACCTACACTACACAATTTTTTAAATAGCGGCCACAGTGCAAAACCGAGGATTTTTTCCCTAAAACAAGGACACATCACAACCGCGGACATAACTAACTATCAAAATAATGAATTGTACTATGTAGATTAAAAATTGTTGATTAATATCAGGTTAGGGTGAATAACTCCTGAAATAATTCAACCTATTCACTATTTACTGCGCTACAATGGTATTAATACGTCAGGGCCCAATAGAATAATAGGAGGTTTTATGTCACTATCCAATAGATATCATCTAGGCCTATATGAAGCCACATGCCATGTTTTAACCATATATGTTTGATAGGCTAGTACGCGAGATTTAAAATTATATTTATGCGTGCTATAGCAGTGTTTATATGGCAAGCACTACTCGTACGCCGGTAACAGCCCGGTGACGTCACACGGCCGGCACCCCAGGCAGCAGGTTTTCGAGCCCGAGAACAATAGAGTGGTGAAGCCCTTACTAGCTGCTCCATCTGGCTCTGTTCAAAATGACATAAATTTTAAAGCTTTGAAACTTTTAGTACGGAAGAAAAAAATGTTTTCTGACATAAAAAAAATTATTTTTTAAATTTCCTTGATGTTTGGTTTAAGACATTCACAGATTTAATTATAATTACAAATAATTTCCAAATATAGCCTCTATAGGTTAAAATGTAACCCTGTGAATAAGAATTTTTGTCCTATTTTTCCACTTTGGACATCTGTCACCCATTAAGTTTACATCCAAAAAAGATTTTTGTTTCCTCAGTACTATCTTATTATAATGGACATGGAAATAGAAAAAAAATTGCATAGTTTATTGACTGCAGCACCTTAAGGGTCTCTATAAAATCTATTTTATCCTGACCCTCATCAATTTTCTTCCCTACAAAACTTTATGCTGAGAACTGTAGCAAAAGTTGTAATTATAAAAAAAACCAGTGATTTATAGATTAGATATTTTTCATAGATTCAGTTGGGATGTAAACTAGTATAAACCCTGAGCTCAGTAATAATATTCAAAAACTTCTCAAGTGCCCAAAGAAAATTTTGGCTTTCATACAACTTTAAATATTCTTTTCATGATTCCAGGAAGATCACTGGAAGCTATCCTATTACAACAACAACTGTCGAGATCTTGAAGGACATCGTGGTAAATTCTGAGTGGAAAAATGCACAGTAAGAAAAGAGAAATAAATAAAAATGCTCTTGCTATTTCACTTCATCATTTTTTAACCTTCACTGATAATGGACTTCTTGTTAAGAAATTATTTTATAAAATGAAGCATTGACACATGGTAATCTGAGTAACCTCTTTTAAATTTTTTCTGCTGAAGACATG
The DNA here is from genome assembly GCA_035578135.1 of Flexamia atlantica. Taxonomy (NCBI): domain Eukaryota; kingdom Metazoa; phylum Arthropoda; class Insecta; order Hemiptera; family Cicadellidae; genus Flexamia; species Flexamia atlantica. The sequence goes on along the minus strand of JAQJVK010000009.1, from coordinate 34,733,167 downwards.
TTTGGAAGCCAAATGTGAAAGAGAAAGAATCTCATTATTGAATCACTTATTCAAGGCCACACGACACAACAAGCCGGAGTTACCCCTCCCCAATCCCTAGTGCAATGTCACAACCGCTGTGTTGGAAATAGCTACCAAAATTATTCAAATATTGTAAATATTTACGAAGAAACTATGTCATTTCGAGCATCAAAATAAAAAATTAAAAACTTAACTGTCAAATTTTGAATGAATCGTTTTAAAAAAAATGAGAAATTACTTATAATGTTTTTGTATTATTAAAAAATAATCAAAAATAATGTAAAAAAAACATAATTTAAATATTTCTTAAAAATGGTTTTCAGCTGCAATTCATTGATTCATGTGATCAGCGTAGTGATGTTGATGGACGATGAAATAATGTTTGTAAACGTAAGCTTAAATCAATAAAATCATTCATTAGCGATAGTCTTAAGTACTCGACAGTGAATCACCATTTACCATTGTAAAAGCATTTGCGAGCCTGTCTGATAATGTGACGTCACCACAGAAGGACTCTGGCCTGTATAGCAGTGTGACCTTGGCTTTTCCCAATGAAATAAAAACAATTTATAAAATTTTACAGAAACATTCTTGCCAGGATATGCTTACATTATTTATTTTTTAAAAAAGAGCCCCCAATATGTGAGAATGTGATTGCTTGATTGATGTAGTATTTGGACCATTTGGCCTTAAACTATCTTCTAAAGAACAGCTTAAATGTAGTCATCACTTGCACCTTTGACTATGAATAATTAATTGCTCAGATTCAAAGTCAATGCTTGTACTTAAACCTATGACTGAAAGGTTGAAATTCAGTATTCTAAACCCAACATTACTGTAACTCCACAGTTATGACAAACAACTTTTGAGTAAAGTCCATTTCTTTCCAAAACGAATTGTTGAAGATAACAATCAAGTCAGATTCTTACTTCATACGAAGGCCTGTAGTCTCTCAACATGTTCTTAACATAAACAGTAGTTTTTTAGTAGCATTATAGCCATAATTCTTACTGCATATATGAAGGCCTGTAGTCTCTCAACATATTAATAACATAAACAGTAGTTTTTTAGAAGCATTATAGGCCTATACTTTCCTTTTCAGAGATATAATCAAAATATTGAAAGCTGAAGGAAGAAAATTAACTCATGCACTCCCTATAAATGCTTCGGTTGGCAACATGGTTCGTCGCATCTTAAAAATCATAAGAGAAGAATACCTTGCTGGTCAACAGGTAATGTATGAGATTTTTTAGACTGAGGAAATTATATTGTTTGGTCTTTATAGTGCTCACTTCGTAAATCAAAGGTTGCCAGGTTTATCCAAAGCAAGATCTTGACAATTCCAAGATTCTGAATGGTACTTTGGTATTATATGGAGGCCATCCTTATACAGCGCGCTGCGGCAGTTATGTTAGGTTGGGTTATCATAAATATGTTTGTCGGACTTTCCTCGTTTCGTTACGAATCTAACGATACCAGATGAGTTGTACTTTTGCCCGCCAAATCCCTTCCAAGTAGGCCAAGGTCAGGTCGTTGACCGGAGCGCGTGCATCACCTGTCACTGCCGGAAAGTATGACTCATCTGGTATCGTTCGATTCGTAAAGAACCGAGGAAAGTCCTAATAACTTATGTATGATAACCCAATCTAACATAACCTAGCATAGGGCGCGCTGTATAAGGCTTGCCATGCATGTGGCAACTGGATGTGGCCGTTAGCAAAGGCAACTCAATCCTCGCCAACATCGCTGTCTTCTGGGAGGCAGAACATAAAGACCGCTCATCATAATTATGTCAAAATTGGACCGTAAGTCAATTAAAATTTGTTCTTTCCAATTTTATGGTTATTTTTGGTATCCAGTGAATAAAATGTCTAAAAAAATAGTGGCCTTCGTATAATACCAAAGTACCTTCTGAATTTTGCGAACGTTCGAGTCTAAAGTCAGCTGCCATTGATTATTGGGCTATTAATCATTCTGTCAAAATGAATCAGCTGGTCTTTGTCAGTAACATTTCATCCCAAAGGGCCGCATCACATTGGTCGAGTAGAAGGGCGAGTTAGACTTAAATCGACCAATGTAAACCGGCCTTTACGAATGGGCGAGTCGAGTGGCAGGCGAGTTGACAATTCTAAAGTGTAGGTGATCCTATCAACTAGGCTGAGCTGACTCGGCCGAGTTAACTCGACCAATGTGATGTGGACCGTACATCCCGTAGGTATTCATCCTTCACCAATATTTTGAATAAATTAAATACAGCCAATGATGGGTTTGGTCTAACAAGGTTTTAAAAAGAAGAAATAATGTAATTCGTTCCATTACGGGTACTTATTTATTTCTATCACAAATGCTGGATCTTTTCTGTTATACGTATACCACCATTCTAAATTTACCCTTCATGCTTGATATTTGACAGAGCACCATAAACTATGTCAAATAATTGTTATTAATCGTTTTAAAGTGGAAATTTCTTGAAAGAATATTTTATCTGCGGTTTCGTTATCTTATCTACCGTTATCTCTGCCTAGACACGAGAAGCCAGCGTCTGCCCGTCTAGCGGTCCCACTTACAGTTTCTTAGGTCAGGTTAGGTAAGGTTACGTTAGGTTAGGTTAGGTTGCATTACCTAACCTAACCTATCCTAACCAAACTTACCACCTACCTTGTACCTATTTATGCCTCCGTCTGGCTGCTGCGGCGTTGGAGTTGTCAAGTGCCCGGTGCAACCGGGGCACTATATTTATGATTTGATGGTAGATGGTTGATGGTAGAATTGATGGAATCTGGTTGTTAGTGGTGGTTGACATGTTACCAAAATCAAGCTCGATAAACAAACCTGAAACAGTGGAATACGTATAACGGAAAAGATCCCAAATGCTACCATAATCAAGATATGTTGGTTATTCAAGTTTTCTCCGCCTTAATGGATTTCCATTCATTCTTTTAATGTAAAACTTGACAAACCCAACAACTGGAGGGGTCCACCGTAAAACAGTTTAAGTGACAAAAACCTAGTTTCAAGAAATTAACACGTTCAGCTCAATGGAAGTCAACAGTCAGTTTTTGTACCATAATCCTGACGTGCGCCACTTTCCAAAACTCCGACGTGTACCACCGGTGGCGCACTGTTCCCATTTGATTCAATGCTTTTTCACAGCGTTTTCGGAGCTTTTCTGGGCTATATTATTTGTGTGTTCGTATTTTAGGGTTGTGTAGACTCACCGTGGCCACTAATGGCGCACGTGTAAACTTTTTTATAAAAAAAATAAATGTAAAGATCAAGATGACGTAAAAACGCCAAAAATGGCGGAAGGGGCGCAAAAAACCCAGGAAGTGCTTTTCTCGTACGGAGGTTGCCATCGGTGAATCATGCGTGTGCCACCGTGGCGCACGTTGGCTGGCACGTCGGCCTGTGGTGATTTCAGTATGCCCACCGGACGACGTGCGCCACCGGTGGTACACAATTAACAGTGATTAATTTAAGTTAAATTAGCTATTTTAGGTACACACAAGGTAAAATCAACGGATATTTTTATGATTTAGTTAAAAGTACAACTTAGGTTAGTTTCGTCTTTTTAGTTAGTTTACCGATTATTGCAACGTCCTTTTAATAAGTTTGAAAATTCAGTCGTGTACCACCAGTGGCGCACGTCGTGCTGAAGGTGTTAAGCATTGAAAGTTGAATTCTAAAAATTTAGGCTTTTTCAAGGTTAGAACTTATAATCATGTATAGTTTTTTACCAAATTTAAAACATAATAATGAAGTTTTATATTAAATTTTACTTGCTAATAAGCATTTTAAAATGTTTTAAGTGGTTTTATGGGGTTATAACATCCTAAACGACTGGTGTTTGAAAAGTTCTCTTACGATCTGCTCTTCTGCTTTGGAAGAAAACATCCGGGAATTAGAAATTTCATTATAAACAGAAATAAAACTGAATTTTAAACAATTTTGTTGATATAAAAGTACAAAAACATAATGTTGCTACATGATATGATGTCATTTTGCGAAAACTTATCCAAAGGTGGCGCTTAAAACGTTATTCTACTCACCTCTTTTGGGGGCAGTTATCCAGGCCTTCACTTCTTAGTTTCTGAAATATAGCGTGATCCAGCATTTCATCATTCCTTCTTAGTCTTATCCTTCCACTTTCCAATATTTACTTTTTGTCTTTTATTTTTATTTATGCAATCTAGGTTGTTGGGCGACAACACCACGACTGGCGGGTAGCCCATCTTTCGGTGAATAGAACGTTATTCCCCAGAAAATCCGTGGAGTCTCGCGAACCACGCCAACTGTGCCAGATGAAATCAGGGCTGGCAACTCAAATATCCTCAAAACAAAATATACCACAGTGTAGCTTGTGTCCTATAAAACCTTTTTACTGAATATCTCCAATTTTGAAATTTTGTAGCTTAGAACATTTTACAGGGGACCCCTTCAATTCTGTATGAAAAATTGTCAAATTCTGTAATAGGCCTACAATAGTTATTTGTGTGTAGAGTGAGTTAAGTACCTAGAACATTGCCTCACGAGTGAAACTGTTGGCACCCGAGCTTGTCGAGGATGACAAGTTTCATGAGGGAGGAGACAATGTGCTTTACTCTCGAAATACACACAACATTTTTGTCTTACTCGCAATAGTAAATATCCTGACCATAAACATTTAATTTATTTTAGTAAGTAATACAAAATATCCGTTTTATTTTGTTCTGCTATTAGTGCCTGTATCCTGGTAGCTGCAACTGTGCATGCAACAGCGATCAGCTGATTTTTGCAACATTTTTGCATGCTTAATTCTTAAGATGTTCTCACGGCTGATTGTTGTTAATGTTATTCTTATTTAATTATTCCTGCCGCTATCCTGATAGCGCCTGCATTCATTGAGCTGCAACATCTTTGCATTATGTATGCATGAAAATTTGAAGGTGCTCTAGTTTTTGAATTATTGATTTCAACATTTGTCTCCTGCCGGGAAATGAAGTAATCATTTTACTCTCGCTGGGAGACAAATTATTATTTTACTCATCCATTACAAGGAGTAAAAAGCATTTAAAACATAGCAGGTGGGGGAATAATAAGTTTTTAACCCATGCTTTGAAACAAACTCCTGCAGACCCCTCGCCCTGTGTGGTGGGTTCGCTCCCTGTATCGAACCTCAATCTATCAGCGCTGCATGAGAGCTTCATCCCGGAATCAAAAATACATTTTTGTATAACAATACTAGTAGCAATGGGGTTTTCTACAGTTTACTTAAGAAAATATTGTTAATTGATTATTTCAGGGACGCCATTGTTTCAAACACCAGATTATTTCAGAGACACCTCCAATATAAACTATAAATAATTTTTAAATTAAGAAATTTAAAAACTAAGTTAAGTTTATTAAATTAAGTTTTTTTAAGAGGGTGGCGGTCTCTACAGAGTTTGGATTCCGTTTAAATCTTTTATATTTTCTCATTAAATAATAATACAGTAGACCCGCTCTTAACCGACCCAAACGGGACCAGACCTAGGTCGGATAACTGAAAAGGTCAGTTAAAACGGGTAATCCTCTAAACATCCAAAAATGAAAGCTCTATTGACTTAGGGTTCTATTAACGTAATTCTAAAGCCTTTCGTTGATTGTTTTGAAAATAAACTATGATTAATTATAAACCTATTTTCCAAAATACTGTAGAATTGTCACAAATAACCCCAACACACGGTCAAAACAAAACCTTTCTATAAACTAAACAGTAGACTTACTTGTTTTTAAAAAATGATTATGTTAACACCTTTAAAAACGTGTTGATAATTCTTTACAAATCTTTTGTACACTGTATTAATTGTCAATGCATCTACTGTCCGTTCTATAAGTTAATAAGTGCTGTATTCAAAATATTTTAACCCGTAACAACCTGTACAGTTGAGCGTAACTTTCCAATCGCCGAGTATGGAAACGGAAATGCTGCAATTCGTAGAAAAGGGCGGTTAAACCGAACTGTTCTAAAAACAGGGTCGGTTAAAACGATCTTTAATATTTGATAAGCAACGGCGGATAATCCGAACGTCGGTTCAAACGAGGTCGGTTAAAAGGGGGTCTACTGTATGAGGATTTTGTTGATTTTGCATGGGGTTGTCATTTTTTACTCTAGCTTCTGATCTGAACAGAATAAACAAGAAGAAGTGGACCCTCAAGAGTCGCTTCACAAGATTGTTACCAGCGAAGGTGAGATGGATGATTACTCCAAGGAGAGTCCTCAGCTCAAGGAGCAAGTGTTGGAGCACATTTCTGAATTCCAAATGGAGTTGGAGACGAGGTAAAATCAAATTGTACTTTATTTTGAATTTTGTCATTTAATTTTAGAAATATATCAGTATTTTTCTTTGCATCCTATCAAAAGTTTTCCAGTAAATTTAAGGACAAAATAAAAGTGACAAGTCCAAACACTTGGAAACTGTACTAATTTATTGAATGAATTGTTTACAGCATTGACAACATTGCTCAACAGGCTAAGGAGCATATTCATGCCAATGAGATCATTATGACCATCGGAAAGTCCAGTGTCGTAGAAGCGTTTCTCAAGAAGGCTGCTCATGATCGCAAGTTTGATGTCATCGTGGCAGAGTGTGCACCTTTCTTCCATGTAAGTTACACTACAAAAATAATGTTAGTTGGCAATGAATTTTGGGGAATCTGATGGAAAAAATGTTAGTTTGTCGAAATCTGTTATAACATTGCCTGTAAATTTGTCAGATGTAGACAAAAGTTTTATCAAATTCATTGATATTTCCGAAACACTTACACACACAATACAGTTCACTTGTTGAGTGTAATGTGGCACTTAAGAGATTTTGGAGAACCAACACAATAGGCATTGACCATGGAGAGGGGTAGAAGTGCATTGTAAAATTATTTTTGGATTTAACAATCCTCACACATCCTCTGACTGCATTTTCGCTAGGCAGATTTTATTTTGTTACAGATTTTTCACCGGGCAGTTAATTGTACTAGGTTTAATTGTCCATGCAAGCGATTTGTTTCTTGCAGTTTCAGTAAGATACGATTTGCTCAAATTTTGGCTAAACTTTAGAATCCATCTCCACCATTAAAATCTAAGTTAAAAATCAAAATTTTATTAACTTGATAAAAATATTTGATTTCCTTTCAAACACATTTTATTGTTATTGCTGTGAGCCTTATTTGAAATGAACAGTTTAAGTTCCTGTTTTAACCATTTATTAAAATGTAGGTTTCAGTTATATCTTTTACTATCCTATTACAATTAGAGAAACTGACAAACCAAGGGTCAGGCTGTCAGTCATGGATTAGAAAAATTTGCTTTGTTAGCTAATTCATTGTTATATGGTATTACGATAATTGACTTGACTTGTATCTATCGTACTTTACTTTCAGCTCTATAAGTCTCATAGTTTCGGGGATTTGCTGTCCAATAGAAAACCCCCTCTCCTTTAAATAAGGTATAAAATGTAGATTTTATTTATGTGATTTTTTTGTACTCTTTGAGATTAGTTATGATGACTTTTAATTAAATGAATAAAATTACATATAAAAAAATTGGTGATTGATTAGATTGGGATTAACATTTGGGATTAACATGTTTTGGGAATTACATTATCAAAATTTGATAATATTTTGACCTGCCGACCATGTGGGTGACAAAGCAAAATTAAAACCTATGAAAACAATGCTTTACACCAGTAACTTGATTTGTTACCCAATTTTGGGCACACGAAAAATAAGATTAACTCGAGAACAATAATGCATTAGCTTTATTTAACGATACTGAATTCGGCTAAACTGACAGGAATGCTTGCAACACTTACAGTGGATTTAGAAAACTGCCGAAACGCTATCTAGGAGGCGTGGGATGTACTACGTCATGTTGGTTCGCCATGGTGCCGCTAGGTGCCTACCAGAGACATCCATTGGCAAAGCAGTCAAACGCTGCACTACTTCGGTTGCCAACCTGATCGGGTCGTGTAATATTACATGAATCTCAAACTCAATACTATTAATAATAAATTAAAATAATATTTGATAATATTTTACACCTCCAAATTTAAGATAATAATTAATGTATAAAAGCCACCTATCCACACTTATATTTGTAAAGCTGTTTCAAATACCCAAATTTATTAAAATAAATAATCAATATTTTCATACATAATAAAATCAGTGAAAGTGTAATGGCTTGCAAGTGCCTAAATGTGAATTGTGCTACCTAAATCTACTAAACAACATATGTGATGTACAAAATTTGATTCCAACAATGCTAACAATGAGAAAAGGAGAGTTGGAGAGAAGCCTCCAAAGAGTCATGACATGTTAAAAACTAGGGAGTGTTAAAATTTAATTAATATGAAAATAAAAGGCCATGACCTTGGTGTTATCCTATTTAATTAGTGTTTTCAGGACATAAGGCCTGAAATTTTCATTAGTCAACGGTGCGTGGAGAGAAATAGGCCCATTTTATTGTTTAGACAACTCTCCACCAGAAGCCTACAGGATTGGTAAGACCTCTCCATTTTGAAATACTCACCAAATCTCAAGAAATTTGAATATGTATTCTTTTGGCACAAATTTTCAACCAACAAGAATTCAATTAAATGAACTAATAAGTATTATTTAATAATTGAAGAAAGTTTATCAACAAGAAAAATTGTACTTGAAAAATAATTCCAAAATTTAAGAAGCCAAACCTAGAACAATCATGTGGTCAACCATTGTTGGGGACAGTTTAGTAGTGATCTTCTGAAGAAGAAAATTTAAAGTATTTTCCTATTTAATAAACTTTGAACTGAACTTAAATGACATAAATTAATCTGAACTTAATGTTACTTCAAATATTGACCTTATTCTCTCCTCTGACATTCATTCAAGGCACGAAACCAACCCCTGATGATCATTTATATTTGAAACTATTGCATAGGACTTAGTTACATATCTTATAAAGTACCTCCATTTGAATATTAATAAACATAATAATTATTCCCCAGATTGTAAAGCTTGTGATGTATCCCAATGTGAATGAGAATATTATTGTATTAAAGTAATAAAAATTATTGTCAAATATATCCATCTCTCATTTCAGAATGTTATTGTAAGCATAGGGCAGCCATCTTGAATAAACATTCAATAGATATCTACTATTGTATCAGCTGGGCAAAGCCAAATCAGGGCAAACGATAAAACCATTCAAGAATAAAGATTAAAGATAGGCTAAAAGAAAAATGAAATCTGTGTTTAAAGAGATAAAAAAATTTTACAGTCGGCAGGTCGTTCCGCCCAACTTACCTATACTGACCCGATCACACCATCGTGTCAGTTTTCATGTTAAATTGATGTTTACTTTAAATTTGTAATAATTAAATAATTTTTTTTAGGTTAAGGAGTTACCAAATGACTGACTGGTAAACCTGAAGATTGACGTGTTAATATCCTAGGTCAAAAATTTATTCATGAAGTCAAATAGTACAGTAACATAAAAATAAAAACAAAATGAAATTTGACTTGAATTTTTGAAAATTTATCAACTTAAGAGCATTTGAGGGTAAAGGAAGTAAAATGCCTATTGAGCATTAAATGTAGAAAATTTCATTCTCTTTTGCTGGTGTGCCCTTTTGTGTTTCGATAGGACCTCTTTGCTGCTAGAGCCAAAAAGCAAGAAGTATGTTTTTTAAATTCTTAAATATCTTCCTTTTTTCTCAAGGTGTGCGCATTTTTTAATTTGACAGTTTTTCTGTATATGAAATTCCTTGAAGAATAGTTTTGCCGGATTTTAAGTATCTAGCCCATTAGGAAGTGGAAAAACATTTGTATACCTGAGTAGGTACGTGAGTCAGTTACACATGCAGTTCTTTTTATAATAGATTCTGATTCTATCAACATTTTGACTGTTTCTATCGCAGGGCCACGAGCTGGCGGCCAGCCTGGCCAGGAGCAAGATCCAGACCACACTCATACCAGACTCGGCCATATTCGGGATCATGTCGCGTGTGAACAAGGTGATCATCGGCACACAGACGGTGATGGCCAACGGCGGCCTGCGAGCCGTGTGCGGGGCCCACACCCTGGCGCTGGCTGCCAAACACTACTCTGTCCCGGTAACCCTACATTCAGCCTACATTTCTACATTAATTTCTTCTAATTTTTTCAAATCAAATGGGACAGAGACGAAAGCTGTACGACTCTCCATCCAAGAAATATGCCATGAATATAAATGAGATAAGTTGCTTGGGTCACAGCTAAAAAGCTGAAAGTTTCTAACTATTTCCAGATTCCGAGAAATCTTATTTCTTGATACCTGTCAACTTCCTTTCCCTTATCAGTTGAATATTGTTACGTTGAGCGGAGACCACTCCTTGTCGATCATTGTGTTCTAAAATAGATCACAATTGTGAGCTAACAGGAAAGTTACTTGGAAACAGTAGCCAACTACTTGACTCATTTTTGAGTATTTTGATTAGGATTTTTGCGGACATTTGCCATCACTGATTAGTAAAAAACAAGTTTCACGACGTTTCGGGATCTGGAATCTGATCCCGTCTTCAGGTGGAAGAAAACCTAGAACATAACAAGATTAGTAACACATGGCCAGGAAAACCTGGACAAAAAACACAGCTAAAACAGAACTGTAAAAGCAGTCACGAAAACACTAAGCTGAAAAGAAAAACAAAAACACAAAATAACACAGGAATCACAAGTATCAGAATCACCAGACAGGAGAGAGCACGTCCACACCCAATCAGAGCTGAGCTGAGACTGGTGGGAGGAAAGCAAATGGCGGCGGCGGCGGAAATGGCGGCAGCCACAGCCAACCAAATCCCGGCGCGCTACCGGTGGCGAAAACCTGAAACAGAGACATGTGATATGCAAATTCCGTGTGTCTGTTTGTGTTTTTTAGTTAATTTTTAACCTGATTTTGCCCCTTGGCCTTGCTACGAGTTAACATGTTGTGAGAATTTTGAACAGAATTGTTAGTAATTACCCTATTTGCTGACACTTTATTTTCCCTGTCTTTCAATTCTTTGTTTAATATTGGTAGCCATACTGGCCTTATTTCAAGAGAAGATTGACTGATTGGTTGGTCTGCTAGTTTTATGTATGAAGCTTCAAATTAGTTTTCTTTTGAAAAAATGAGGTTCGCGGTGTTCTATTTTTGATTCGTCAAAATTCATCTGGTGATTTTCAGACCAGCAGTGTTGAGCAATTTTTGATTTATCCACTAAGCCCTTCCTCGTGTTATCTTTGTGTTCTTTGATTCTAACATTTAAAGGTCTTTTTGTCTCGCCATAATACGGCCTAGAGCAACTATTGCAGTTTATTCTGTAAACACAGTTTTTTGATCCCTGAGTACCATTTTTTGGTTTGGTTTTTACGAGACATTGCCTAAGAGTGTTTTGTGTCCTAAACGCGGTTCTAACTTTGAACTTCCTAGCAACTCTTCTAATTTTTTCCGATAATCCTGGCACATGTTCAAAATTCTCACAACATGTTAACCCGTAGCAAGGCCAAGGGGCAAAATCAGGTTAAAAATTAACTAAAAAACACAAACAGACACACGGAATTTGCATATCACATGTCTCTGTTTCAGGTTTTCGCCACCGGTAGCGCGCCGGGATTTGGTTGGCTGTGGCTGCCGCCATTTCCGCCGCCGCCGCCATTTGCTTTCCTCCCACCAGTTTCAGCTCAGCTCCGATTGGGTGTGGACGTGCTCTCTCCTGTCTGGTGATTCTGATACTTGTGATTCCTGTGTTATTTTGTGTTTTTGTTTTTCTTTTCAGCTTAGTGTTTTCGTGACTGCTTTTACAGTTCTCTGTTTTAGCTGTGTTTTTTGTCCAGGTTTTCCTGGCCATGTGTTACTAATCTTGTTATGTTCTAGGTTTTCTTCCACCTGAAGACGGGATCAGATTCCAGATCCCGAAACGTCGTGAAACTTGTTTTTTACTAATCAGTGATGGCAAATGTCCGCAAAAATCCTAATCAAAATATAAAATCACCATCACCAACAATGAATTTCAAACAAAGAATTTTTGAGTAGTCGTAACAACTCGACTCAAATTTGAGTAATTGTAAAAAGATTATATTTACTCTGCCAAGTCGAGTACTCACCCACCCCTAGAACACGATCTTCTTGATAGATGTTCTTCCTATATATTCTTGGAAATTACGCCCTTAAGTTTTTTCTATTTATTCAACAAAAAAAAATGAAAAATGTTCTGCTAACAAGTTTTGTTAGTGAAGTCTTACCAAAAACTTAGCAACCTATTGGTGTACTATGTTTGCATTTGTTTTCAGGTGATTGTGTTGGCGCCAATGTACAAGTTGTGCCCCCAGTATTTGTGCTCTTATGATCAAGACCTGTTCAACAGTTTTATTTCGCCTGAGGGAGTTCTCAACTATTCTGATGGTGAAATTCTCAACAAAGTTCACGTTTACAATCCTGTCTTCGACTACGTTCCTCCAGAACTGGTCACTTTGTTCATATCAAACACGTAAGTTTACAAGTAATCAAGTTATTTTTAGCCAGATATTGTTTTTTTATGTGGTCAGGAGTTCAGGATGTCTAAATTGTGTATCGCGTGCAATATAATTTCAATATAATTTTTTTGAAATTGCAATATAATTTCTGTGTTATTTATGGCCTTTTTCACATATAGCCCAGTCAAAAAACTTAAATAAATGGCCCAACCCGGAAAAAATTCTGTTGATTTTGAAACTTTGCACACTTATTAAGAAGTACTGAGGATCAACAAAAGTCCTCATAAATATGTGGCAAGCCCTAGTGGAAATTGACAGAAACAGGGTACTTTCTTTGGTTTTTCGCAAAAACCTCGAGAACCATTGGTCGGAGTTAAAAACTTTAATGTACAAAATAAAGCTTATTAAATTTGCTACAAAAATGATGCGTAGATTTCCTTTGCACTCCTAATGGTTAGCGAGTTATGGAGCACTAAACATAAGGGGGTTTTCACAATTTTTCCCTGATGATGAGTAAAAATTTGTTTTTTTAGCTTTTAATGTATAAAAATAAAAATAATCTAATTTTGGTGGGAAACGTTAAATTAGCTAAAAAAACATTCAATGTAGTATCCTGAATTGTTGCTTTATGTCCATTGGTATCCGAGATAATGAAAGTGGTAAACACCCCTTACATTGCACCTATGTCATCCTTATGGGAAAAAAATTCAATATCTCGCTTATTTCGCAACATATTTTAGTAAAACTTGATTTGTGGCTAAATTTAGTTGAGATATATAGCCGGGTAAACATCATTCTGGGTGTCTGTGAAATGAGCCTAAGAAAACACAGAAATCATTGATCGCACTCAAATTATCCACCAGGGTACCTCTTACTCTTTTTCAAATTAATTTCTGTCCCACCGAGTTCTCCTTCAAGATGTCTACTGGTCCTCCAAAAGTCTTCCTTGGAAAAAGTCCTCACATTTTTCCAGTTGATAAAAAAATTAGTGTCTTCCAAAAGCCCTCGTTGTCACTGCCCTTGATGTACACACCCTGCTGGTGTTTGAAGAAAAATTATTGCTGAATTGAAAATCCTGTACCTATAATTCAACTCAGAATTTTTACATAACTTAACAATTTTAACCATTAATCCATCAAAGTATTGAGTTTTCTCTCTAAGATTTGTCTCTATATACCTAATGCTAGGGAGTTTTTTGATCAAGACTACTCCTATTCTCAACTGATTTTAATAATTTAGTTGTCGTTGGAAAGGACTCTGCATTGTTTTGCAGGAAATAAAATTTATGAAGGTTAGGCTAAACGGAAGAGCCCATGAAAGATTTGTATTTCTTCATAAGAAATAACTTCGGAGTAGAAATTTAAAGAAAACATGTGCAAGAGGCATGTGTTGTCACCTTAATTAATCGTGAATGTATTTGCAAGTGATGCTGCACCAGTAATCTGCACCTCAAAATCAAGCCATACTTTAATCAATGCAAAGAATAAAGAAATTAAATTTCAACATTAGTCATAGAAGGGGGCTAGTTTGCATTAAGTAGAGAAGCCATTAGGCATTTGGCTGTTATTAGAGTATTCGGAAATTAGATGTTTTAAAACCTAAATCTGGTATTACAGTGAAGTGTAGCCTTTCGGGTTAAGGCATGAGAATTATCTAAAGTAATTTTGTCTATAAAATAACCCATTATTTTTCAGTGGGGGTCATGCTCCTTCCTATGTCTACAGACTGTTAAGTGAGCTCTATCATCCGGACGATCACAGTTTGTAATTTTGTTATATAGTGAATGATTTATTTGTTGTAATTAAACTATAAAGCAGTATTTTTTTTGTTTTTTCACTTCCTCCTTCCTTCATGAAAGAATCAGAGAAAGGTTTGCTTTGGCCAAAGTTTTAAAATATATTTTTCCTTGAATTTCCTGAAAATAATTAAAGGTGTTTTAAATGTCCTTAATTCATATGGGTTTGAAATATTTCTCTGTTTGATTACAAAATATATAAAAAACCAGATAATAACAAAGTAGGTCAAAATAAAAAGGTTGATATAAGTTATGAATCTTTTTAGACACCTACGATTTTGTTTCCAAGGGCATAAGAAAGCAAAATCAACCTATATTAAAAAAGATGGCTAATATATCTAGTTCATGGATAAATATAGTTTTGTCTTGTGAAGTATTTTGCTTTATTTCATGTAATAAAGTGTAACCAATTCCGAACCTATCCACTTCTTTTATGGACTCACAAAAACAATTTTTGAGAAGATTTTGTGGATAAATGGCAATGAATGTTAGTTGTTAATAGTGAGTATTTCAGAAGTAGGCCTAAGTGTATCAAACTTCAATCAAATTTTCTAATAGAATGGTATATTAAAAGAAGCAACAACATAAGCAATGAAGACAGGATACTGCAAGTAAAATAAAAGGTTGAAGGTGTATACAAATTTTATTGTAAATAACAAATATTTAGATTCTAGTCCCTAACTGAAAATCGTTTTTAAACATATATGTTTTGGGAATGGTCTAAATATTCTTAATACAATAGATACTCACAACCTGTTGTGTATTTGAATACTCAAAGTTGATCTCACGTTAAGTTGTCTAAGTATCGGTCAACCTGGGCAAGCACCATGTGTCCTGGCGAGGCTGTTCACAACAGGAGATTTGTAGAGACCGTTAAAAACCGGGCTTGGTACCATCCACCCGTCAGCTCAGTTCATGTGACACTTGTGAAACATATTTTCAGGCCTGGAAAGAAGATTAAGTGGGAGAAAAACAGATGAAAAATGTGGATCAATACAAAAGTCTCTGACCCAGACAAAAGGAGGGGTCAGAGTGGCTAGTTGCAGTGGACAAACCACTGGGCGGTGGGGTTGCCACATCCCTACGCCAACTTTTAGGGGAATTTGAAACTTTGTTTAGGTCTCAATCCAATCAAATGTAACAAATTCCAAACTTTTTTCTACTAATGTGTACTCACCCAAAATATGATATTCCATGAAATATGATAAACTAAAGTATGTAAACTACGGATTGGAAGGAAATTACACCCACTTCTATAATTGTATTGAAGCTAGAAGGATCTACAGCCTGGATGGGATGTTCTCCCGTCAGCACAGCGTAGGTAGCATCGGGATGAGAGCAAGGTGAAGTTTCTTCTTTAGATGGTCCAGGAAAGACGGAAAGTTGAGCAGGGCTGCAGAGGATGAAATTCTCATGGTTACAGCGTAGTTTTCTTTACTTGTCTGCATTCAAGCGGAGAGTCAGCTGTGAGTCGCCTCGTTGGACACCTAGAAGGGTTCGGTTCACCCACGAGGAGTGAACGTTCTAACTTGGACTTCTTAGGTGTAGGGATCAAAAGTCTTAGTAACTGTACACTAGGTACTGGTCAGTGCACTTTTGTCCAATTATCCTAGAGTAAATGTCGCGGTGACAGGTTAAGATGCAGGGACAGGGGAACAAGGTGGCCTGGAAACTGGGGTTGGGAGAACAGATTATTAATATAAATAAAGTTCTAGGATTGCGAACAAAATTTAAAAGTTTTTTTCTAATTGTTAGGAAATACTTTTATATGAGAAGATACTATAGAATGGAATGATGTGTATGGAAAGCTTACCCTAGCTAAGGATGCTGTTAAAAACTCGTATATTGCAAAAAGGGACTAGAGTAGCCATTTTACAGATCCCTCAGATCTCTCTGGAGACCTGAAAAATGACATCTCACCACCTTGGTGTAGGGAACGTAAATAATGATAAAGCGGTTACAGCGTAGTTTTCTTTACTTGTCTGCAATCAGGCGGAGAGTCAGCTGTGAGTCGCCTCGTTGGACACCTAGAAGGGTTCGGTTCACCCACGAGGAGTGAACGTTCTAACTTGGACTTCTTAGGTGTAGGGATCAAAAGTCTTAGTAACCGTACACCAGGTACTGGTCAGTGCACTTTTGTCCAATTATCCTAGAGTAAGTGTCGCGGTGACAGGTTAAGATGCAGGGACGGGGAACAAGTTTCCATCTTGGCTTGGAAACTGGCGTTGGGAGAACAGTTATAGGATTGAGTAAAAAATGGAAATGTTCTTTTCTGATTATTTGGAAATATTTTTATATGAGAAAATACTGCAGAATGGAATGATTTGTATGGAAAACTTGTCCTAGCTAAGGATGTAAAATCCTTGTAAAATACTCGTTGTTGTAGATTGCAAAAAGGGACTGGAGTAGCCATTTACAGATCTCTCAGATCTCTCACGAGACCTGAAAAATGACATCTGACCACCTTGGTGCAGGGAATGTGAATAATGACTTTTTAGATGAGCCGAGTGAAAATTAATTCTGTTAGGGAGTTGTCTCTCCTGGATATCTGATACAAAAGAAAATACCCCCGTTGCAGCAGACCTGCATACTCAGCGAATTTCAAATGCAAAACAACGTATTTCAAGCAAACATAGCAAGATTTGACATGTTTTGTTAAGCTCCATAAGAATAACATGGGAAATGAGTATGCAGGTTTGCTGCTACAGGTATATTAAAACTGGATGGTTTTAATTCAATATTTAGTAGATCTGAACTAGAAGAAGCCATTTACCAAGTTTTATCAAGATATGTTCAGAAATAAGCGAGATATAGAATTTTACTTATTTCCCATAAGGTTAACATTGGGACAACGTACTGTGTTTACCACTTTCAATATCTCGGTAACCAATGGGCATAGAGCAGTGATTCAAAATACTAAATTATTTGTTTTTTTGAGCTGAATTCAATGGTGCCCACAAAAATTTGATAAATTTTATTTCTCTATGTAAAAAACTCAAAAAACCCATTTTTGGGGGGGTTTATCCCCCTTTACCCCCCCCCCCTTCCGGTGGTCTGATCGGGCTGGTTCACGAACTCGTCCAATTGATTACCACTTTACATGTCCGTACCAAATTTCATAAAGATCGGACCATTTTTGCGGCCGCTATCGTGCTAACAGACACATATATATATATAAATTCGAACGAATAGTGTTTTTTGCTTCTGGGGGCCCCAAAACGAAAAGTTATAGTGGTCCCGAGCTTAGGTCTTACCATGAGACCTACGGTAATAGCTTCTTCCCTATAGGGGAAATTCGCTAAAACCAAACCCATGAGGCTGTATTGTTTAGAAAATAGAAAAATACCTACAGTGAATGTGGAAATTCAATTTTACATTGATACTGAAAATCTGTTGTTAATCTTTTATGACAGAATATCAAAGAAAAATTTTTTTTTTCAAGACGCCATGACCAAGCTGTTTGAATTTAGGAAATATAAATTATTGCTAAACCAAATAAATGTTTTTATTATTGAAGTATGTTTTCCATTTCAATAATAATAAAATAATAAAGTCTGTTTTTCAAAATAAAATCTTGCAAGGTAAAAAAGTTATACAGTCGTTATTTCTTTTTAAACCCGCTTTTTATTCCACTTTCTTGGTTTTTTTCAAAAGATGAGAGAATTTAAAGCAAATACCACCTGAGGGAACAAATAATACTCAATCATGTCATATGTTATTAAGCTTTTTTCTCTACTCGATTTGTAGCTATTAAAAAATCGTAAAATGTAATGGGTGACGAAAGTTAATTTATACATTATTCATGGCGTAGTCAATAATTAACAATCAATCAATTATTTAGTCTTTATCGTATTTAATTTTGCGAAAATTGGTATATTTTTCAAAATATCTTTTTAATAGACACCAAAGCGAAAATGAATATAAAATAAATGTCCAACAGTTAAGACTGATTTACACATGGGGAGTCAGAAGGAGACTTAAAACTTGCAATCCAACTATACTGTTGGGGGCAGTTAAGCGTGTTTAAAAACGGGTAAGTAGGGAGTTGATAGGACTCGGCCAAGTGAACTCGCTCATCGACTCCTCCCGTGTATATCAGAATTAAATGTTATATTAAAGTTTAGCCTTACATTTCTAGGTGAATAATTTGAATATAAACTCACCTGGCAATTAGATGCAGTCAGTACTGCATGTTACTCTATATAGCGCTACAGACTGTTGAACTACTAGTTTGGAACTTGTTGAATTGAATTGTTAAGAGTATCCAATGTTAAAACCATTTCAAATCAAAACTCGTATTCGAGAAAATCTCTCCATCCGACTAACTCGGACTGAGTTGTTTTACATAAGGCTATTCGGATGTATTGTTGCACGATCCGAGTAGCGTTCGAGTGATCTTTCAAAATCACTCGGTCAGTGATTAACTGGACCCTGTCAACCCGCCTTAACATTTTTCTTCATGCCACGGTAAATAATGGCATTCGGGTTATGGCTGGGGTGGTCTTGAAATCCCGACAAAATACATTACATTGTTTGCTTCTTGGTTGAGGAATTCATTTCCTTAATAGACCAGTTTCAAAATGTTAAAAAAACATTCTGTCCTATGATAAAGCCAGAAAATAACAAATTTACCTTGATCTAATAGGTCAATTGCACATTTAATTTTAAGTAAGCAAACACTACATTAAATTGTAGCAGCATTATAAAGCTTACAGGATGATGAGTTAGAAAATTCAAAAAGTTTACCAGCATCTACACCAAAACAGTTTTTTAGTATTGAAAAATTCATCCATACTTTCTTGTCTCAGAAGAAAGTGGTTAGTTATAAAAACCGTAAACCAAGGGCGCCCGCAGGATATTTTCCCAGGGGGGGCAAACAGTTTTTTTCCTGGGGTTTTATTGGGATGAGGAAAATATCCCGGGATCCCTCATTGGATCCGCAGCCCTCTTCTGGAGAAACAGGAAGATAAAAGTACTTGAAAACGTATTTTTGGCTGTCTAAAAACCGGAGTTACCTTTCAAAACATTTCAAACATACTCATTTGTTTCTTCAATCATGATACCAATTTTTAGTTTGTTTGTAAATTTAATTTAAAAGTCTCAAGTTCTTTACTTTTGTAAATGTTGTTACTTATTTATGAAAAATAATAATTCTTTTAGCTGGGATTCAATTACATCCTGAATTAGTTTAGGAAATTGAATCAACAGGCAAAACCAGTGCCATATTGCAAATTATTATTATCTAGCCGACCATTATGAGGCCAATAATATGAACAATCATATCTGTCATTCACTGTCACGCCTTCTAGCAAGGTATTTCCGTCGATCAACCACTATTAGTGCATACATAAGATTGGTTTTCACACAAGATTGCGAGTTCGCAGTGGTACATTTTTGTCGTTTATCAGCGATCGGCAAATACCGCCGATCGCGTGTTTCAAAAAGCAACATCGGCCGTTTATCCGTAATCGGCAAATACGCGGCTGTTCGCAAATTTCGCAAAGCTAGATTCTCCGTTTGTTCGCGATTGGCAAATACGCGCGACCGTTTACAACGGCCGATCGCGAGTTTCGTAAAGCTACATTGGCGTTTATCCGCGATCGGGAGATACGCGCTAGCATATTTCGTGGACGTTCGCGAATAGCGTAAAGCGATTTTTGCCAATTATCAGCGACTGGCAAATACACGTGATGAGTTTAGCGGCCGATCACAAGGTTTGCAAAGCTTCACTGGCCATTTATTTGCGATCGGCTAATACGCACGACAGTTTTAGCGGAAGATTGCGCTAACCTGGATCTGCTGTTTATTTGTGATCGGTAAACAGCAAATACGCTAGTTCGTTTTCCGCGGCCGGTATCGAGTTTTACGAAGCTACACTCGCTTTTTAGTTGCGATCGCTAAAACGATCTCGTCCCGAAAGTTCCCGAAGTGAATAAAAATCCCGCCCAAAAATCGGGAATTCAATTTTCCCGAAGTTTTGGGACCCGACCATTCCTTTTCTCAGGGGGGGCAGTTGCAGTTGCCCCCTGCGGGCCCCCATGCCGTAAACCATCATGAAAAATTTAACCCGTATTATATAGTCTGCGCTGCGGTCACCAACCCTGCTTGCACATAAGGTTGAAAAATGTCTTGTCATTCTCAGCACAAATGCTCATTACAGGTACAGATTCTCAGTACCTAATTTTTGCGCAATTTGATATTCTTGCCAATTATTTTGGCACCATTCATTTTGAGTTTTGCCCCATTTTAGAATATACTTTAGAAATTAGTAGTAAGCATTTCAGAAGTAAATTTGCAGCGTAAAAGCCATATGTAATATTAACCATATATTTTGAAATCAAATCAAATAGTATACTATTAATGGAAGCAACAACATAAGCAATGTAGAAGGAAATTGTAAGTCAAATGAAAAGTTTTAGGTGTATGAAAATTTGATTGTAAATAACAAATATCTGGATTCTAGTCCCTAACTCAAAATCGTTTTTAAACATATATGTTTTGGGAATGGTCTAAATATTCTTAATACAATAGATACTCACAACCTGTTGTGTATTTGAATACTCAAAGTTGATCCCACGTTAAGTTGTCTAAGTATCGGTCAACCTGGGCAAGCACCATGTGTCCTGGCGAGGCTGCTCATAACAGGAGATTTGTAGAGACCGTTAAAAACTGGGCTTGGTACCATCCACCCGTCAGCTTTTAATTTCATGGCTGGGGTGGTCTTGAAGTCCTGATTGTTGTAGATTATAGGGGCTTGGTACCATCCACCCATCAGCTCAGTTTATGTGACACTTAGGAAACAGATTTTCAGGCCTGGAAAGAAGATTAAGTGGGAGAAAAATAGATGAAAAATGTGGATCAATACACAAGTCTCTGACCCAGACAAAAGGAGGGGTCAGAGTGGCTAGTTGCAGTGGACAAACCACTGGGCGGTGGGGTTGCCACATCCCTACGCCAACTTTTAGGGGAATTTGAAACTTTGTTTAGGTCTCAATCCAATCAAATGTAACAAATTCCAAACTGTTTTCTACTAATGTGTACTCACCCAAAATATGATATTCCATGAAAGATGATAAACTAAAGTATGTAAACTATGGATTGAAAGGAAATTACACCCACTTCTATAATTGTATTGAAGCTAGAAGGATCTACAGCCTGGATGGGATGTTCTCCCATCAGCACAGCGTAGGTGGCATCGGGATGAGAGCAAGGTGAAGTTTCTTCTTTAGATGGTCCAGGAAAGACGTCAAGTTGAGCAGGGCTGCAGAGGATGAAATTCTCATGGTTACAGCGTAGTTTTCTTACTTGTCTGCATTCAAGCGGAGAGTCAGCTGTGAGTCGCCTCGTTGGACACCTAGAAGGGTTCGGTTCACCCACGAGGAGTGAACGTTCTAACTTGGACTTCTTAGGTGTAGGGATCAAAAGTCTTAGTAACTGTACACTAGGTACTGGTCAGTGCACTTTTGTCCAATTATCCTAGAGTAAATGTCACGGTGACAGGTTAAGATGCAGGGACAGGGAACAAGGTGGCCTGGAAACTGGGGTTGGGAGAACAGATTATTCATATAAATAAAGTTCTAGGATTGGGAACAAAATGTAAAAGTTCTTTTCTGATTGTTTGGAAATACTTTTATATGAGAAGATACTAGAGAATGGAATGATGTGTATGAAAGGCTTACCCTAGCTAAGGATGCTGTTAAAAACTCGTATATTGCAAAAAGGGACTGGAGTTGCCATTTTACAGATCCCTCAGATCTCTCTGGAGACCTGAAAAATGACATCTCACCACCTTGGTGTAGGGAATGTAAATAATGAAAAATTGGTTACAGCGTAGTTTTCTTTACTTGTCTGCAATCAGGCGGAGAGTCAGCTGTGAGTCGCCTCGTTGGACACCTAGAAGGGTTCGGTTCACCCACGAGGAGTGAACGTTCTAACTTGGACTTCTTAGGTGTAGGGATCAAAAGTCTTAGTAACCGTACACCAGCTACTGGTCAGTGCACTTTTGTCCAATTATCCTAGAGTAAGTGTCGCGGTGACAGGTTAAGATGCAGGGACGGGGAACAAGTTTCCATCTTGGCTTGGAAACTGGCGTTGGGAGAACAGTTATAGGATTGAGTAAAAAATGGAAATGTTCTTTCCTGATTATTTGGAAACATTTTTATATGAGAAAATTCTGCAGAATGAAATGATTTGTATGGAAGACTTGCCCTAGCTAAGGATGTAAAATCCTCTTAAAATACTCGTTTTTGTAGATTGAAAAAAGGGACTGGAGTAGCCATTTACAGATCTCTCAGATCTCTCTGGAGACCTGAAAAATGACATCTGACCACCTTGGTGTAGGGAATGTGAATAATGACTTTTTAGATGAGCCGAGTGAAAATTAATTCTGTTAGGGAGTTGTCTCTCCTGGATATCTGAAACAAAAGAAAAAACCCAACCCATGAGGCTTTATTGTTTAGAAAATAGAAAAATACCTACAGCGAATGTGGAAATTCAATTTTACATTGATACTGTAAATCTGTTGTTAATCGTTTATGACAGAATATCAAAGAAAATTTTATTTTTTGTTCAAGACGCCATGACCAAGCTGTTTGAATACAGAAAATATAAATTATTACTAAACCAAATAAATGTTTTTATTATTAGAAACATATTCGTCAAAATAAAATCTTGCAAGGTAGAAAAGCTATACAGCCGTTATTTCTTTTTAAACCCGCTTTTTATTCCACTTTCTTGGTTTTTTTTTCACAAGATGAGAGAATTTAAAGCAAAGAAAACCTGATGGAACAAATAATATTCAATCATGTAATATGTTATTGAGCTTTTTTCTCTACTCGATTTGTAGCTAGTAAAAAATCGTAAAATTTAATGGGTGACAAAAGTTAGTTTATACATTATTAATGGCGTAGTCAATAATTAACAATCAATAATTTATTTAGTCTTTTTCGTATTAAGTTTGCGAACATTGGTATATTTTCCAAAATATCTTTTTAATAGACACCAAAGCGAAAATAAATATTAAATAAATGTCTAACAGTTAAGACTGATTTACACATGGGGAGTCAGAAGGAGACTTAAAACTTGCAATCCAACTATACTGTTGGGGGCAGTTTAGCGTGTTTAAAAAACGGGTAAGTAGGGAGTTGATAGGACTCGGCCAAGTGAACTCGCTCATCGACTCCTCCCGTGTATATCAGAATTAAATGTTATATTGAAGTTTAGCCCTACATTTCTAGGTGAATAATTTGAATATAAACTCACCTGGCAATTAGATGTAGTCAGTACTGCATGTTACTCTATATAGCGCTACAGACTGATGAACTACTAGTTTGGAACTTGTTACATTAACTTTAAATAATAACCCAAATTGATATTAAGAAATAATTAATAGTAAACAGTTTAAAACAATAATTTCAAATTTTTAGCCCTTCCTAAAAATCAACAACATCCATTTTTCACACGTAATTAATTTTGAAAACAAAGGAAACTAAATGAGGGTTGAAACGGTGCGATTAATCTCGAACCAAGCTTGATTTTTTACTCTGTCTGATTTAGAGCATGTTCGGTCCGAGTCTACTTGGCCCCAGTTTAATCCAATGAGAGTATCCAATGTTAAAACCATTTCAAATCAAAACTCGTATTTGAGAAATTGTCTCCATCCGACTAACTCGGACTGAGTTGTTTTACATAAGGCTATTCGGATGTATTGTTGCACGATCCGAGTAGCGTTCGAGTGATTTTTCGAAATCACTCGGTCAGAGATTAACTGGACCGTGTTAACCCGCCTTAACATTTTTCTTCATGTCAGGGTAAATAATGGCATTCGGGTCATGGCTGGGGTGGTCTTGAAGTCCTGACAAAATACATTACATTGTTTGCTTCTTGGTTGAGGAATACATTTCCTTAATAGACAAGTTTCAAAATGTAAAAAAAAAACAATCTGTCCTATGATAAAGCCAGAAAATAACAAATTTACCTTGATCTACTAGGTCAATTGTACATTTAATTTTAAGCAAGCAAACACTACATTAAATTGTAGCAGCATTATAAAGCTTACAGGATGATGAGTTAGAAAATTCAAAAAAATTACCAGCATCTACACCAAAACAGTTTTTTAGTATTTAAAAATTCATCCATACTTTCTTGTCTCGGTAGAAAGTGGTTAGTTATAAATACTGTAAACCATCTTGAAAAATTTAACCCGTATTATATAGTCTGCGCTGCGGTCACCAACCCTGCTTGCACATAGGTTGAAAAATGTCTTGTCATTCTCAGCACAAATGCTCAATACAGGTACAGATTAAGCTCAGTACCTAATTTTTGTAGATATTTCATATAATGTTGCGCAATTTGATATTCTTGCCAATTATTTCGGCACCATTCATTTTGAGTTTTGCCCCATTTTAGAATATACTTTAGCAATTAGTAGTAAGCATTTCAGAAGTAAATGTGCAGCGTAACAGCCATATGTAATATTAACCATATATTTTGAATCAAATCAAATGGTATACAATTATAATGGAAGCAACAACATAAGCAATGTAGAAGGAAATTGTAAGTCAAATGAAAAGTTTTAGGTGTATGAAAATTTGATTGTAAATAACAAATATCTGGATTCTAGTCCCTAACTCAAAATCGTTTTTAAACATATATGTTTTGGGAATGGTCTAAATATTCTTAATACAATAGATACTTACAACCTGTTGTGTATTTGAATACTCAAAGTTGATCCCACGTTAAGTTGTCTAAGTATCGGTCAACCTGGGCAAGCACCATGTGTCCTGGCGAGGCTGCTCACAACAGGAGATTTGTAGAGACCGTTAAAAACCGGGCTTGGTACCATCCACCCGTCAGCTCAGTTCATGTGACACTTGTGAAACAGATTTTCACAAGTGTCACATGAGAGAGAGTCAGCTGTGAGTGGCCTCGTTGGACACCTAGAAGGGTTCGGTTCACCCACGAGGAGTGAACGTTCTAACTTGGACTTCTTAGATGTAGGGATCAAAAGTCTTAGTACACTAGGTTACTGGTCAGTGCACTTTTGTCCAATTATCCTAGAGTAAATGTCGCGGTGACAGGTTAAGATGCAGGGACAGGGAACAAGGTGGCCTGGAAACTGGGGTTGGGAGAACAGATTATTCATCTAAATAAAGTTCTAGGATTGGGAACAAAATGTAAAAGTTCTTTTCTGATTGTTTGGAAATATTTTTATATAAGAAGATACTAGAGAATGGAATTATGTGTATGAAAGGCTTACCCTAGCTAAGGATGCTGTTAAAAACTCGTATATTGCAAAAAGGGACTGGAGTTGCCATTTTACAGATCCCTCAGATCTCTCTGGAGACCTGAAAAATGACATATCACCACCTTGGTGTAGGGAATGTAAATAATGAAAAATCGGTTACAGCGTAGTCTTCTTTACTTGTCTGCAATCAGGCGGAGAGTCAGCTGTGAGTCGCCTCGTTGGACACCTAGAAGGGTTCGGTTCACCCACGAGGAGTGAACGTTCTAACTTGGACTTCTTAGGTGTAGGGATCAAAAGTCTTAGTAACCGTACACCAGCTACTGGTCAGTGCACTTTTGTCCAGTTATCCTAGAGTAAGTGTCGCGGTGACAGGTTAAGATGCAGGGACAGTGAACAAGGTGGCTTGGAAACTGGCGTTGGGAGAACAGTTATAGGATTGAGTAAAAATGGAAATGTTCTTTCCTGATTATTTGGAAATATTTTTATATGAGAAAATTCTGCAGAATGGAATGATTTGTATGGAAGACTTGCCCTAGCTAAGGATGTAAAATCCTCGTAAAATACTTGTTTTTGTAGATTGAAAAAAGGGACTGGAGTAGCCATTTACAGATCTCTCAGATCTCTCTGGAGACCTGAAAAATGACATCTGACCACCTTGGTGTAGGGAATGTGAATAATGACTTTTTAGATGAGCCGAGTGAAAATTAATTCTGTTAGGGAGTTGTCTCTCCTGGATATCTGAAACAAAAGAAAAAACCAAACCCATGAGGCTGTATTGTTTATAAAATAGAAAAAATACCTACAGTGAATCTGGAAATTCAATTTTACATTGATACTGTAAATCTGTTGTTAATCTTTTATGACAGAATATCAAAGAAATTTTTATTTTTGTTCAAGACGCCATGACCAAGCTGTTTGAATACAGAAAATATAAATTATTACTAAACCAAATAAATGTTTTTATTATTGAAATCAGTTTTCCATTTCAATAAACATATTCGTCAAAATAAAATCTTGCAAGGTAAAAAAGTTATACAGTCGTTATTTCCTTTTAAACTCACTTATTATTAGATTTTCTTGGTTTTTTTTCACAAGATGAGAGAGTTTAAAGCAAAGACAACCTGATGGAACAAATAATATTCAATCATGTAATATGTTATTGAGCTTTTTTCTCTACTCGATTTGTAGCTAGTAAAAAATCGTAAAATTTAATGGGTGACAAAAGTTAGTTTATACATTATTAATGGCGTAGTCAATAATTAACAATCAATAATTTATTTAGTCTTTTTCGTATTAAGTTTGCGAACATTGGTATATTTTCCAAAATATCTTTTTAATAGACACCAAAGCGAAAATAAATATTAAATAAATGTCTAACAGTTAAGACTGATTTACACATGGGGAGTCAGAAGGAGACTTAAAACTTGCAATCCAACTATACTGTTGGGGGCAGTTTAGCGTGTTTAAAAAACGGGTAAGTAGGGAGTTGATAGGACTCGGCCAAGTGAACTCGCTCATCGACTCCTCCCGTGTATATCAGAATTAAATGTTATATTGAAGTTTAGCCCTACATTTCTAGGTGAATAATTTGAATATAAACTCACCTGGCAATTAGATGTAGTCAGTACTGCATGTTACTCTATATAGCGCTACAGACTGATGAACTACTAGTTTGGAACTTGTTACATTAACTTTAAATAATAACCCAAATTGATATTAAGAAATAATTAATAGTAAACAGTTTAAAACAATAATTTCAAATTTTTAGCCCTTCCTAAAAATCAACAACATCCATTTTTCACACGTAATTAATTTTGAAAACAAAGGAAACTAAATGAGGGTTGAAACGGTGCGATTAATCTCGAACCAAGCTTGATTTTTTACTCTGTCTGATTTAGAGCATGTTCGGTCCGAGTCTACTTGGCCCCAGTTTAATCCAATGAGAGTATCCAATGTTAAAACCATTTCAAATCAAAACTCGTATTTGAGAAATTGTCTCCATCCGACTAACTCGGACTGAGTTGTTTTACATAAGGCTATTCGGATGTATTGTTGCACGATCCGAGTAGCGTTCGAGTGATTTTTCGAAATCACTCGGTCAGAGATTAACTGGACCGTGTTAACCCGCCTTAACATTTTTCTTCATGTCAGGGTAAATAATGGCATTCGGGTCATGGCTGGGGTGGTCTTGAAGTCCTGACAAAATACATTACATTGTTTGCTTCTTGGTTGAGGAATACATTTCCTTAATAGACAAGTTTCAAAATGTAAAAAAAAAAACAATCTGTCCTATGATAAAGCCAGAAAATAACAAATTTACCTTGATCTACTAGGTCAATTGTACATTTAATTTTAAGCAAGCAAACACTACATTAAATTGTAGCAGCATTATAAAGCTTACAGGATGATGAGTTAGAAAATTCAAAAAAATTACCAGCATCTACACCAAAACAGTTTTTTAGTATTTAAAAATTCATCCATACTTTCTTGTCTCGGTAGAAAGTGGTTAGTTATAAATACTGTAAACCATCTTGAAAAATTTAACCCGTATTATATAGTCTGCGCTGCGGTCACCAACCCTGCTTGCACATAGGTTGAAAAATGTCTTGTCATTCTCAGCACAAATGCTCAATACAGGTACAGATTAAGCTCAGTACCTAATTTTTGTAGATATTTCATATAATGTTGCGCAATTTGATATTCTTGCCAATTATTTCGGCACCATTCATTTTGAGTTTTGCCCCATTTTAGAATATACTTTAGCAATTAGTAGTAAGCATTTCAGAAGTAAATGTGCAGCGTAACAGCCATATGTAATATTAACCATATATTTTGAATCAAATCAAATGGTATACAATTATAATGGAAGCAACAACATAAGCAATGTAGAAGGAAATTGTAAGTCAAATGAAAAGTTTTAGGTGTATGAAAATTTGATTGTAAATTGGATTCTAGTCCCTAACTCAAAATCGTTTTTAAACATATATGTTTTGGGAATGGTCTAAATATTCTTAATACAATAGATACTTACAACCTGTTGTGTATTTGAATACTCAAAGTTGATCCCACGTTAAGTTGTCTAAGTATCGGTCAACCTGGGCAAGCACCATGTGTCCTGGCGAGGCTGCTCACAACAGGAGATTTGTAGAGACCGTTAAAAACCGGGCTTGGTACCATCCACCCGTCAGCTCAGTTCATGTGACACTTGTGAAACAGATTTTCAGGCCTGGAAAGAAGATTAAGTGGGAGAAAAATAGATGAAAAATGTGGATCAATACACAAGTCTCTGACCCAGACAAAAGGAGGGGTCAGAGTGGCTAGTTGCAGTGGACAAACCACTGGGCGGTGGGGTTGCCACATCCCTACGCCAACTTTTAGGGGAATTTGAAACTTTGTTTAGGTCTCAATCCAATCAAATGTAACAAATTCCAAACTGTTTTCTACTAATGTGTACTCACCCAAAATATGATATTCCATGAAAGATGATAAACTAAAGTATGTAAACTATGGATTGAAAGGAAATTACACCCACTTCTATAATTGTATTGAAGCTAGAAGGATCTACAGCCTGGATGGGATGTTCTCCCATCAGCACAGCGTAGGTGGCATCGGGATGAGAGCAAGGTGAAGTTTCTTCTTTAGATGGTCCAGGAAAGACGTCAAGTTGAGCAGGGCTGCAGAGGATGAAATTCTCATGGTTACAGCGTAGTTTTCTTACTTGTCTGCATTCAAGCGGAGAGTCAGCTGTGAGTGGCCTCGTTGGACACCTAGAAGGGTTCGGTTCACCCACGAGGAGTGAACGTTCTAACTTGGACTTCTTAGGTGTAGGGATCAAAAGTCTTAGTACACTAGGTTACTGGTCAGTGCACTTTTGTCCAATTATCCTAGAGTAAATGTCGCGGTGACAGGTTAAGATGCAGGGACAGGGAACAAGGTGGCCTGGAAACTGGGGTTGGGAGAACAGATTATTCATCTAAATAAAGTTCTAGGATTGGGAACAAAATGTAAAAGTTCTTTTCTGATTGTTTGGAAATATTTTTATATAAGAAGATACTAGAGAATGGAATTATGTGTATGAAAGGCTTACCCTAGCTAAGGATGCTGTTAAAAACTCGTATATTGCAAAAAGGGACTGGAGTTGCCATTTTACAGATCCCTCAGATCTCTCTGGAGACCTGAAAAATGACATATCACCACCTTGGTGTAGGGAATGTAAATAATGAAAAATCGGTTACAGCGTAGTCTTCTTTACTTGTCTGCAATCAGGCGGAGAGTCAGCTGTGAGTCGCCTCGTTGGACACCTAGAAGGGTTCGGTTCACCCACGAGGAGTGAACGTTCTAACTTGGACTTCTTAGGTGTAGGGATCAAAAGTCTTAGTAACCGTACACCAGCTACTGGTCAGTGCACTTTTGTCCAGTTATCCTAGAGTAAGTGTCGCGGTGACAGGTTAAGATGCAGGGACAGTGAACAAGGTGGCTTGGAAACTGGCGTTGGGAGAACAGTTATAGGATTGAGTAAAAATGGAAATGTTCTTTCCTGATTATTTGGAAATATTTTTATATGAGAAAATTCTGCAGAATGGAATGATTTGTATGGAAGACTTGCCCTAGCTAAGGATGTAAAATCCTCGTAAAATACTTGTTTTTGTAGATTGAAAAAAGGGACTGGAGTAGCCATTTACAGATCTCTCAGATCTCTCTGGAGACCTGAAAAATGACATCTGTCCACCTTGGTGTAGGGAATGTGAATAATGACTTTTTAGATGAGCCGAGTGGAAATTAATTCTGTTAGGGAGTTGTCTCTCCTGGATATCTGAAACAAAAGAAAAAACCAAACCCATGAGGCTGTATTGTTTATAAAATAGAAAAAATACCTACAGTGAATCTGGAAATTCAATTTTACATTGATACTGTAAATCTGTTGTTAATCTTTTATGACAGAATATCAAAGAAATTTTTATTTTTGTTCAAGACGCCATGACCAAGCTGTTTGAATACAGAAAATATAAATTATTACTAAACCAAATAAATGTTTTTATTATTGAAATCAGTTTTCCATTTCAATAAACATATTCGTCAAAATAAAATCTTGCAAGGTAAAAAAGTTATACAGTCGTTATTTCCTTTTAAACTCACTTATTATTAGATTTTCTTGGTTTTTTTTTCACAAGATGAGAGAGTTTAAAGCAAAGACAACCTGATGGAACAAATAATATTCAATCATGTAATTTGTTATTGAGCTTTTTTTCTACTTGATTTGTAGCTAGTAAAAAATCGTAAAATTTAATGGGTGGCAAAAGTTGGTTTATACATTATTTATGGCATAGTCAATAATTAACAATCAATAATTTATTTAGTCTTTTTCGTATTAAGTTTTGCGAACATTGGTATATTTTCCAAAATATCTTTTTAATAGACACCAAAGCGAAAATAAATATTAAATAAATGTCCAACAGTTAAGACTGATTTACACATGGGGAGTCAGAAGGAGACTTAAAACTTGCAATCCAACTATACTGTTGGGGGCAGTTTAGCGTGTTTAAAAAACGGGTAAGTAGGGAGTTGATAGGACTCAGCCAAGTGAACTCGCTCATCGACTCCTCCCGTGTATATCAGAATTAAATGTTATATTTGATTGTTAAAAAAACAATCTGTCCTATGATAAAGCCAGAAAATAACAAATTTACCTTGATCTACTAGGTCAATTGTACATTTAATTTTAAGTAAGCAAACACTACATTAAATTGTAGCAGCATTATAAAGCTTACAGGATGATGAGTTAGAAAATTAAAAAGTTTACCAGCATCTACACCAAAACAGTTTTTTAATATTGAAAAATTCATCCATACTTTCTTGTCTCAGTAGAAAGTGGTTAGTTATAAAAACCGTAAATCCTCTTGAAAAATTTAACCCGTATTATATAGTCTGCGCTGCGGTCATCAACCCTGGCTTGCACATAAGGTTGAAAATTGTCTTGTCATTCTCAGCACAAATGCTCAATACAGGTACAGATTAAGCTCAGTACCTAATTTTTGTAGATATTTCATATAATGTGGCACAGTTTGATATTCTTGCCAATTATTTTGGCACCATTCATTTTGAGTTTTGCCCCATTTTAGATTATACTTTAGCAATTAGTAGTAAGCATTTCAGAAGTAAATGTGCAGCGTAACAGCCATATGTAATATTAACCATATATTTTGAAATCAAATCAAATGGTATCCTATTAAAAGAAGCAACAACATAAGCAATGTAGAAGGAAATTGTAAGTCAAATGAAAAGTTTTAGGTGTATGAAAATTTGATTGTAAATAACAAATATCTGGTTTCTAGTCCCTAACTGAAAATCATTTTTAAACATATATGTTTTGGGAATGGTCTAAATATTCTTAATACAATAGATACTCACAACCTGTTGTGTATTTGAATACTCAAAGTTGATCCCACGTAAAGTTGTCTAAGTATCGGTCAACCTGGGCAAGCACCATGTGTCCTGGCGAGGCTGTTCACAACAGGAGATTTGTAGAGACCGTTAAAAACTGGGCTTGGTACCATCCACCCGTCAGCTCAGTTCATGTGACACTTGTGAAACAGATTTTCAGGCCTGGAGAGAAGATTAAGTGGGAGAAAAACAGATGAAAAATGTGGATCAATACACAAGTCTCTGACTCAGAGAAAAGGAGGGGTCAGAGTGGCTAGTTGCAGTGGACAAACCACTGGGCGGTGGGGTTGCCACATCCCTAAGCCAACTTTTAGGGAAATTTGAAACTTTGTTTAGGTCTCAATCCAATCAAATGTAACAAATTCCAAACCTTTTTCTACTAATGTGTACTCACCCAAAATATTATATTCCATGAAATATGATAAACTAAAGTATGTAAACTAGGGATTGAAAGGAAATGACACCCACTTCTATAATTGTATTGAAGCTAGAAGGATCTACAGTCTGTATGGGATGTTCTCCTGTCAGCACATCGTAGGTGGCATCGGGATGAGAGCAAGGTGAAGTTTCTTCTTTAGATGGTCCAGGAAAGACGTCAAGTTGAGCAGGGCTGCAGAGGATGAAATTCTCATGGTTACAGCGTAGTTTTCTTTCCTTGTCTACATTCAAGCGGAGAGTCAGCTGTGAGTCGCCTCGTTGGACACCTAGAAGGGTTCGGTTCACCCACGAGGAGTGAACGTTCTAACTTGGACTTCTTAGGTGTAGGGATCAAAAGTCTTAGTAACCGTACACTAGGTACTGGTCAGTGCACTTTTGTCCAATTATCCTATAGTAAGTGTTGCGGTGACAGGTAAAGATGCAGGGACGGGGAACAAGGTGGCTTGGAAACTGGGGTTGGGAGAACAGTTATAGGATTGAGTAAAAAATGGAAATGTTCTTTCCTGATTATTTGGAAATATTTTTATATGAGGAAAATACTGCAGAATGGAATGATTTGTATGGAAGACTTGCCCTAGCTAAGGATGTAAAATCCTCGTAAAATACTCGTTGTTGTAGATTGCAAAAAGGGATTGGAGTAGCCATTTACAGATCTCTCTGGAGGCCTGAAAAATGACATCTGACCACCTTGGTGTAGGGAATGTGAATAATGACTTTTTAGATGAGCCGACTGAAAATTAATTCTGTTAGGGTGTTGTCTCTCCTGGATATCTGAAACAAAAGAAAAAACCAAACCCATGAGGCTGTATTGTTTAGAAAATAGAAAAATAACTACAGCGAATGTGGAAATTCAATTTTACATTGATACTGTAAATCTATTTTTAATCTTTTATGACAGAATATCAAAGAAAATTTGATTTTTTGTTCAAGACGCCATGACCAAGCTGTTTGAATACAGAAAATATAAATTATTACTAAACCAAATAAATGTTTTTATTATTGAAATCTGTTTTCCATTTCAATAAACATATTCGTCAAAATAAAATCTTGCAAGGTAAAAAAGTTATACAGTCGTTATTTCTTTTATCTACGACCATTGCAATAACCACCAATTATGGTATTACAATAAACATTATAATGAAATACATTAAAACACCAAAGACCAAGCAGTACTCTAATGACGACTTTAGAGTACTGGAGTCACTTTAGAGTACTGGTTCTAGACCAATGAGAGCTCGGCATTTGACGGAAGTAGTGTCATAATAACAATTACGCAATTCGCACGTCAGCTGATTGTTGCATTACGATTCATGTTTGAGTTTACTTATCCCATCAGCTGATTGTTCCACAACGATTCATGGTTCAGTCTGCTTATTTGCCTAACCTCAAATTTTAGTTGACCTATTCCATCATTAGTAAAAGTCATGAGTTTTGTTTAACTTCGGGGGAAATTTTGTCGTATATTGTTGGTCGTAGATAAAATAGTGTATGCAACAATTGTATTATGCCTTTAAGCCACTCGTGAGATATTTAGAACACTCGCTTCGCTCGTGTTCTAACTTACATCTCACTCGTGGCTTAAAGGCATCCATTATACAATCGTTGCATAAACTACTATTTAAACCCGCTTTTTATTCCACTTTCTTGGTTTTTTTTCACAAGATGAGAAAATTTAAAGCAAATACAACCTGAGGGAACAAATATTATTCAATAATCTAATATGTTATTGAGCTTTTTTCTCTACTCGATTTGTAGCTTGTAAAAAATCGTAAAATTTAATGGGTGACAAAAGTTAGTTTATACATTATTAATGGCGTAGTCAATAATTAACAATCATTAATTTATTTAGTCTTTTACGTATTTAATTTTGCGAAAATTGGTATATTATCTAAAATATCTTTTTAATAGACACCAAAGCGAAAATAAATATTAAATAAATGTCCAACAGTTAAGACTGATTTACACATGTGGAGTCAGAAGGAGACTTAAAACTTGCAATCCAACTATACTGTTGGGGGCAGTTTAGCGTGTTTAAAAAACGGGTAAGTAGGGAGTTGATAGGACTCGGCCAAGTGAACTCGCTCATCGACTCCTCCCGTGTATATCAGAATTAAATGTTATATTAAAGTTTAGCCTTACATTTCTAAGTGAATAATTTGAATATAAACTCACCTGGCAATTAGATGTAGTCAGAACTGCATGTTACTCTATATAGCACTACAGACTGTTGAACTACCAGTTTGGAACTTGTTACATTAACTTTAAATAATAACCAAAATTGATATTAAGAAATAATTAATAGTAAACAGTTTAAAAGAAAAATTTCAAATTTTTAGCCCTTCCTAAAATTTAACAACATCCATTTTTCATACGTAATTAATTTTGAAAACAAAGGAAACTAAATGCGGGTTGAAACGGTGCGATTAATCTCGGACCAAGCTTGATTTTTTACTCTGTCTGATTTAGAGCATGTTCGGTCCGAGTAAACTTGGCCCCAGTTTAATCGGAGTATTGTGAGCCAGCTAGTGCACTTGAATTGAATTGTTAAGAGTATCCAACATTAAAACCGTTTCAAATCAAAACTCGTATTTGAGAAAATGTCTCCATCCGACTAACTCGGACTGAGTTGTTTTACATAAGGCTATTCGGATGTATTGTTGCACGATCCGAGTAGCGTTCGAGTGATCTTTCGAAATCACTCAGTCGGAGATTAACTGGACCTTGTCAACCCGCCTTAACATTTTTCTTCATGCCAGGGTAAATAATGGCATTCGGGTCATGGCTGGGGTGGTCTTGAAGTCCTGACAAAATACATTACATTGTTTGCTTCTTGGTTGAGGAATATATTTCCTTAATAGACAAGTTTCAAAATGTAAAAAAAAACAATCTGTCCTATGATAAAGCCAGAAAATAACAAATTTACCTTGATCTACTAGGTCAATTGTACATTTAATTTTAAGCAAGCAAACACTACATTAAATTGTAGCAGCATTATAAAGCTTACAGGATGATGAGATAGAAAATTCAAAAAAATTACCAGCATCTACACCAAAACAGTTTTTTAGTATTGAAAAATTCATCCATACTTTCTTGTCTCGGTAGAAAGTGGTTAGTTATAAAAACCGTAAACCATCTTGAAAAATTTAACCCGTATTATATAGTCTGCGCTGCGGTCACCAACCCTGCTTGCACATAGGTTGAAAAATGTCTTGTCATTCTCAGCACAAATGCTCAATACAGGTACAGATTAAGCTCAGTACCTAATTTTTGTAGATATTTCATATAATGTTGCGCAATTTGATATTCTTGCCAATTATTTCGGCACCATTCATTTTGAGTTTTGCCCCATTTTAGAATATACTTTAGCAATTAGTAGTAAGCATTTCAGAAGTAAATGTGCAGCGTAACAGCCATATGTAATATTAACCATATATTTTGAAATCAAATCAAATGGTATACTATTATAATGGAAGCAACAACATAAGCAATGTAGAAGGAAATTGTAAGTCAAATGAAAAGTTTTAGGTGTATGAAAATTTGATTGTAAATAACAAATATCTGGATTCTAGTCCCTAACTCAAAATCGTTTTTAAACATATATGTTTTGGGAATGGTCTAAATATTCTTAATACAATAGGTACTCACAACCTGTTGTGTATTTGAATACTCAAAGTTGATCCCACGTTAAGTTGTCTAAGTATCGGTCAACCTGGGCAAGCACCATGTGTCCTGGCGAGGCTGCTCACAACAGGAGATTTGTAGAGACCGTTAAAAACCGGGCTTGGTACCATCCACCCGTCAGCTCAGTTCATGTGACACTTGTGAAACAGATTTTCAGGCCTGGAAAGAATATTATGTGGGAGAAAAATAGATGAAAAATGTGGATCAATACACAAGTCTCTGACCCAGACAAAAGGAGGGGTCAGAGTGGCTAGTTGCAGTGGACAAACCACTGGGCGGTGGGGTTGCCACATCCCTACGCCAACTTTTAGGGGAATTTGAAACTTTGTTTAGGTCTCAATCCAATCAAATGTAACAAATTCCAAACTGTTTTCTACTAATGTGTACTCACCCAAAATAT
Organism: Flexamia atlantica; assembly: GCA_035578135.1. Taxonomy (NCBI): domain Eukaryota; kingdom Metazoa; phylum Arthropoda; class Insecta; order Hemiptera; family Cicadellidae; genus Flexamia; species Flexamia atlantica. The sequence continues at coordinate 34,696,663 of JAQJVK010000009.1, read as the reverse complement.
GATATTCCATGAAAGATGATAAACTAAAGTATGTAAACTATGGATTGAAAGGAAATTACACCCACTTCTATAATTGTATTGAAGCTAGAAGGATCTACAGCCTGGATGGGATGTTCTCCCATCAGCACAGCGTAGGTGGCATCGGGATGAGAGCAAGGTGAAGTTTCTTCTTTAGATGGTCCAGGAAAGACGTCAAGTTGAGCAGGGCTGCAGAGGATGAAATTCTCATGGTTACAGCGTAGTTTTCTTACTTGTCTGCATTCAAGCAGAGAGTCAGCTGTGAGTCGCCTCGTTGGACACCTAGAAGGGTTCGGTTCACCCACGAGGAGTGAACGTTCTAACTTGGACTTCTTAGGTGTAGGGATCAAGAGTCTTAGTAACTGTACACTAGGTACTGGTCAGTGCACTTTTGTCCAATTATCCTAGAGTAAATGTCGTGGTGACAGGTTAAGATGCAGGGACAGGGAACAAGGTGGCCTGGAAACTGGGGTTGGGAGAACAGATTATTCATATAAAGTTCTAGGATTGGGAACAAAATGTAAAAGTTCTCTTCTGATTGTTTGGAAATACTTTTATATGAGAAGATACTAGAGAATGGAATGATGTGTATGAAAGGCTTACCCTAGCTAAGGATGCTGTTAAAAACTCGTTAAATGTCCAACAGTTAAGACTGATTTACACATGGGGAGTCAGAAGGAGACTTAAAATGTGCAATCCAACTATACTGTTGGGGCAGTTTAGCGTGTTTAAAAAACGGGTAAGTAGGGAGTTGATAGGACTCGGCCAAGTGAACTCGCTCATCGACTCTTCCCGTGTATATCAGAATTAAATGTTATATTAAAGTTTAGCTTTACATTTCTAGGTGAATAATTTGAACATAAACTCACCTGGCAATTAGATGTAGTCCGTACTGCATATTACACTTATGAAGCTATAGACTGGTGAAATACTAGTTTGGAACTTGTTACATTATCTTTAAATGAAAACTTAAATCGATATTAAGAAACTGTTAGTACTAAACATATTTAAAAGAAAAATTTCAAAATCTGAGCCCTTGATAAAATTTAATAAGGTCAATTTTTATATACTAATTAATTTTCAAAAAAAAGAAACTAACATTTTCCCTCAAGCCAGTGTAAATAATTGGCATACGGATCAATGCTGGTGTGCAAGTCCTGACAAAATATATTACATTTATTGCTTTTGGGTTAAGAAAATCAAAAATATTTCCTTTGTGGACAAGTTTCAAAATTAAAAAAAAAATCTGCCCTCTGATTAAGGTAGAAAATGATAAATAAATTTGCCTTGACTTTTTAGGCCAATTGTATGTTTTATTTTAAGCAAGCGAACATTACATTAAAATGTAGTAGCATTGTTAACTTTAAGCTTACAGTATGATGTGTTAAAAAATTCAAAATGCTTTCCTCTATTTAATAAAAGTTTTATAGAATTGAAAAATTCATTCATATTTTCTTGTCTCTGTAGATGGTGGTTAGTTATTTGACTTACAATATCCCTTCTACATTCCCTTCTACAATATCCCTTTGGCTTATGTTTTTGTTTCTTTTAATATAACATTTCATTTGATTCGACAATTTTATTAATTTTTGATACGTTTACTTCTCAAATGCTTACTGCTAACTGCTAAAGTATATTCAACAGAGCCGGATTTAAGCATAGGCGCAATAGGCGCGCGCCTAGGGTCCCACGCCACAAGAGCCACACAAAAATATATAAAAATTATTTTTCAGAATCCAGGAATTAACACATCGTTTGGTACTCAATAAACTTCGACCAAGAATAAAAAGATAATTAAATAAACTATTACCCCGATTGAACGTGAAACATAAACAACGTAATGAACTCACCTGTCATCAGACAGGTTTTAGGTCATCAGATCAGGTCATCAGGTCGGGTCATCAGACCTGTTTTATCAGACAGCTCAAAAGATAAAACATCGTCATCTGCAGGATAGTAATATACATGGGAATAATTTCAGCATTTTGATTTGGGTGGGGGCTAGATTTTCATACCTTTGCTCTATAGCTCAATGTTAACCCCCCTCCCCCTTGAAAATGTGTAAGACGCTGAGTTTTGTTGAAAAAGCTTTGCCAAATGACGGCTGCGAAATGTCCGAGAGATGTACCGACAGCGATACAACCGATGTTCGCGAGAGATTTTTGCTATTGTCATAATAACACCGAGAATTTTGCCATCCGCTGAAAACCTTAAGTGTGGTATCCACTAGATTTCACATATTAAATTTCCAACTTTTGTCTTTCCTTTCCTTCCAGACTATTAATAAAAAATCCTGACCAGTGAAATCAGCAATGTAGCTTTTAAATAGGATAATTGAGCACTATCTTTGATGTAAAATACAGACGGCCGCAATGCGGCCGACAAATTTACCAGCTGCGATATGTGAAAAGATTTACCAATCGCAATACGACCGAGAGATTTGCTGGCCACGGAAACACTGGACAATTTTCCGGCCGCAATATGACCGTGAGATTAACCTGCCGCGGTATTATGACCGAGAGTATTATTTTTGGTGCAAACGACTGCGATTTGACAGCCGTGATGTGACCGACAGATTTGCCACCTGCAGTATAAACAACAGCAATAGATTTCCTGACCGCAATGTGGTCAGTAGATATCCAAAAGCGCGAGACTTGTCGGTCGCGAAATGACCGAGAAATTTTCCTGTCAGCTGCTGTAGAAATGACAGATTTTCTGGCCACAACAAAAGGCCAGATGTGACGGCGACGAAAAGAACGGACATTTGGTCACTCTGGCCCTGGGGGCCGCACCACTGAGGGAGCCTAGGGGCCCAAAAGTTCTAAATCCGGCCCATTCTACCACAGGGAAAAAATCAGTTTACACACAAAGCCCCAGACTAGGGAAGAAATCAATGGTGCCAAAATAATTAATTGGCAAGACTATCAACTTATATAACTATCCACAATTGGCCACTTTATATAACTATCCACAAAAATTACTGAGCTTAATCTATCCCTGTACTCGAACATCTGTGTTGAGAAAGACAAGACATTTTTCTACCCAAGGTGCAAGGACTGCTGATGACCAGTATATAATACTGGTTAAATCTTTCAAGATGGTTTACGGTTTTTTTTTAACTAATCATCTTGAAAGAAGCAATAACATAAGGAATGTAGAAGAAATATTGTAAGTCAAAAAAAAATTTAGATGTATAAAAATTTGATTGTAAATAAAATAACAAATATCCGGATTCTAGTCCCGAACTGAAAATCAATTTTAAGCTTATATAATTTGAGAATGGTCTAAAGTAATCTTAGATTACTCAAAACTTGTTGTGTATTTGAATACTCATAACTGATCACATGTAAAGTTGTGTAAGTATCGAACGACCCGGGCAAGCACCATGTGTCCTGGCGTGGCTACTCACAACAGGAGGTTTTTAGAAACTGTTCAAGATAGGGCTTGGTAACATCCACCCGTCAGATCAGTTCATGTGACACTCATGAAACTGTTTTTCAGGCCTGGAAAGAAGATTAATTGGGAGAGACAGATGAAAAATACGGATCAATAGGAAAACCTCTGACCCAGACATAGACATTAACTGTTAAAATAATTCATAAGCACAAAAGAATAGTCATAGAAATAAGATGGAAGGTTGACAAACACAATGTTGATTGCTTTAACTTTTGCATGCGCGCATTCATAATACCAGAGATACAATATCAGGTGTGGTGGAAGCGATGTCTTGGTAACAAAGGTACCCAAACAGTTTAACATTGCCTATCCCAGCCCCTAGAACATCAAATAAAACTTGGTGCTTTACTTAAATCCTATCCACAATTAATTAAAAAGTAAACTTAATTAAAAGAAATTAAATAGATGCAGCTGTGACAAATTTTATGTGAGCCAAAGCTGACCATCGGATCCTTTATCAAAATAGTCAAGAAGCATATAACAAACCTTGGAATAAATCTTCATAAATCCTGTTACGCACAATACCTCATTAATGAAAACCACAACAAATTATTGAAAAAAAACATGAGGTGGTTGAGGTATGTAATAAAGGTTTCATCCTTGACACCACGATTAACAGAACCCAGTCTTAGCAGGATGAGTCCGAGGCCAAGGGACCAAAAGTCGTATCGTCAGTACTTAAATGCACACGTGAAAAAAATAAAGAAAGCTAACTTGTGCTTGTCAACTTCCCATCGTATTTCTAAAAAATTCTTGGTAACTGTCTGATAACTAGAAACATTTCAACTAGAAACATTATAAAATATTGGAAATGGGGTAATGCAAGAATTCAATACAAAGTATTCTACCCACAACTAACTGTCGTTCCCACATCCTGCATATCATTAGGTCTATCGATAAAGAACAAAACTTAGATGAGCCTTGTTTTTAGAACTGTTAATTTAATTTGAAATATGTTACTAAGGTAACATATTTAACAATTAATTGCCAAGCATGATGATTAAACAACCCTTCACGTACAATATTTTTTATTTCTCAACTTTTAATTGTTATATATGTTTATTTTGTCTGTATTTGAACTAATATTTTGGTAATGGTTTTTTTAGCGAATTTCCCCTAGAGGGAATAAGCTATTACATGTTTCTAAATTTGGCATGTCGTATATCAAATTATTGCTGAGTATAAATGGATTAATAATCTTTAAACAGACCAAAAATTTGTTTTGTGGTTCTTGAGATATAGGGTATTCTGTAAGTACTAAATTTTTTCAAGAAAATGGCCACCATTATGAAATGAATAAAGATAAATGCATTCTGTTTTCACCAAATTGTTCGTCTTGATTAGAGCTTTAAAATGGTGCATAAGATGACATATGTTTTTATGTCCATTGGTTACCGAGATATTGAAACTGGTAAACACAGTACGTTATTCCAATAATGTTAACCTTATGGAAAATAAGTAAAATTCTTTATTTTGCTAATTTCTCAACATATCTCGATAAATCTTGGTAAATGGCTTCTTCTAGTTCAGATCTACTAAATATTGAATTAAACCACCCAGTTTTAATATACCTGTAACAGCAAACATGCATACTTATTCCCCATGTTATTCTTACGGAGCTTACAAAAACATGTCAAATCTCGCTATGTTGTATTGAAATATGTTGTTTTGCATTTGAAATTCACTGAGTATGCAGGTCTGCTGAGACAGGGGTATTTTGATTGTCCATATGTATTGAAAGTATGCTGAATTTAATTAATAAATACCCCAGTTGCAGCAGACCTGCATACTCAGCAAATTTAAAATGCTTAAATAAATAACTTGGACGGAGCATTAACTCAAGTAAAATAATCTTAAATCCTAAAATGAGCATACATCAATTTTCTCCATAAGAATAACATAGGAAATGAGTATGCAGGTTTGCTGCCATGGAAGTGTGAAATTTAGATATTTTTTGCAATAATCTAGTAGATATCAACTAGATGAAGCCATTATACCAAGTTTCATTCAGATATGTTGAAAAATAAGAGAGATATAGAATTTTATTTATTTCCCATAGACTAACGTTAACATTAGACAATGTACTGTGTTTACCGCTAGCGATATCTTGGTAACCAGTGGACATAGAGCAACTATTCAAAATACCAAGTTATTTGCTTTTTTAAGCTGAATTCAATGGTCCAAACAAGAATTTAAAATTTTTTATTTTTCTACATAAAAAATCCCAAAAACCCATTTTTGGAGGGGTTTACCCCCCTTACCCACCTTTCCAATAGTCCGATCAGGCTGGTTTTCGAACTCGTCCGAATAATTACTTTTTTACACGTCTGTGCAAAATTTCATCCAGATCGGACCAATTTTACATTTACGAGTTATTGTGCTTAAAGACACACACATATATATACATATGAAAATGAACGAATGGTGTTTTTGGCATCTGGGGTCCTCAAAACAAAAAGTTATTATGGTCTTGGGCTTAGGTCTTACCATGAGACCTAAGGTAAAATAGCTTCTTCCCTATAGGGAAAGTTTGCTGAAAATAAATAAACGTTTCCTCCTCCACTATACAAGGGTAAAAAGAAGCAAAACAGGCGTCCACTGCAATCCCTATTAAACGTACAAATGCCGTCAACTTCCACCCAAGCCAGTCACCGTTTATTTTAGGTGGGCCCTCCCCATCTTATCACGCATTTGCAAGCCTAATACGGATTGCACATGGTCGGGAATCGAACTAACGCACCTCTGAACGACTTCAACGCTATTCTCGACAGTATAGTGAGCAGGGCCGTAACAACCACCGGGGCAACCGAGGCACCGCCCCGGGGCCCCCGATAGAGGGGCATAATTGCGTGCTACTTCCGAAAAACGTATTTTTTATATATTTAAAAATCAACGAAAATTTTATAATAAAAATGTAAAAAACTAGAGACTGAATTTTGAACTTAAAAAATATACGATAAAAATATTTTTAAGACAAATAAGGTTATACAAAATCATAAAGAAACATAATTTTCTTACGTCAATAATTGTTGCTCGGGAGTGAGTCATTGCCCAGCCGGATGTTTGAGATAAACGATAAACATCCTACTGTAACCGGAAGTGCACAGGTGTTCCCACGACATCGAAAGACGTCTGCGTTGCCAAACTTTGCTAAGATAAAAAATAATCTTGGCAATACTGTATAGTGTTTGCTTCTCGTCATTACCTCTCAGTAAGTGGTTGTGATAGGACATTCGGGACTAATCGTGACTAAGTTTTTTGTGCTGTAATTTACTCAGTTTTTGCGATCGACCTCTTCCTAATGTGTGTGCTAGTGTGCTAGTTATAATGAAACGGTCATATTTAAGTGGAAGTAAAAATAGACAACTTAAGAAAAGAATAGATGAAGAGTGTGCAAAAAATTCAAAGTTATCCCAATGGCTGGGTAGCGCCAGTGCAAGTCATTCATCAAGTGATACTAACAATACAGGTAAATTATCGTATTTCAAATACTACTCTAGGCTTAATTTTTAAGATTGTATTGCCAGAATTCTACATTTTTCTGCTTCTCAGATAAAATTTAACTCATAAAAAGTGGTTTCAATATTCCGCTAAGATCTTGCTTTTACTGCATTGATAATTAATTGTCATGAATGCTACAGTAGTATCACTACAGTTTGATATATATTTTTTAAATTTAGAATCTTTCAACTCTTGAGTTAGTTACAACTAAATTTTGGCAGTGGCAAACGATTTCTATACCGAACAGTTTTTTAGGACCTTGATCAAATTAAGGTAAATATTGTAAATTGAATAAAAACCTTCGTGGAATCCGCGTCTATAACTTTATTATCACCACCATGAATTTTTCGAATGTAATTAACATTATGCTAATGTAATACATTATACAGTTCGTTAGACATCAAGGGATTTTATGGTACCCTAATATGTGTTACTCTACTTAATGTATATTTTAGCGAATTTCCTTAAAGGAATAAGCTATTACGGTAGTACTCATGGTAAGACCTAAGTCCGGGACCATGTTAACTTTTCATTTTGGGGTCCCCAGAAGCAAAAAACACCAATCGTTCAAATTTATATATATGTGTCTGTTAGCACGATAGCGGCCGCAAAAATGGTCCAATCTTTATGAAATTTGGTACGGACATGTAAAGTGGTAATCAATTGGACGATTTCGTGAACCAGCCCGATCGGACCACCGAAAGGGGGGGTAAAGGGGAATAAACCCCCCCAAAAATAGGTTTTTTGAGTTTTTTATATAGAAAAATAAAATGTATCTAATTTTTGTGGGCACCATTGAATTCAGCTCCAAAAAACAAAAAATTTAGTATTTTGAATCACTGCTCTATGTCCATTGGTTACCGAGATATTGAAAGTGGTAAACACAGTACGTTGTCCCAATGTTAACCTTATGGGAAATAAGTAAAATTCTATATCTCGGTTATTTCCCAACATATCCTGTTAAAACTTGGTAAATAGCTTCTTCTAGTTCAGATCTACTAAATATTTAATTAAAACCACCCAGTTTTAATATACCTGTAGCAGCAAACCTGCATACTCATTCCCCATGTTATTCTTATGGAGCTTACCAAAACATGTCAAATCTTGCTATGTTTGATTGAAATATGTTGTTTTCCATTTGAAATTCGCTGAGTATGCAAGTCTGCTGCAACGGGGGTATTTTACATTCAAAGCTAATTTACTGTATAGCGCTATTTATGTGTTTAGCGCGCTAAGGAATCAGGTGTTGCCATTTTAGCAACCCACTTTACTTATTTTGCCGTATCCAGCAAAATAAGTATTTTTAATTACTGTACTTTAATTAGGTCTACTTTAATATTACACAGTTCCTTTAATTATTTTTTAATAAATTAATTATTTAATTATTTCTGTCGTTAATCTTTGATAAGATTTTCCAGTTAATTGATACATTTCAAGGCAGTAAAATTAATTTAAATTAAGAACAGAGTCTGTTCTGTTAATCCTCCCCATGGGAACGGCAGTAAGTAACGGTGATGGATGAAATTGATAATTGCGCTCACAGCCTCCTTATCAGTATCCTTATCAACGGCGGCCAGCTGATGTGCGTATTTTTATGTCGATTTGCGGTAACCTTGGCCTTGTTAGTTTTGTTGTTATACTTCATTTTTCCTGTTGATTTAAAATTATTGTTTAGGTTTGTTTGATACTAATATTTAAGATTATATTGTCATTTTTCGTGCTGGGTGTTTTTGAATTCTTTGGAATTTTCAATTTATTTCTGTGTTTGTGGTTTCTCAATATTTTGTTAGTTTCTAAGAACTGCTTTGTTGTAAATTTTTTTGTTAACTGTAGGCCTAATAACCCATGTATATTTACATACATTTAAACAACAAAATTTAACAATTTATCAGTTTATTTCAATTTTTGAACATACAATGTGCCAAGATTAATTAAACAACTTAACATACAATAGTGGATAAAACTATCAAAACAAATTTAACTCCACTTATCTAAAAGATTTAAAGAATTGACTTTCTGGAATTGAAAACATGAGAAATCTGATTTTAATATTACAACATAAACATAGTGTTAAACATTTAGTTTCAGCTACATAATTACTTAAGAGAGGAAATTATATGCACAATTATTTTATGAGTAACAGCGCTGTTAAACTTCCTTTATCAATTTTGTTGTTTTTATTAGTGGCCCCATTGGGCCTATATAGGGAAGCCTATTATATAATCGCATATATCAAATTTATGTTTTATTAGATTTAACAAATGAAAAATTGTTAGTTATAAATAATTAAAGTTATAATTTAAAGTAGGCTAATTAGTTAATTAAATTATTGTTTAAGAACAATTTTACTGCACTTTTGGAACTTACACATGAATTAATTAAAACTAACGTTTTAGTTTAGCAAAAGCAAACTGTTTTTACGGCACTGACGGGTTATTGTGACACGTATTCAGTGCCGGACTGGCAGCTATGTGGGCCCTCGGCAAAAATTTTATCCTAGTAGTAAACCTCTAATAAACACCATGCAGACGACAACCACGCTCCCACGGTTCGCGGTCGCGACGACAACGCCTCATAGCGGATCCTGGGGGCAGTGGCGCCAATGCAGACAGCTCTTACGTGGTGATAACGAATAAACAAGTTTGTTGTCTATGCCAAACATAGACACATGTGTGTCTGATTAGTAATCTGATAAGGGCCCATCGTCAATAATTTCCCTTATTGACGATTAGTTTCACAAAACAGAAGGTCTCCTATTATTGATTACTATATTACAATCTACAAAAATTATGAATTCCTTATACCAACAAACGGACGAAATTGATAATGAATTCCAATATGTTCAGTTTTTAAGTTTCGATTTTCATAATAAAAATTGTCAATCACCTTTATAATTATGACCTAAAATAAATTATTTTAATTTTAGATTCTATGGACATACAACATGAAGTAACTGATAAAAAGGATGAGTCTGAAGATAATTTTGAGAAGTGCGATGAAAAAAAAAGACAATCATACATTAGAAACGGTCGAAAATGACGATCTTGTCGGCAGTGTCTACACTTCACCCCAGGCGAGCGCTTCAGGAACGGCAGAATGTTTACAGGAAAAAATTGCTGAGGAAGATGTATCTAAAGATGAAGAAAATGTATCCATCGACATAGTTTATGATTCATTCCCCAATCTTCCAAAAAATCAAGACACGAAACGTTTGCTAGTGGCATCTGGCCCTTTGCAACCAGACGGGCCGTTTCCTAAAGATCAACGAGGTCGATCTTTTTCAAACACTTATTATTACATTAATAATAAGGCTGGGTTAAAATTAAAACGAAACTGGCTAGGTTACTCTAAAAATAGTGATTGGGTTTACTGCCTACCCTGTTGGTTGTTTTGTTCGGATATACCTAAAGCGCAAGACCAGTGTAATTTATCACTCTTTTCTACCACTGGTGTTCGAGACTGGAAGCATCTTTCAGAACGTATAGTATCTCATGAAGCGTCTAGAAACCATGCAAACTCTTGTGTAATTTATGAACAGTGGCGAAAACATGGTACTTTGGAGGAAGTAATTCAAAAAGATTTTGAGAGTGAAAGGAGCTTTTGGCGGCGGGTTCTTGAAAGAATCTTAAATGTTACTCTAACTCTTGCAACATGCAACCTTGCTTTTCGAGGGTCTTGTGAGAAGATGGAATTTACCAACAAAGGCAACTTTTTGTCAATTGTTCAGTTGCTGTCAAAATACGACCCAATTTTGGAAGAGCTACTTCAGCGTCCAGGAGGAACAGTGAAGTACTTAAGTCCTCAAATCCAAAATGAACTAATCAATCTGTTAGCACAACACGTTAAAAATGATATAATGATTTACAAAGTGCCTTGTTTTTTCATTGAGTTTTGATACCATTCAGGATATCTCTAAAGTGGATCAGTTGAGTGAAGTCTATAGATATGTAAAAATATTAAATGATGAAGATGGCAAACCTGTTGAAATTAAAGTTTGTGAGTCTTTTTTATCTTTTAAACAGGTAAAAGATCAATCGGCGCATGGCCTTGCAAATGAAATTTTTAAATCTATGGCTGAAAAACATTTAGACCCATCCAAATGTCGTGGACAGGGCTACGACGGAGCTGCTGTGATGAGTGGTGTGTACAATGGTGTTCAACAGCGCATCAAAGAAAAATCTCCTCACGCGTACTTTGTGCACTGTGCCGCTCATAACCTTAATCTTGTGTTAAAAGATGCTGTAGAAGGAAACAGGGTTGTCAGTCAGTTTTTTGAAACGGTCCAAAACGTTTACAATTTCTTCGGGCACAGCATCGTCCGATGGGAAGATCTAAAATCAATGTACGACAGTGAAAACCAGCAAAGCATTGCAAACGTAACGCTGAAATCTTTGAATCCAACGCGATGGGCTGGCAGGCACGATGCAGTTTATGAGTTAAAACAGAGGTTTGGTGATGTGATAAGAAGCCTCACTCGCATTGTTTTGACGTCAAAAAAAAGCAAAGAGAGAAACGAGGCACAACAGTTAAAGAACAAACTTGAAACCTTTGAATTCGTTTTGCTTTTAGTCGTGCAGTGTGAGGTTCTCGGTGCACTGAACATCGTATCCAAGGCCCTACAATCCGAAACTTTGGACCTCTCATCAGCAAACGAGCTTCTGGGAGAGGCATTGCTAAAGGTGACAGAGATGCGAGGGAATTTTGAAGGATTCTTGGCAAAAGCGATAAATATTTGTAAGGTTTGGGGCATAACTCAGAACTTCAAAGAAGGAAGGGTTAAAAAAGTCAAAAAACATTTTGATGAACTATGTCAAGATGAACGGCTAGTTCATCCAGAATCTTGCTTCAGAGTGACAGTATTCAACCCCATGATTGACACTCTCTTCACCCAGTTAGACCACCGCTTCCAAGGAATGAAATCAGTTTTGGATACCTACCAAGTGATTCAACCAGACTACTTGGCAAATGCTCCAGAAGATGAAATTCACAAGAAAGCCAGTGAATTTGTTAACAAGTTTTCAAATGATGTTTCTCACAGTTTCCCTTCTCAGTTGTGTAGTGTTAAACAGACTTTCCAAAAGAAGCTTGTGAAACTGAAAACTGTAAAAGAATTTACGGAACTTTTGATTGTTGAGCATAGTTCGCTTTCTTCGACTTATCCTGATGTGTGCACAGTGTGCATTATGTACTTAACAGTGCCTGTAACAGTTGCCAAAGCTGAACGATCTTTTTCTAAACTTAAATTAATAAAAACTATCTTAGAAGTGCAATGGCACAAGAAAGACTTAGTAGTTTGACACTACTCTCAATCGAAAATGACAGAGCTCAAAAAATTAATTTTGATAAAGTTATTGATGACTTTGCCTGCTTGAAGGCTCATAGAAGGAAACAAATGTTCCAATAATCAAATAATTTTAAAGTATTTAAACCAAGTTTATAATTTTGTAATTTTGGAATCTTTTTTTTAATCTGTTAAAAAATCAATTTTTATCTTTTGAAAAGTGTAATAATCTTATTTTGTATAGTATTAAAAAAGTAAATGAGTAATTATAAAACTTTCAAAATTTTTTTTAACCTTCATAAAATTATTTTTAAAATTAGTTAGTTATTAATAGGTACAGAATGATTAGGCAGATTAAACACCATTTACATGAAAAATGGTAAAGGAAATAAAAGCATACCTATATTGTTATAGAATTATAATGAATATTGACGCTCGTGTGCGTGCAAGTAAGGTATTAGGGGGGGCCCCGCCAGCCAGTCTTACCCCGGGGCCCCCTAAGTTAACGATACGGCCCTGTAACGTTGCGTGAGCAAGTTAAAGCAGCCACGGTGTTTAGCCAGGAGACAGCATAAAGCCTACAGTTGACCCAAGCAACAAACCAGTGAGCTACTAGGCCAAGCCCTCATTAACAGCACCCGCACGGCCAGCAAGACCACTTCATCAAAGTCTTGCCGGGCGCTCAGTAGTAGCGGCGAGATGGAGACGTCGAAGTAGGCGAATGGGTTTACTTTTTCCTTACTTTTGGAAAATATTTAATTTTATTCTAAGAGAACTTTTAAAATGTTGAAATGTACCTTTTGTGCACAATAGCTTATGCAAAAATTATTATTTACAACAAAGAAAACATTTAAAACAAAACAAAAATTTTAGTAAAATTTATTTTTATTTTTATATTTTTTTACATTTATCTTCATTGCTATGTAGGACAACTCAGTACACGAAAGACAATAGAAAGAGAACTCCGAGGTATTCTTTGCTTTCAACTTGCATGCACCATAATGAACTGAAAAACTCTTGCCAGGAGGAATTAAATTGAATTCATAAATTGGTGGTTTGACTATAAAGAGATCTACTATGATGTCATAGTTCAATTAATTCAGTTTGATTCAAATATATTTAAAACGATAAAGCTGTAAAAATTATATAGACACAATAGTATCATCATATACATAAAACTATCCTAAAAGTATACACAAAATCATGCTAAGGGGAAAAATTATATTTTTAGGCAGAAAGCTACTCACAAAAATAGTTAAGAAAAATATCTTTACAGTGCTCATGAAAAAAAAGTCCTCAGTACTTTAAACCAAAGCCGTAGCCAGGAAATGTTTTCAAAGGGGGTTTGGACAGGGCCGGTGACTGAATTTCCGGTTCGTCAAAAGTGGTGACCTTTTTTTTTTACTCACGCGTGTGCTTTTCAGACCCTTTCGGGAAACCAAGGTCCTTTGAGTATCGTTTTAAAGGGAATGGCTTTTACGTCATTTAAATTATATGATATGTGCAAAGTTTTCTCAAGTATTATTTTTACCTGTTCAATTCCTCGATTTTCCTACATAGAAAACTTGTCCTGAATTCCCTCTTTATTGGAAACTGCCGCCTGCTGTGATAACTAACCAGCTGTTAACCGGTCCTGTGTGTTTACTTGCTCATCACTATATATAAAACAGTCGGCGAAAGGATGAATTTTGGTAATGTATAAATTAAGTATGCACATTTTTGAGCGAGAGATTGAGAGAAGGGGGTTTAGGAAAAAGAGGCTATGAAAGAGTTCTCTATTAAGAAGCAGACGTCTTTAACATTCAAGCCAACAAAATAGAAAATAGAGAAAATTATGTAGGTTCTAAATCAGTATTTTCTGTATATCATGTTGATGGCCCTCCCTTAAAAAAGAAACCTTTGGACTTTCTCATTTGGCTACCATTATCACATCTGGTTTTAACATTCCAACTTTCAAAGGTTACCAAGAATACGAGGTACAGTCAAAAAGTTCCCGGAATGAATTTTTGTAGACATTTAGCGTGATCGCCAGAAGGAAATTCAACTTGCATTCGTTGGTACGACTCCTGGGGAGGGCATATCGGTAGTGGGGGTATAGCTAACTTTCCGTAGTGCAGCACTGGAAAGCCCTTTTCGTGTTCCTGCAAGTCTACATTGTCGAATTTTGAAAAATGGTATTTCATGACCAGCGCGCGAACATTAAGTTCTTTTTTCAACCTAAAAATCACATAATGAGACTCTTGAGTTGTTAATTCAAGCTAATGTAAAGAGGCGATGAAGAAAAGTCAAGTTTAGGAGTGTCACAAACGGTTCCGTGAAGGCCGTGAAAGCATTGAGGATGACCCTCGTAGTGGACGACCTTTAAACATCAGTTAATGACGAAAACATTGAGCGAGTACGACAAGTTGTGCATGAAACTCGGAAATTAACAATCGATGAAATTGCATTTCAGGTAAATTTATCACATGGAAGTGTTTCTTTATGATCATTTGAACATACATCGAATTTGTTCACATAACAAAGAAATCCGACATTTTTGACATGCAGGTACACAAAAAGCGCTTTCCAATGTTGCACTATGGCAAGTCAGCTATACCCACATTACCGATATGCCCTCCCCAGGAGTCGTACCAACTACTGCAAGGCGAATTTCCCGCTGGCGATCACGCTAAAAGTCTACAAAAATTCATTCCGAAACTTTTTGACTGTACCTCGTATAAGTGGTTAAAGAATTATCATAGGTATTAAAACACTCTAAAGGCCATATTACACACTGTTCAGCTGAGTGGCATTGTGAACCACCTCTTGGCTTTTTTGGGCATTAATTTAAATGGGAGTGTTTACACTTCACTTAGGCAGTTTGGCAGCACTGCAGAATCCCATTTAACTCAATACACTATAACAAGCCAGATGATTCAGCGGCACTGCAACGCTATCTAGTGTAATAGGGCATTATACTTTTTTAATTGTACAAAAATACAGTATAAATTCATTGATAAACTGATCAAAAATATCTAATAATTCCTTTTTTATAACTGGCCTTAAACTTCCCCGAAATGAATAAATATCTCATATGAAATCAAAATTACAATCCATGAGAACTCTAAGACCAAAACTTACTAATTGTTGTAGATATTAAAAAAAACAATCTTTGCTAAAACATAAAATTTTTTAAAAAACCTATACCGTTTTATAATTTTTTAATATTATTTTCTTTGTACTTGCCAAAGAAATTTTAAACATTTTGGCCTTTATAACATCCAAAATATGCTGATTAAAAACTTATATAATATTTTTCAGGTTTGTTCAATCTTATTATCTTATATATTTAAAAAAATATTATTATTCTTTCTATTACTCACAATAACATTGATGATTCCATAAACTAGAGTCCTCTAAATAATTTTCTAAAGCATTAAATAAATGTATATAAATTACTAGGCAACTAATTTAACAATGGTAGAAAGATTAAAATAGTATGTCCAGTCTCAGAAAAATTTTTGAATAATGTGGGTATGTATGCAGCACACTGGTGAGGAAGCGAATTTCAGTTTTTAGGAGAATTTACTGGTTATATTAGGCCCAAAATTTCCCCATACTAACTTGAAAATCAGATCAAGGGAAATAATATCTTGGGATATTAATATTTATCAAGGGATGATAGTTGCAGTTGCTGGAGTGCAAAATTCACTTATGACAACGTGCTGTAAATACACATTTTTGTTGATAAATAAGTGATTTCTTGTGTGCTGTTATACTTGGGAAAGGGCTTTGTTTATTTTTTTTAATTTTATCTAATATAAGATATAAAAAATTACATTTGAAGCTTATATGACCATTTTAACATTAACATTACATTACATTACATTACTTTAAATGGCGACCTACCCAGTCAGGTATTTTAAGCCAAGTATGAATGACAGATGAGTGAAGGATAACTCTTGAGAGGGCGCTTCACCGGTGAAAAGGCAGAGGGCGCATGCAGAATTTTACTCCGCAACACTAAATCACACAAATTTAATCCATTTTACTTTTTTCATAGCGAAATATTGTATTTAAATGTTAACAAACTTCATTAATAGGAGTCACATTTCTTCGTTGATACCATTAATTAATTGTTTAACCTAACTGGTGTAATAGTTCAATTGAACATATAAATAATTTTATAGTATAAAATACGTATCACTCTCTGTGTTACAGGAGAGGGCGCTCTGTAAACTGACACCATATCACTGAATTGTAAAGAACAAGTACCAAGGGGGGTTGGGTGTTATAAAAAGCTTTAGGGGGTTCCTGAAATGATTCACACTCCTAACCCCCCCCCCCCCCCAAAAGTAGGGTTAGGAGTGCTCCAATTTATTTGCCTAACAAAAATCCTAGATATAATAGTAAGGAATATCTCTATCAAATTTGAAGACAGTTTGACAAAATAACAACAGCTGCTAGGGTGTTAAATACCCATAAGACTACTGCATTCAGTAAATGCACACTTTCTTTAATTTAATGGATTACTTAGTTTGCTAAAATTCAAGTTTGAATCAATATAAGCTTCAATGGCTCATTACTTTAAAACCAGATGTCAGATGGGTTATTTATAATAATAATCAAATATAACATCAATAATCATATAATGTTTGAAGAAATCTAGTGATCTTGAAGCTTCCATTAATTTGAGCTTAACTACAGTGTAAAACTAGCTGCTGATAGCTGGTGTTGGCCATATGAGTATGAGTATTAAATGTTTCTACTGGGTTATCCAGCTATTTCTTTCAATACTCATGTAAAACCAAAGAGATCACATACTCTATTACTGTAGGTACTAGGTAACATCATTGGCCATACTACTAAAAAAAAGAAGTATGTTGAGACCAGTGCCGGCCTTAGGGGAGGGCAACAGGGGCGGCCACCCAGGGCCTCACGCCTGGGAGGGCCTCGCGCTTCCGATAGCAGTTTTACTTTGTCAACAATAGGCGACAACAAAATATAAAACTACAATAGAACAGCGCAGTGGTAGTTTTTATAAACCATGCAAATGAAAACGGCTCCGTTGCATGCCCATTAGTGCCACCAACGACACGTGTCCTGGAAACATGTAATATTAAAACTGCAATTAAAAAAGGCGGCAAAACGGTAAGCCAAATACAATCTTCTCTTTTAGAGTATTTTATAAAAATTTATGGTTTGTGCGAGACTTGTGGAATATAATGTGTAGATTATCGAAAATATTAAAATTAAATATTTCCACTAGGTACCGAGGGGAAGGAAAAGTGAATTAATGTTCCTTTAGTTTCATCCTTTCTATGAGCGAAAAATTAGTGCCGGTGAATGACAAAATGTTTCACAGTATTAGCTTTGGCGTCGCATGTCACAATCGCCAAACTGTAGGGTAGGGAGACTACCTAAAATTCTCTACTTATGACCGTGGATTTCCCAACCCTCCTAGTTAAGTTTTATAACTTATAATAAGTGCTTCAATTTAATAATTTGGGTAGATCTGTCAAAAAAATAGTCAGAGATTTGCAGTCACAAAGTTGGGAATTTTGTTTCCTCTAAACTAAGTTGTGGATGCACTGAAGCAGACAATGTAATGATATTCACTCTTGGAGTTAGAAACTCCGTAACTTAAGACTCTTAACATTGCGTAGTGGCCTTTGAGAATTTGTGCATTTGGCCTCATGGGAGTACGATATTTTCCATCACTGGACTGCCCTTACTCGAAATTTACATGTGATTAAATGTGTCTAAAAATTAAGAATGCGTTGAGTAGGATTGGCGTTGGGGGGGCCTCGCAAATGTTTTCTTGCCCAGGGCCCCGCACTCGCTAAGGCCGGCACTGGTTGAGACTTCTGCATGCAATAGTATTTACATGCAGTAGTATTTATTTGTTGATTGAGTAAAGTACAACATTGTCTCACGGTGAAAATGTTGGTGCCCGGGCTTGCGAAGTCAACAATTTTCATGAGGGAGACAATGTGGTTTACTTTTAAAATACACACAAAATTTTATCCCTCCTATACCAATAAATACTTAATCTTTAAACATCTATTTTCATTAACGTAGTAATTAACAAATAATATCCATTTTTTCGATCTGCAGTTAGTGCCTGCATCCGAGTAGTGGCAACCATTCATGCAACAGCGATCAGCTGATTGTTGCAACATTCTTACATGCTTGATTTGTCGACTTACATGTGATTTTTGACAATTTTAGCGAATTCCCCCTATAGGGAAGAAGCTATTACTGGAGGTCTCATGGTAAGACCTAAGTCCGAGACCATGATAACTTTTCGTTTTGGGGCCACCAGAAGCAAAAAACACCATTCGTTCGAAATTGTATATATCTATCTATCTATCTATCTATATATATATGTGTGTGTGTGTGTGTGTGTGTGTGTGTGTGTGTGTGTGTGTGTGTGTGTGTGTGTGTGTGTGTGTGTGTGTGTGTGTGTGTGTGTGTGTGTGTGTGTGTGTGTGTGTGTGTGTGTGTGTGTGTGTGTGTGTGTGTGTGCGTGCGTGCGTGCGTGCGTGCGTGCGTGCGTGCGTGCGTGCGTGCGTGCGTGCGTGCGTGCGTGCGTGCGTGCGTGCGTGCGTGCGTGCGTGCGTGCGTGCGTGCGTGCGTGCGTGCGTGCGTGCGTGCGTGCGTGCGTGCGTGCGTGCGTGCGTGCGTGCGTGCGTGCGTGCGTGCGTGCGTGCGTGCGTGCGTGCGTGCGTGCGTGCGTGCGTGCGTGCGTGCGTGCGTGCGTGCGTGCGTGCGTGCGTGCGTGCGTGCGTGCGTGCGTGCGTGCGTGCGTGCGTGCGTGCGTGCGTGCGTGCGTGCGTGCGTGCGTGCGTGCGTGCGTGCGTGCGTGCGTGCGTGCGTGCGTGCGTGCGTGCGTGCGTGCGTGCGTGCGTGCGTGCGTGTGTGTGTGTCAGCACGATAGCGGCCATAAATATGGACCGATCTTGATTAAATTTGGTAAAGACATCTAAAGTGGTAATCAATTGGACGAGTTCGTAAACCAGCCCGATCGGCCCACCAGGAGGGGGGGTAAAGGGGGATAAATCCCTCCAAAAATGGGTTTTATGAGTTTTTTACATGCAAAAATATAAATTCTCTAATTTTTGTTGGCACCATTGAATTCAGCTTGAAAAAAAAACAATTCAGTATTTTGAATCATTGCTCTATGACTAATGGTTACCGAGATATTGAAAGTGTTAAACACAGTAATTCTAATTTAAGATGGGAAAAACACATAATCACAGTAAAAAATAAATTACGTAGAATGATATTTGTATCACATCAGTTAAATGATATTTTAAATGTTAACGAATTTAAATTAGTATACTATGCATATGTAGAGGCCCATCTACAATATGGTATTATTGTTTGGGGGGGAACTTTCAAATCTTTACTTGATCCTTTGCTCATTATTCAAAAACAAATACTAAAATCTGGTACAGGAAAGAATAGAAGATATAGTTCAGACGCTTTATTCCAAGAACTTGGGGTACTTTCAGTAAGGCAAATTTTTATCAAATCACTTCTTATATATTTAAAAAAATTTGAATTCAATATCATTTCTCCTGTTTTACATTCGTATCCTACTCGCTACAGTCAGAATGTAGGAGTTCAAGTTCCCGTTATTGTAAAATCATTTAACCGAACAAATCCATTTTATTTAGCAAACGTTATCTGCAGGAATTTGCCTGGCGAGATAAGGGACATGAGGTGTTCGGTTGCCGTGTTCAAGCGGCGTGTGACTGCCTGGCTGTTGGAGACCGGCCCCGGCTTTGCTGAGGCCCTCCTGTCATCCATCTACACCACACGTTGACTGACGTTGACACTGATACTTTGCTGACGATTTACCAATTATTCTCATTTAACGCCAAATTGTGTGGTCTACCCTAATTTTTTTATTACCTAATTTATGAAATGTTGATATTACTTACTTACTTTTTTAAGTTTTAACTAATATAGAAATATTTACATTTTTACAACTGAGAACAATCTTGAATAACTGCGGTCTAAAACTAAAGAATGCCTTAACCTAATATTTTAAGTCTTATCTCAGTGTTTAATTCTAATAAATTAAGACAGGTAGTTGTTTATTTATTTTATTTTTGACAGCACGTCAATTTCTTGCTTTAACGACTCGGCATCGCGCACAAGCCTTTAGGCCCATGCGATGCCTAATTTCCATTGTTTTTCATTTTTGTAATTTTCTGAATTTGTTGTGGAAATAAATTATTCTGATTCTGATTCAGTACGTTGTCCCAATGTTAACCTTATGAGGAATAAGTAAAATTCTGTATCTCGCTTATTTCTCAACATATCTTAATAAAACTTGGTTTGTGGCTTCATCTAGATGAGATCTAATGTTTAATAGTCTAAAATCCCCGATACTTCATTTTGCTTGGCAGCAAACCTGCATACTAATTCCCCATGTTATTCTTATGGAGATTACAAAAACATGTCAAATCTCGCTAAGTTGGATTGAAATATGTTCTTTTGCATTTGAAATTCACTGAGTATGCAGGTCTGTTGCAACGGGGGTATTATTCTTATTTGAATATTCCTGCCACCTGCCGCTAAATCAGCTGTCAGTGCCCCTGCAATCTGTTGAACGTTGAACCTCAACATATTTGCTTGGCTGTGTAAAAATTTGAAGGTGCTCGATTTTAGTGAATTTCCCTTATAGGAAAAAAGCTATTTATTCATAGTCAAAGCTATTACGGTAGGTGTCATGGTAAGACCTAAGCCAGAGACTATATAACTTTTCATGTTTGGGCCCCCAGAATAAGCCAAAAATACTATCTGTTCAAATTCTTATAAATATGTTATATACATATATATATATATATATATATATATATACTAGGGGACCTATGCGCAAATTGCGCATTTTATTATTTCTATATGTGAGAAACTCTGGAGCGTTGAAAGCGCCCTCTAGAAATAAAGGATTGGGGGTCGAAGCCGTAAAAGAAATAACCATTTTAATTATCATTCGCCGGTGCACTGTATTATTAGCTTTAAAATGATACCTCAATCATAAAAATCGGTTAAGTTGGACAGCTGAAAAGGGATCGAAAGAGAAACCCCTTATTGCATTAAGTATATAGATAGTGACCTCTAAATCGTGTATTTACAATAAGTTATACATTCAAACTTATAATGTGGGAATAATGAGGGAAAACTCAAACAATCCCTATTTATTATAGTACAAAATACGTTCATATCAAATTGATCTACCTTATATTATAGGGTCTACCTTATAATGTTTTTTATAATGTCTAGCCTACCACACATATGGTTTTCAATCAAGTACCTGCATCACATGTTTTACGTAAACAACGCAGAAGTTTTTAGATCCCAATGCTTTTTAAATGGCAGATATTTGACGTCATTTCTCGTTTTCTGGTGAATTTCAAGCAATTTCAGTATTTTTCCCGCCATCACGGAATAGAGACCTTTAATTTGAGCCCTCTCCCATATTTCTACGACTTGCCAGACGCCCACAATGTTGACGCAAAGAATCGTCTTACGAAATTAAATATATGATATATATTATATATATTTTTTATTATATTATATATATATATATATATACATATATATATAATTGTGGATGATTAAGGCTACTAATATAGTGATAAGATTAGTTTGACTTTTATATTATATTATACAGTGATAATATATTTGACTGGGATGGTGGCGCGTCCTGTAATCCAGCTACTTGGAGGTCACGAATTGTGGATAGTTATGAGCGATGGCTTGTGGACGCGGTGTTCCCTAGTGGGGATTAACGTCCGCACTATTGAACACTACGTTCATAGGACCGTCCTCATAATTAGACCAGTTCGTAACATGCAAAGCAGGCAAAATTGTGGTTCGGATCCCACGTTAAAATGTAGTTCCCATGGTTGCCATTGGCTGTTGGGCTATTAATTAACAGTCCTGTCTAAGGAACATGTCGGCCTTAGTCAGTAACAAGATTAAAAGATCGCCCCACAATCATCCTTCACTCATACTTGGCTTAAAATACCTACCTGGGTAGGTCGCCATTTCAAAGTAATGTAAATGTAATGTTTTCATAACAAGTACCCTATTTATTTTTCCAAAAATTATTTTAATTATTTTATTTTTGGATTATACTTTATTATATTAAAATAAAATAATTTTTGGAAAAATAAAAAGGGTACTTGTTATGAAAACTAATCTTAATGTTTCTGTCAGCAAAATTGCGCTCACAAATATGGTCCGATCTTAAAAAAATTTGGCGCAGTCGTGCGAAGTAGTAATTATTCAAATAAGTTCTAAAACTAGCCGGATCGGACAACCGGAAGGAGGAGTTAAGGGGAATAAACCCCCAAAAAGTTTGGTTTTTTGTTTTTAGCGAATTTCTCCTATAGGGAAGAAGCTATTACTGTAGGTCTCATGGTAAGACCTAAGCCCAAGACCATGATAACTTTTCGTTTTGGGGCCACCAGAAGCAAAAAACATCATTCATTCGAATTTTTATGTATATATCTATATATATATCTATCTATCTATCTATCTATATATATATGTGTCTGTCAGCACGATAGAGGCCGTAAATATGGTCCGATCTTAATGAAATTTGGTACAGACATGTAAAGTGGTAATCCCTCGGACGAGTTCGTAAACCAGCCCGATCGGACCACTGGGAGGGGGGTTAAGGGGGTAAACCCCCCCAAAAATGGGTTTTATGAGTTTTTTACATAGAAAAATAAAATTTATCGAATTTTTATTGGCACCATTGAATTCAGCTCAAAAAAACAAACAATTTAGTATTTTGAATCACCTCTCTATGTCCATTGGTTATCGAGATATTGAAAGTGGTAAACACAGTAAGTTGTCCCAATGTTAACCTTATGGGAAATAAGTAAATTTCCATATCTCGGTTATTTCTCAACAAATCTTAATAAAACTTGATAAATAGCTTCTTCTAGTTCAGATCTACTAATTATTAAATTAAAACCACTCAGTTTTAATATACCTGTAGCAGCAAACCTGCATACTCATTCCCCATGTTATTCTTATGGAGCTTACCAAAACATGTCGAATCTCGCTATGTTGGATTGAAATATGTTGTTTTGCATTTGAAATTCGCTGAGTATGCAGGTCTGCTGCAACGGGGGTATTTTTTATGAAGAAAAGTTAAAATAATATAATTTTTGATTTCACCATTGAATTCAGCTTGAAAAACAAAGTAATATTTTTCAAATTTCACAAAAACTGTAACTTTTAAAGAAAATATACTGCAACCATTAATTTTGGCTCGAAAAACTAAATAATCTAGTACAGTGTTTCTCAACTGGTGGTACCACTGGTGGTACGCGAAGGCCTTTTCAGGTGGTACTCAAGAGATTTACGAACGAATGCTGTCCCGTCGAACAGTAAAGTCGCACTTCATGCCTTAACCTTATTAACTTTTTCAGTATCCGTTTTGGTCATAATATGCTAATTTCGTACCATATTTTAGGTGCTATTGTTTTTCTTCTTTTTAAGAGTAATTCTTTTTACAAAACATTTTGCCATTAAAAAATGTTCTTTGCATTGCAGTAATTCTACCAGTTTTACAGTGATTATTCGGTGGTATTACTACAGTTTTTAGCTGTACGATTTACTAACCAAACGTATTTTCTATTTTCAACACACAGTTTAATAATGTCGATCTGTTGTATAATTTTTTTTTAATATGCTTAAATGTAAGATCAGTGGTGAAAATGCAGTATACTTTGAATGACTTTGAACTGTTTATTTATTTTATTCATTTTTCTTACGCCTCCTGAACTGTTATCTTAAATTATTCTAGGCTATGTACCATTCATAGATGGGATTTTACATTCCGGAATGTACAGTTTTTTTTAACTTAATGTTAACTGTTTGAATGAAAGGTACGTAACCTAGAATATTTATAATCTTGTTAATTTTTTAATAAAAAATATGAGAAATTTTTAAAGTTCCAAATAACAGACAGATCATTTTCCCCATGTACCTAGACATTTTTTCACATTGCGGAATTCGTATTCAAATTCAAAAGATTTTTCGCCATATTGACTGTAAATGAGCAGAAGTGAGATGAACATATAGGTTTGTAAAAATGTCCTTATAATCAAAATACGATCTAAAAATGTACATTTACAAGAAAAATAAAATAAATTTAAGTGACAAAAATAAAACCACCAAAGGGTAACTATAAGCAATTTCAGAGGGGATCCCTTATTGGTGGAGGGGGGGGGTCGTTGCGATGGTATGCCAAAAGATATAAAATGTCATAGGTGGTATGCAAGCACCAAAAGGTTGAGAAACACTGATCTAGAATTTTGAATCATTAGTCTACGTCAACTGGTTGCAAAGATAATTGATATTTTATTTCGGTGGTAAACGCAGTACGTTGTCCAATGTTATTCTTATGGCAAATATTCAAAAACCGATATTTCCGTTGTTTACTAACTGATTTTGATAAAATTTGGAATATATGTGTGATAATTAATTGTTAACCCTTTAGCGCCCAGTGTTGCCTTTTGGCAACGCCATGTTTCTGTCGATTTTTCTCTAAAATTATTTTGTTTGAACCTCAAAAACCCACAGTTGCCTTTTGTCAACACCCTTTATTTCAGAAAACGGCCAGAAACTAGATGGGAGTTTAGTCCAGTTGTCTTTGCATTAGAGAATTTTCTTCTGAGCGACCACATGGTTTGGAGGTTAGTGGTAAGCTGTGCTTTTTCAAGCGATCTTTTACTATAGTTCTAGACATCTCGTATTGTGGGAAAAAATATCTTATCAATCCTCAGTTATTCTAGTTTATGTTTCTAATAAGTTTTAGTAATTTAAGCGAGTACTTCCATAATTTAATATGAGAAAATCACTGTGTTGCTAAAAAGCAACTATGGGCGGATGTGACATTAAATTTCACTATTTTAATTCAGTTTCTCCATATAACCCCATGCTAATATTTAATTCATTTACAGCTAATATTTTATGTAAATTATATGTTTTCTGGCCATTTTGTATAGTAGACCGGGAGCTGGCAGGTCGAAAATTACGTCATAAGGTGCACATGTAAAAGCTATGCCGTTTTGAAGAGGCATCCTGGGGGGTTTCAAAAATGGGTTTGTTAGCCCTCAATCTGGGGGCTTTCTCCAAGGTGGACAAACTCAAAAATTCGAAAAAAGGTCAAAATTTACGTCATAAGGTGCACGGATTTGACACATACCATGTCGTGGGAAAAGTTGAGGGGATCACAAAAACACCTAGGTGGACAAAAATTTTGGGGGCTTTGACCCAGGTGGACAAACTTGAAAATCCAAAAAAATGCCAAATTTTACGTCACAAGGTGCACAAATATAATATGCGGCATTTCATTCCTCAGGTATTCAGGGACCTAAAACCGCTGAGGTGGACAAAATTTTTGGGGGCTTTACCCAAGGTGGACAAGATTGAAAATTCATGTTTCGAATTTTGGATTTTTTTAAATGCGTCTGTACCCCATCATATCTAACCGATTTCGTTGAAATTTTTTTTTGGGAGGTCTTGGCATGTAACTAAAACAATTTATGTCAAAATACCTGAAAAATATATAATTTTTCACTAAAAAGGGCAATTTTTTGGAAATTTTTCAATTTTTTGGGAAAAAAGTTTTTTTACATTCGTAAAAATTATCCGATCTTTATGAAATTCGGCACGGACGTGTAAAGTGATAGAAACTAACATAATCTCGAAAACTAGCTCATTCGGATCATTAGAAGGGGGGTAATAGAGGGTTCTACCCCTAAAAAAATGGGTTTTTTTGGAATTTTTACGTTTAAAATTTTAGAAAATCAAATTTTAGTTTACGCCATTGAATTCAGCTTGAAAAAACAAACAATTTGGTATGTTTAATCATTGCTCTATGTCCATTCGTTCCCGAGATATTGAGGGTGATAAAATCAGTATGTTGTTCCAATGTTAACCTTATGGGAAATAAATTAAATTGTACATCTCGCTTTTTTCTGAACATAACTCGATAAAACTTGGCATATGGCTTCAACTAGTTAAGGTCTAATTGATTATGGCCTAAAATCCCCCATTTTTTTTATTTCCGTGGCAGTAAACCATCATACATTGTTCCCATGTTATTCTTATGGGAAGAAAATAAAATTCTCTATCCTCCTTTTTTTTACATATGTTAATAAAAATAAAATTAATCCAATTTTAGTTAGCACCATTGAATTTAGCTCAAAAAACCAAACAATTTAGTATCTTAAATCATTGCTCTATGTCCATTGGTTACCGAGATATTATAAGTGGTAAACACAGTACGTTGTCCCAATGTTAACCTTATGGGAAAATAAGTAAAATTTTATATCTTGCTTATTTCTCAACTTATCTTAGTAAAACTTGGTTCGTGGCTTCATTTAGATGAGATCTAATGTATTTTAGTCTAAAATCTCCAAAATGTCCATTTGTGTTGCAGCAAACCTGCATACTCATTCCCCATGTTATCCTTATGGGAAATAAAATTATAGCTGTATCTTCCTTATTTTTTGACATATCTTGGTAAAACTTCGTATATGGCTTCTTCGTGCTGAGATCTACTAAATATTTAATTAAAACCACCGAGTTTTAACGGAGCTGTTGCAGCAATCCTGCATACCCATTCTTCTTGTTATTCTTATGGAGCTTACAAAAACGATTATGCAGGTCTGCTGCAACGGGGGTAGTAGGAACCCGGGTTTCCTAACGATTTTCAACCATTAAAATAAGTTCCTAATACCCCCGATGCAGCAGACCTGCATAATCAACGAATTTCAAATGCAAAAGAACATATTACAATCCAACATAGTGAGATTTGACACGTTTTTGTAAGCTCCATAAGAATAACAAGAAGAATGGGTATGCAGGATTGCTGCAACAGCTCCGTTAAAACTCGGTGGTTTTAATTAAATATTTAGTAGATCTCAGCACGAAGAAGCCATATACGAAGTTTTACCAAGATATGTCAAAAAATAAGGAAGATACAGCTATAATTTTATTTCCCATAAGGATAACATGGGGAATGAGTATGCAGGTTTGCTGCACACAAATGGAAATTTTGGAGATTTTAGACTAAAATACATTAGATCTCATCTAAATGAAGCCACGAACCAAGTTTTATTAAGATAAGTTGAGAAATAAGCAAGATATAAAATTTTACTTATTTTCCCATAAGGTTAACATTGGGACAACGTACTGTGTTTACCACTTATAATATCTCGGTAACCAAGGGACATAGAGCAATGATTTAAGATACTAAATTGTTTGGTTTTTTGAGCTAAATTCAATGGTGCTAACTAAAATTGGATTAATTTTATTTTTATTAACATATGTAAAAAAAGGAGGATAGAGAATTTTATTTTCTTCCCATAAGAATAACATGGGACAATGTATGATGGTTTACTGCCACGGAAATCAAAAAATGGGGGATTTTAGGCCATAATCAATTAGACCTTAACTAGTTGAAGCCATATGCCAAGTTTTATCGAGTTATGTTCAGAAAAAAGCGAGATGTACAATTTAATTTATTTCCCATAAGGTTAACATTGGAACAACATACTGATTTTATCACCCTCAATATCTCGGGAACGAATGGACATAGAGCAATGATTAAACATACCAAATTGTTTGTTTTTTCAAGCTGAATTCAATGGCGTAAACTAAAATTTGATTTTCTAAAATTTTAAACGTAAAAATTCCAAAAAACCCATTTTTTTAGGGGTAGAACCCTCTATTACCCCCCTTCTGATGATCCGAATGAGCTAGTTTTCGAGATTATGTTAGTTTCTATCACTTTACACGTCCGTGCCGAATTTCATAAAGATCGGATAATTTTTACGAATGTAAAAAAACTTTTTTCCCAAAAAATTGAAAAATTTCCAAAAAATTGCCCTTTTTAGTGAAAAATTATATATTTTTCAGGTATTTTGACATAAATTGTTTTAGTTACATGCCAAGACCTCCCAAAAAAAAATTTCAACGAAATCGGTTAGATATGATGGGGTACAGACGCATTTAAAAAAATCCAAAATTCGAAACATGAATTTTCAATCTTGTCCACCTTGGGTAAAGCCCCCAAAAATTTTGTCCACCTCAGCGGTTTTAGGTCCCTGAATACCTGAGGAATGAAATGCCGCATATTATATTTGTGCACCTTGTGACGTAAAATTTGGCATTTTTTTGGATTTTCAAGTTTGTCCACCTGGGTCAAAGCCCCCAAAATTTTTGTCCACCTAGGTGTTTTTGTGATCCCCTCAACTTTTCCCACGACATGGTATGTGTCAAATCCGTGCACCTTATGACGTAAATTTTGACCTTTTTTCGAATTTTTGAGTTTGTCCACCTTGGAGAAAGCCCCCAGATTGAGGGCTAACAAACCCATTTTTGAAACCCCCCAGGATGCCTCTTCAAAACGGCATAGCTTTTACATGTGCACCTTATGACGTAATTTTCGACCTGCCAGCTCCCGGTCTATAGGACATGATTTAAACTTCACAATGGACCAAGAATATTTGGACGAAAAGGAAATAGAACGGTTTTTATTAATACCTGATGACAACATGTCCGAAGTGGGGGACATAGGGGACATTCGCATTAGGGTCTAGCTCAATGTAACCACAAGTGCCCGAAGTTGCTTTTAAGCAACAAAAATGTTTTTTTTTAAACCTGTGAGGGAAAATTTGAAAAAAAACTGTTTCAATGTGTTATTTAGTCCCTAAATAAAAGAAAAATAGGAATTTTTTTTGCTCGGTGCATCATAATTCGGGATTCAAAGGGCTAATTTGTTTCATTTCCCCATATATGTTCTCTGGTTTTAAATGACTTGGAGAGAGAAAGTAGGTGTCAGTTTCCTGATACCGTTTATTAAATTAAATATCTTTAAATGGGGTCATAGAGACTATGATCAGTAGTATTAAGCGAGCTGTTCCCTACTTTGCCTCCCAGCTACTTGGAGGTCACGAATCATTGTGGATAGCATTGAATTGAATGATGGCTTGTGGACGCGGGGTTCCTTAGTTGGGATTAAAGTCCGCACTATTGAATAATGCGTTCATAGGACACCGTCCTCATAATTAGACCAGTTTGTAATTTGTAAACCGGGCAAAATTGTGGTTCGGATCCCACATTAAAATAATGAAGGTTCCTTAGTTGCCATTGGCTGTTGAGCTATAAATAATTAACAGTCCTGTTTAAGGAACATATATGTCGGCTGCACACTGCTAGTAACCATATAGCCTAGAAGCTGTTTTAAATGGTAACCGTAGTAACTATTAAAAGCAGGGGGGATAAAGGGGATATTTTCACCCCGAAATTTTGGAGAACAGAAATTTTGGACAAGACAAGGGTACCGCGACGATACTACGATTTTTGTCTATCGCGACGCGAATTCGGTTTTCGTCTACCCTAACGCGAAGACGATTTTCGTTTACCGCGACGCAAAAACGATTTTCATTTACCGCGTCGCGAAAACGATTTTTGTCTACCGCGACGCGAAGGCGTTTTTCGTCTACCGTGACGCTACGACGATTTTTGCCAACTGCGAAATGACAACGATATTTGTCTACTGTGACACGACTATAATCGTCTACCGCGGCGTCTACCACAACGACAATACACGTCCAGCGCATCGACGATCTTTGCCTAACGCGACGATGATATTTGCCTACTGGTACCTTTGGTACCGGGACGTCCATATTCGTCTGCCGCAACGCGATACTCGTTTACCACGACGACGATATTTTATCTACCGCAGCGACGATACTCGTCTACTGTGATGATATCCTTCTACCGCGACGACAATTTTCGTCTACTGCGACGTGACAACGATATGTGTTTATCGCGACAATAATATTTGCCTTCCGCGACGACCATATTCGTCTACCGCGACGCAGTTCTCGTCTACCATGGTGTCTACCATAACGACGATATTTGTCTACCGCGACGTCCATATTCGTCTTTTTTGACGCGATACTTGCATACCGCGACGACCTTATTTGTCTACAGTCACATTAGTAGGGGGTTTGAACCTAATACCCCCTTCCCCCTTCTTATAGGATATCCCCCAAAATTAAATTCGGGTTTGCCCCTGATTCAAAGCATTCCCGAAATCCTTGACATGGGTCCCTTTCGGACGATCCTGTACCCAAGTCCTAAAACATATCAAAACCAAACCACCATAGTTCACATAATGAGATTTCAAGCATTGATTTGACACCAAGATCAAGATTCTACGTCCTGTAGTTGTGGCTGTATTCCGAAATATACCAACACACAACTCTCTTTATATGAATTATAGTGTATATATATATCAGCTGTATTTTTATCGTGAGCGAAACCACGGGCAACTGCTAGTATATAGGCCTATATACTAAAAATAAAGTAAAATAAAAAGTTATAACGTGAGTGTGAGTAGGCTTATGTCCTTTTCTGATATAGTGGCTCTACTCTTGAAAAATTTCAGCTCGGTCCAGTATTTTTCACGTGGTTGAAAGACATATCCACACAAATATTCATACTTTCACTTTTATAATATTATAAGGACTGATTCGAATCTTAATCTCAAGCCATTCTTATAAGATTTGAACGTGCATTGTGGCCTTGATTCAAACTAATGGCGTTATAAATTAATTACATTATCTAAAATTGCCAAGCTGACAAACAAATCCCGGATTTTTATCAATGAATGAATGCTGAACGAAGATAATATCATATTTACTCTACTATGTGAATGCAGTCGCAGTGCTATTTACCTCCTTGTATGAAGTCGATGTTTAATCAGCTGTTATTCAGCTGAGACTCATTCCTCCTGTTTTGCTGTCTTGAGCTCGGCTGACTGTTTTTAGTCTGAATTTGCGATTTTGCGTGAGTGAGACTGTTGTCAGTTGTAGACTAGACCTAGGGCAGGTTTAGGGTGATTGAGATTGTGATGGTATGGTTATTTCTAAGGTTTGTGTTGTGGTGTTTAACATAAGGTAAACGCTATGGTGCCAGTTGATAGGTATCGCAACTTCTAATATCTTTATGACAGATAATATTCAGAAAAGCTCCAAAATGGAGTTTAGAATAGACTGGATTTTCCCAACGCTTCGGAAACCTTTTTTGTTTTGGAATATCGCTAGTTCCTTGACGGTTGCAGCTGTTGGCCTTTTCAGTAAACTGCTTATAGGTAAGTTGAGTTATTGATGTAGTCCTATAATTATTCATAATCATGATAACTAAGGCCATATGATTTAACCTGTAACTGCAAGAATAGAGGATTTTGAGTAGTAATTAGTTAGGCTCCCTGCTAAAACAGTAAAGGCTCAGGCCCGCTGCAAGTCTGTTACCACAAGATCAGCATGATAAAGGGCTAGATCATCTTAAAAACCAATTAGCCTACATTCTAACCTTGGCCAAGGTCTTTTAGTTAAGTCGTCCCAAGAGAAAATCAGTGAAACTAGGGCCTATGTTAGGTAAGGTACCTAATTTAGTTGATTCCCATATTACTATCCAATGTTTAAAATAAACCGCTCGTTTTTATTTTTATTTGATAAATAGCCAAAATTAAGGAGGAATTTTAATTTCAATTAACCCTTTGACTGCCAAGAGCCGGCCACATCGGCTTTGTATTACATTGTGAGAACTGCCAGCTGCTGATGTGATTGGCATCGCCGTTCGTCACGAGAACTGTCAGCTGCCGATGTGATCTGCACCGCCGTTCGTCGTGAGAACTGCCCACAGCTGGCCTGATGGGCTCAGCTGTTGAGGTACATCGAATTGATTCCGTGAACGACTACTGTTAGGGGAGAGGGGGGCACTTGTGGACAATTTTGACATTTTATTTTTTGTATCTTTTTCTTTGGGTTATTTATTAGTACTATTATATTCTTTAGATAGCTTATCTTATTACCCATTAAAGAAACTGCTTGTCAAGTCTAGGCCTATAAACCACCTTGTTTTTTTTATAACATTTTTAAAAAATCTCCGCACCCTGTCCAAAACTGCCCCGATGCGGGGCAGTTATGGACAAAGCAATATTTTCATGGGGCACATGTGGACATAAGGAAAAAATTTTCAAAAAACACTCAGGTAATTTTTAAATGTGCTTATTTTTATAACACTAATGTTCAGTATTTGAAATTAAACATTTCTGTTCATAAAACTATAAACTTGTTTAAATACATTTAAAAAATTATACTACCGTACAATCAAGGCCTTGCTAATTCAATACTTGCCCTGAATGAACTCGTTAAAAATAGGCCTACTATGAGATTTTTCTGTCCCTCCTATAGCTAAGGATGTCAATTAAATCATTAGTTTAGCCTATAACTGAAGACCTAGCCCATGTTACATTCATTAAAATTAAATTTAAATGTAAAATAGCTAATGGCTCTTTCGCTAATGGAAGCCGATACCCACGATCATTCCGATGCGGGTGGGTACCGAAGTGATCGAGACGCAGAGGATGACCAGGTACCTGGGGGTGGTGCTGGACAACAAGCTCACCTACTGGGACCACATCAGAAGCGTGTGCGACAAGGCGGCCGAAGTGACGTCCTGCCTCGGAAGACTGATGGCCAACATCGGAGGACTGAGTCAGGGGAAACGGAGTCTGTTGCTGTCGACAGCACAGGCCATCATGCTTTACAGAGCGGAGATCTGGGCAGATGCGACGAAGGTGAAGAAATACCGGACTCGCATGCTGGCGGTGCAGAGACGCGGCGCGCTCAGGGTCGCGTCCTCGTATCGCACGGTCTCGCAGGCGGCGGTGCTGGTCATTGCGGGAGTCATCCCAATCGACCTGCTGGCGCAAGAGAAGAAGATCATCTGGGGGCCTGCTCCCGAGATGGATCGGGAAGAGGCTGCCGAGCTGGCCCGTGGCCAAACAATGGCCGCCTGGCAGCATCGATGGGACGAAGACACGAACGGAAGGTGGACATGGCGACTCATCAGGAATCTGGAGCCGTGGGTTTGCCGCGACCACGGGGAGGTGAACTTTTACCTCACCCAGTTCCTGACAGGTCATGGCTACTTCCGTCTGAACCTCCACCGAATGGGCAAGGTCGACTCGCCCAGGTGCAAGTACTGCGGACACAACGGAGACGACGTGCATCACACTTTCTTCGTGTGCCGTCGCTTTGACGAAGAACGGACTGCCCTCGCCGACTCGGTCGGCGGTCATCTGACCCCGGACAACATCGTGGGGAAGATGCTGCAGGGCAGTGTCAGCTGGAATGCAGTGGCTGACTTTGTCATGTCCGTCCTGCGCCAGAAGAGGACAGACGGGTGTCTCGAGTGACCCCAGAACCGAGGACAGCAGAAGATTGGTTGAACACCAACTGAGGAGTCCCGAAAGGGACAGCAGCGCCGAGTCCTGAAAGGGACCAGAGGCCACGCATTGCGATGTCGCAATGAGCAGACGCTCGGGTCGATCGCAATGATGTGGTGACAGCACGCGAGGGGGTTTTTTTAGCAGGTATGCCCAAGGAGACAAACACACAACTGTGCACAACTGTTCCGTTCTTCGAGCCTCGAGGCGGGGCCTCTGACACTGATGCTGTCTGTCAGAGGTTGGAGACCCCTGCTCGTCGCTTTGCTCTCTTGGGCGAGCGGCGTAGAGGGCCCGCATTTCAGTGCGGGTAAGGGCTATTTTTAACCTCCCTTCCAGCGTGGATAAAAAAAAAAACGGCTCTTTCGGTCCCTCCCACAACTTTAAGCTGACCAAGTTTGATAGTTAAGTCACTAATGTCCAAGGTGCTTTCATCAGGTACATTAGGCTTCACAAATTTAAAGAACCCAGCAATTTTTTTTCTGAAAAAAATTACAGTGAATTCAAAACAACCATGATTTTTACAGATTTGGGTGATGAAATGTCGAATAGCTTTTCTCGAACATAACTAAAACAAAATCATTAACATTGATGTTGCCCCCATCTTCATTCACTTCTTCATATTCATCTTCGCTCTCACTCTCATCACTTGAAATCAGAGGGCTTACTCCTCCATCTTTCTCAAATTCTTCAATCTGTAGATTTTTCATTTTAGCGAATATCCCCTGTAGGGAAGAAGCTATTACCGTAGGTCTCATGGTAAGACCTAAGCCCGGGACCACTATAACTTTTCGTTTTGGTGCCCCCAGAAGTCAAAAACACTATTCGTTCAAAATTTGAGATAGCCTATATATATCTATTAGCGAATTTACCCTATAGGGAAGAAACTATTACCGTAGGTCTCATGGTAAGACCTAAGCCCGAGACCATGATAACTTTTCGTTTTGGGGCCCCCAGAAGCAAAAAACACCATTCGTTCAAATTTGTATATATACTAGAGATCGTCAGGGGTCGAAAATTCAACCAATTTTGAAAGTGACAAATAGGGATAGCTAATTTTATAAATAATCCCCGCATAAACCAATGCGTTTCTAAATACATTTCTTACAGTAAATATTTTCCATGTAAACACATAATATAACCAAACTGGGGGCCGAAAAACAAAAGAGAAAGACTGAGTCCTTGACTAATTATTTTACTTCATTTCTGGCTTATAGCATGGTTTTTAGTAATTAGTATTTTATTAAGATAATGACTATTTTATTAAGATTCCATGTTTATTTTTTAAGAATGATTATTGAATCAGAGGAAAGTAAAACTTCAGTCATCAATTCAGTTAATCCTGTACACCCCTTACCACAGTTCTCTCCCTCCCTCCATTAATTCCTTCCCTCACTCTCTACTTCCCTTCCTTCCGACCTTCTTTCCACTTTTCCCTCCTTTTCTCCTCGTTCTCTTCTTACCATCTCTCCTCCCTTCTTTCCTACCATTTGGAACTTTTTCCCTCCTTCCCTCTCTTCCTAGTATTATCACTAAGATGTAATATATATTTTACCCATTATCCACCAATAAAAACAAAATTTGAATATAATGTGTCCATTTATACTCCGGTTTCCAAGCACGGTGTCAGGATTTTCGGGCCCCTTTGCAATTGAGAAACCCGCCTTTTTTTACTCATCTCGATTCTGGGCCCCATTTTTACTAATCTTGCGTGGATCTGGGCCCCCTGTGAGTGCAGGCCCCTGTGCATTTGCCCCCCCCCCCCGTCGCCGGCCCTGCCGGTTGCATGTCAGTTAGTACATTGGATGGTAGAAATTTAACTTAATGTACTCTTTTCTTCCCTTTTTATCAGAAAATTTTTATCTCTTAATCTTATTTAAGCAAGTAAACTTTAGTTTTCCAAATAAATGTAAAATGGAACACATTTGAGTATGATATCCCTAATCATCTCAAAGTAGTCCTGATTTCAATCAAATTCTATATTTTCACTCCATGCCCCAATTAACTGTAGGTTAATGTTTCTACATCACATCCTTCCTCTACGAAAAATAGCATGTGATAACAGCTACAAATTATGCTAACTTTGTTTACATTTGGTTGTTATAATATCACCAAAACAGCAACTCATAAGGCTAATGTTAATTTGTTTGAAATTTTAAATTGAATTTTCTACATTTCTAAAAGACTAATATAAATTTCAATGGGATTCTGCACATCTACAGGAAAATACAATTCTATCGGTGTGCTTAGATTTTTGCTACGTTGCACACAGGCTGAGAAAAAAGGAGTACAAAAACCTTATGGAAAAAATGCTTGTCTATTAATATAAAGATATATATATATATATATAGCCTATATATGTCTGTAAGCAGGATAGCGCTCTTAAAAATGGTCCGATCGGAATTAAATTTGGCACAGTGGTGTAAAGTAGTAATTATTCGGATTTGTTCGAAAACCAGCCCGATCGGACCACAAGAAGGGGGGGTAAAGGAGGATAAACCCCCCAAAAATGGTTTTTTTGGGGTTTTCACATGGAAAAATAAAAATAATCCAATTTTGGTTAGCACCATTGAATTCAGCTCGAAAAAAGAAATAATTTAATAATTTGAATCATTGCTCTATGTCTATTAGCTACAGTACGTTGTCCCAATGTTAACGTTATGGGAAATAAGTAAAATTCTATATCTCACTTATTTCTCAACATATCTTAATAAAACTTGGTTTGTGGCTTCATCTAGATAAGATTTAATGTGTTTTAGTCTAAAATCTCTGAAATTTCTATTTTTGTGGCGTCAAACCAGTATACTCACTCCCATGTTATCCTTATGGGAATTAAAATAAATGCTATATCTTCCTTATTTTTGACATATCCTGATAAAACTTGGTATATGGTTTCTCGTAGTTCAGATCTACTAAATATTTAATTAAAACCACCCAGTTTTAACGGACCTTGCAGCAAATCTGCATACTCATTCTCCATGTTATTCATATGGAGCATACAAAAACATGTTAAATCTCACTACGTTGGATTGAAGTATGTTCTTTCGCATTTGAAATTCGCTGAGTATGCAGGTCTGCTGCAACGGGGGTATATATATATATGTGTGTGTGTGTGTGTGTGTGTGTGTGTAAGCACGATAGCGCTCGCAAAAATGGTACGATTGGAATGAAATTTGGCACAGACATGTAAAGTATATTATTCGGACGAGTTCATAAATCAGCCGGATCGGACCATCGGAAAGGGGGGTAGGAGGGGATGAACCCCCAAAAACGGGTTTTTTGAGTTTTTTTATACAGAAAAATAAAAATAATCCAATTTTTGTTGGCACCATTGAATTCAGCTAAAAAAAACAAACAATCTAGTATTTTGAATCACCGCTCATGACCATTGGTTACCGAGATATTGAAAGTGGTAAACACAGTACGTTGCCCCAATGTTAACCTTAACCCATTTCTGCCCACTGTCGACATTTGTAGAAACTGACTTTAACAATTTTTATCACGGATATAATTTAGCATTTGAAACAAAGAGTATTTTATTTTTATCTATTGGTATCCTTGCTAAGCAACTACAGT
The DNA here is from genome assembly GCA_035578135.1 of Flexamia atlantica. Classification (NCBI taxonomy): domain Eukaryota; kingdom Metazoa; phylum Arthropoda; class Insecta; order Hemiptera; family Cicadellidae; genus Flexamia; species Flexamia atlantica. Next base: position 34,659,503 of record JAQJVK010000009.1, on the reverse strand, counting down.
GTTTGCTACCATTTTGTAGTGTACGTGTGAGTAGGAAATTTGAGATTAAGAACCTCTGCAAGACAAGCCATGTCTTACTTTGAATCCTAAGTGTTTTTACTATTAATCTTTTAATTTTTTATTGAATATACAATTGTTTAGATGTATTTAGGAACTACTTCAACAAATACAATCATAGCTTAGTTTATCTTTTTATAAGAACATTGTTTTATTCCTTTGCAAAAACTGATGTTGACAAATGTCGTCAGTGGTCACGAGCGGTTACAGGTCCATTATTAGCCTCTGGGTGGTTGTCAGAGGCTATGTTATTTATTACCATTCGCTATGTAGTATGGAGTTACACGGCAATAACACCATAGATCGACCTACAGCAGGACGTCTGAGCTCAAAAGAGCTCCAGTTGTGTACCAGCTAACGTCTGCTACAGCGGAAAACACTTGACTTCTTGTACACTGCGGAGAAGCAAGTCTGATGTACCCATTGTGGAAAGGCTACAAGAAAAATCTGCGGTACATGTCTAGTTGGTTGCCATGTTCTGTGTGACAAAACATACTCGCTGTGACCCATTGTGAAAACTCTGAACAGATTTTTGGGTAAAAATATTACGGGACCTTTTCGGGAATTTATGGAAGAGACTTTTATTATGGTTTTATTTTAGATTTGTTTAAAATATTTTATATTCCAGCAATTATTTTTGAAAGTTGCTGATATCTTATCACATTTATCAATTTTTTTTCTTATTGACCATTTTTACTGCATTTTTATGGTCTAATTTACTATTAAGTTTTACTATCGACTTGTATAACTCTAAAACCACTGTGTAGTATAAATTTATTACTATTTCATAAAAATTTTCCCATTATTTAGTTGATTGTAAGTTACCTAATTTACAAACTTTTTTACATAATGTCCTTTTACCTGACTTTTTTTGCGGTTTTTACTATATCTTTGCACCTAAACTTGTGAAACTTATGTTTCCCACTAATATATACTTTTTGTTTTTGTGTGTTTTTTCATTTCTTTTTGTTTAGTTGGTCATTTTATATATTTAGAAGTATAATAGGTAAAATTTATGTTAACAGTTACAAACCTGATGACGCTCGCTGTCGGCAGTTTCGTCACTTACATACTGTACCCGATCGTGCCCACTGTCGACATATATAAAATGAGTATAAAAAATTAAAAACAATCAAAATCTGTGTTTTTGTACCATTAACGACAAAATACTAAGCAGAAAACGAAATCCAAGAAAAAAAAAATAATTTGGGCATGAATGGGTTAAGGGAAATAAGTAAAATTCTATATCTCGGTTATTTCTCAACATATCTTGATAAAACTTGGTAAATAGCTTCTTCTAGTTCAGATCTACTACATAATGAATTAAAACCATTCAGTTTTAATATACCTGTAGCAGCAAACCTGCATACTCATTCCCCATGTTATTCTTATGGAGCCTACCAAAACATGTCAAATCTCGCTGATGTAGGATTGAAAATTGTTGTTTTGCACTTGAAATTCGTGGAGTATGCAGGTCTGCTGCAACGGGGGTATTATTCTAAAAAAAAAGATAGTTAGGCCTTAACTTAACTTCCTATTGCAGATCTTCTGTTTGTACAGCAATTTTGCTTCTTTCTTCTCCTTCCTGAGTTTGGATTCCTCCTCAATTCGATTTTTTTCTGGTGTGTCAGTCAAAACACACAACAAGTTTTACCCTTCTTTCTTCCTCTGCAACTTTCCTTCCACATTGAGACTTATGATTTAGGCCTACATGTTTATTCTGAGTATAATATAAAGTTATACAAAGTTTAAACTCTGTTTAAGGCAGAATAATTATAAAAAAATGCAAAAGGGTTAGGCTGGAGCACATGTGGACACGTCCACATGTAGCCTACCCCACTTTTACTGTCCACAAGTGCCCCAGGTAACATTTTGTGACATTTCCCTCCAATTTGTAGTTTTAGGTTAGGTCAAAGTACACAATACATACATCAAATTATAACTAAGAAAATGCTAATTCAGGGTAATGTACTTTTGTACAGGAAAAATAAAGTCATAAAACAAGTTATGCTTTCAAACATAGCGTTCAAATTTTACTTTAGACTATGAAAAAAAAGAAAAAATTCTCCACTTTCTCAAAATATAGGCAGTAGCTCCAAACTTCCTGAGTAGAGGCACTATACCACTGCCTTCCTGTGGTAAAATTGCCAACTGAATCCTACATTCACAGAGCGAGAAATTTAAACCGTCCACTTCTGCCCCCGTCCACAAGTGCCCCCCTCTTCCTTATGGTCTTTTCCATTATAAAAGCCGACATCGATTGTGATATTGGATTATTCGGTTTTTTAAACAGAATTTTAACTAACTGCAAAATCAGCCGGCTCATTCTGTCAGTTCTAAGACTGTAACATAGCATTTTTATCTTGACAGTTAAAAACTGAAATCATGAGTTTCTCATTGCAGAACGAAAACAAAATCAAAAATTTTTCCTGGCAGTCAAAGGGTTAATCACATATGATTTTTAAGACAAAAACATTAAGATCAAACAATGCCGCACATTTAGTAAGCCCAACTGATCAACTTATTTTATACCAAGGGCTATAGATTTAAGAGATTAATAATATTACTATTCACTCAAGTTGCCTAGCTCCCAAAACAAGGCCTGTGGTGGAACCAAAGCTTGTGACATCAATCGTAGACCCATATAACGTATCCAGTTGTAAGCGAGCTCTAGCTATTAACTTATTATCCTATTTGATAAAAATTTAGTCTCTATTAGTTGTCAGTAATATGCTTTTTCTGATTGGTCAAGATTAATTTAGTCCCAGCTGGAGGTTAGAGGTTCCCGGTCCACATTTAGACGACACAATTTAAGTTACAGTATAAACATTTTTGACTGAGATAACTTGAGTAGGCCTACTAAACTCATTATTATTCTCTTCTCTTCTTCTTTCTATTTAAAGACCTTGATCTTAAACATGTTTCATCCCAAACCTAGATGTTGTCCTGTTCTACTCTACTACATTTTGTTAGGTTAAAATGAATTCTCTATATAGGGTAGGCCTATGTGACAGGCCTAAAGCTAGGGTTAAGTACCAGATATTTTTCAGGCCAACCCAGGACAGTTTGATGAGTGGTAATCAAACACACCCCGTCCCTCAGTAAAACAACTGAAGATAGTAAAATAAGATTGTTAAAGTATTTATGAAGATTTTTTTCTTATTGCTTGTCTTAAATTTGTATGAAATAAGTCAGTTCCAACCTAAATCACAACACCATTCTTGCTGTTCGAGGCAGACGACAGAGGTCAGTCAGCATATAGCCCGTATGCCATTAATACAACTTTGTTTCCCAAAACATTTCACGCGAAATACAAAATCGTGTGAAACATTTCTGCAACTTCCCGCGAAAAAATGTATTTCAATTGGGAAAAAATTTCACCTTTCTTGCCGAAACATTTTGTGATATTTTTTATATAGCCTAGGCCTAGATATACTTAGCCTAACATGGTTTCGTGAATGTTTCGCGAAACAAAGTTACACTAATGGCATGCGACCTTAATAGGAGTTTAGTAGGTTTGCTGTTGTCACACTCCCGCAGGGTTGCCAAATTTAGTTTTTATGCTAGATTTAGTCTACCTAGTAAATCTTTTAATAACTCTAAACCCTATAAATTTATCACGATATCTGTTGAATTGTTGTATAATTTCATGTAAATCTTGAGAAAAAGTTTATTTTTTGCAAAAAAATATAAAAACCTTGGATGATTAGCAAAAACCCGGACTGGACACCGGACAAAGTCCTCAAAACCTGGACTCTCCTGGGAAAACCAGGACGTCTGTTAACCCTACTTAAAGCCCAAATTACGTGAAACTTTTTAGAAAACCGAAAATCCGACTTCCATCAACCTTTTCATTGAAGGTCACAGCCCAAGGTACCATTGAGAAAGCTTGAGGAAAAATTAAGTGCATAAAAATATAAAGAAGTGGCTGATTAGCTGATGCATTTTTGGTTATAACCAAGACTTATTCGTTAACTTTTCCCAGTTAAGCAGGACACCATCAGGTAACTTAGTAGTAAAAGTAATTAAAAGCACCCTTAAATTGAATTTTCAATAAGTAGTTAATACGGAAATTTCATAATTAGACAAATTTAATTATAATGTAAGAACAATTTTAAAGTCAGATTTTACAGTATTGTGTAGAATTTATTAAAAATTTGTGTTTGTATTAAATTGTAGGCCTGTTAAGAATTTGTAGAAACAAATTGTAGAATTTGTTTTAATTGAGCTGTTATCCAACCTTTAGAGTTATAATCTCCACATGTAATTGAAAGGTTCAGGATTGGTTCAAAGGGGTATTCAACTTGCATGAGGTTGGATAGAAATATTTGGATTTCACATAACTAATGTTGCATTGCATGTGTTTGACATTTAATGCAGTTGTGAGATTTCACTGCATCACTATTTTAGTAGGCTTTTACTGATTAACTGAACTACAATCAGAAGATTCCTCAGTATGTCCACTAACATTCAGGTTTGTATTTTTCTTTTTATGCTTGACAAGAATTAAAAACAAATTAAGCCTAGTCTTACTAACATCTTTTTATTTTCCATAAATGTATGGTAGGCCAGGTCTATAGAGGATCATTTGGTATTCAGTATCACTGTCTGAATCAGAGATACCATAGGGAAATGAATTTTTAATCTATAAGTGTCAGGATACTTTTTTATTTTTCGGGAAATTTCTCAGAAAATGTGGTTATTGGGACAGGTTTTACTGTGTTATCTCTTATCTGTAGCCTACTTTAGTCAACGTAACGTATATAATTTTATGAATGTTAATTACTAGGCCTTAATGCAGGGGTGAGCAGACTATGAGTCTCTGACCTAAGGGATGTTGCCCTACCCTCTTTAAACAACTTCCCATTACTGATTTGGTCACACCCAGAGGACAAGTGTGGGTCTTTTTGCTAATGTAGCGAACTGGGGAAATAAATAATAAGTATAATAATGTAATTGTGTTCTATTAAATTTTGCATCCCCTGAAAGATATTTACATGATTATTATTGAACAGTGAAATGTTTTCTGAGGATTGATTATAAAAGTTGCTTAAACTTCGATAGTTTTAATTCATTGAATGTTAAAGTCTTACCTTCGATTAGGTCAGTATTTGAGAGACTAGAGCATAGTAATTGGGTTGGGCTAACTATTTTTATGAGGATAGCAGTTGAGGATTTAATATATTTACAGTCATAATTCAATGTTTCTAACAATTTTTTATCATTATACCTCAGATGAAAAATTTTGCACAGATTGCCAACGTAGCACATTTTAAAAAGTGGCATAGCCTAAGTGATTTTGCTTCAGGTACGGTAATTTTCCCACTCAAAATTGCATTGGTACGGTACCGTAATCACAGCAGAATCTCACTAGTTTGAATCTCGGTAATTCGAAAATCTCTATAATTAGTTGGTATATTTTGACTGTTCACTTCAAAAACCTCTAATATTCTAAAAATAATACAGCAATGATACAAAATGTTTTTATGCTTAATTTTATCTATGAAATTCAAATATTATCTACTCGAACCTCTAAAATTCGAATTATGTCACTGTAATTCATAAGCATTCTTAGACTTAACTCCTTAAATTCGAAATAAACCCCTACAGTTCGCAAATCAAATCAAGTTTGAAAAACAAAACCTGTTGAATCGTGAACTAGTGTAATCCTGTACCGTACTCTGAATCAATTAATAAATTTCCTTAGCAACATTGCAAGTTCTTGTAAACATACAGACCTCCACAATTCATATTTAATTCACAATAATCTCTATGATTCATATGGTACCCTTGATAGAGCATATTTTAAAGGAATTCCACTGGGCGACATAGGTGCACCCAGAACGAAACCTTGGGGGAGACGAAACTACCGGGAGGTCTGGGGAGTTTAAAATACCCCCTTGCAAAAAGGGTGGTCCGGGGAAAAATTTTGCAAAAATTTCTACGTATTTTTTAATGAGCTTTCCTATTATATTAGCTTGAAAACAGTCCATATAGTCCCACTAAATTACGTATTCTAGAACGTTGTAACTAGCCAAGGCTACCTTCACAACCTCTTGGAAGGGCCAAAATCATAGCTCAATTTTAAACGTGTATTACAAACCTTAAATAATTTATGAACATAAACATATTAAAGTAGTATTCTACTTAAAACCTAAAACCACAATATAAATTTCTGCTTTTATTTTATGACTGTTAAACATTACATTCTGACATTATTATTGTTACTGATGATTTAAATGTTTTTGTCTCAATTATTTTGAATGTATGTTTCTAAAATTATATAGTACCGGTATCCAATTTCAAGCTGTTTAAGATAAGTACGTAATTCTTTAGTAAATTAAATCTTGGTGCTGGAGACTACTTAAAACCCCCAAAGGGCTATTGGAAGGGAGGACTTCCTGCTGCCAATCATCTATCACAGCTTCCCATTTTGCTTGAATTACTCAGTGTCTTTCTCTGACTCTTTCTTAGTCGGAAATTATGTTTATTGTTAATCGTTTACTTAATGCAAGCTGAGAATATTCTAAAAGATTTACGCTAAGTAATTTTTTGAAGTATTGTAGTTTGTAAATTCAGATATATTAAAAATGTTAATCATTTAAAAAACGCCAGGACTACCCGTAGTCACTGGGCGACAAAATATCAGCTCAGCATGTACACATCAGCTGGTTAACATGTTATTTTATGCCCTGGCCCTTGATATTTCAAACTCCCATTAGTTTGTATCGAATTGGCAGTTTCTTCAAATTCGAATGTGAGCTGCTGTATGTAATTACCAGCAATCTAAGTTTTATAGGACGTTAAGATGTGACATTGCCAAGATTTACTTTTTAATTTATTTTTTAAGTGATAAAATATAGTCCAACAACTGGGGCTTCTCCAGAATTTATATTTTGGGTAGACACATTGGCACCCTACCATGCTAATTGTATCTACAATGGGTCGAATTTTCCTATGGGGAGGGGAGAGGAGTATTCCGTACCCTATTTTTACCAGAGCTTATTCTATATTGATACACATAATCCAGAGACCAAAGAGTAAGGATTTTATGACACTAGTGCAATATTGCAAGCAAAATTTCTACTGCGAAGTACAAACACGAACTGAAATATTTGTGAAATGTTCAGCGGAATAATCTAAACCACATTAAAATTCTGGTACGTCAATTTATTAATTTCATAAAGTATTTTAATGGAAACATGTATGAATTTACATTCTAATTTCACTCTTATGTGCAATATGTGAATAGCATAGTTCAGATTTCGCCATCAAGTAAAAGCTTCTTTTGAATCAGAATTAGAATCAGAATACATAGGTATGGCAACATAAATTTTTAGATAACTATGTCAATGCTCTAGTGAATTACCGACCTCAGTAATAACTAGGAGTACGCTCTTTTATCGCGTAATTAGATGAACTCACAAATAATAACACACCACAACCATTGCCAGAAAATTAACATTGGCAAAAAATTGTGCTTATTAAACTGTTTCTTCTGATCTTTTGCGCATCTTTATGGTGGTGCAAATAAAGATAATTTAAAATACAAAAGAAACTAGCGATTAAATTTGCGGCAAATATATTTTCCGTAAAAGGTACATCACATGCTGTGTATTTGACGCTTCTTCAACTACTTTGAAAAAGGTTTCATTATTATTACTAATGGGAAACCTAAAATTCACATGTTAAAAATCCTGAGGAAACGTTCTCCCAATGTCTTTTACTAAATCATACGCAAGAAACCCACCAGAGGGTAGCAGCAGCTGATTCCCACCTGATGCGATTTAGTAAAAGACATTGGGAGAACGTTTCCTCAGGATTTTTCGCGTGTGAATTTTGGGTTTTCCACTAGTAATAATCATGAAACCTTTTTCAAAGTAATTGAAGAAGCGTTAAACACACAGCATGTGATGTACCTTTTACAGAAAATATATTTGCCGCATATTTAATCGCTAGTTTCTTTTGTATTTGAAATTATCTTCATTTGCTTCCCATTGTTTAATAAACGCAATTTTTTGCCAATGCTAATGTAATGGAATTTTTTCTAATACTTAAAATCGGACTGCTAAGGAATGGTTCAAGGAATACGCTTCAAAATTTAAAGGCATCTTTTCAGTGAGCAATTAACTGTTAATTTGTGCAAAATTTGGAAATGATCAGTGCCACCATTTTTGAGCTGTCGCGTTACACATATAGTCACTCACATACACACACACAGTGTCGGACAACGAATCTTTGACTCCGCTAATACATAGCGGAGTCACTTCGTTCTTTCATCAATTAACGATAGCGAGTATTTAAATGTAAGATATGGAATTAAATGAATTAGAATCAGAATAACTGATTCCTTCATTCTTGTCATCATTTAATTATAACACTTTTTCCAACCTCTTTATTTAGTCAAATGATTGATCTTATATCAGATGAATGTAATAATGATTAAATATCAAAATAAAATGAATGTCAGTTAATATGGTATAAACAGCTTCTTTAAAACCAATTGGTTTAAATGACTTGTGGGTGGAAAAACAATTTTAGAAAATAGTAGAAAATTTTTTTTATTTGGATTTTTATAGTTGGTCGGAGGATTACAAAATTAAACTTGGGGGGCACGTGCTCCCCTGTGCCTTACCGGCACGACACGCCTATGGTGTTTACCTATATCATATGTTGAAAATACCATATGATATGGTCAGTAACGCAGTAGCCATAGCAATGACCGAAACTCTGATTGGCTCAGGGTCCTGCAACTTCTAGGGTCCTATTTCTTCTAGGGTCCCTATTCTAGGGGGGCCTATTTCTAGTCTGATAATGATGTGAATCGCCTAATTTTGGTAAATTGGTTTGAGATTTTTTAACCATCATGATTGTTTCCGAGACTACAAGCTGTAGGCTAACTGTTAAAACACCCACCTTAAGAAAAATATTTTTAACTGAAATATCACAGTTAAATTTGTAAATTATACCTTTTCGAAGAACTAACATCTTATTCAAGTAGAATTTGTTTATCCATACATTAATATGCCAAAATTGATATGGGAATGTATGTGAGCAAAGTATATAGTTTTATGTTTCAATTTGATAGTAATATGACATTAACTTCAGAATATACAAACCTGAACATATATGTTTTGCTAAAAGGTTTATGTGACTGTCCCATGACAAATTTTCATCCAAAGGCACTACTAATAATTTTGTGAATTGAATTTTATTTTATTTTTTTTTTATTTTGTTCACTTTTACATCTACTTTAGTTTTAGTTCTTTTTCTTTAAAAAATCTATGTGTGAGCTATAGATCTATTACATTGGCTAGTGTTCTGTCAGAAATGTAAGAGAAATGTATGAGGAATCAATTTGAAAACTATTTGATACGACAAAATATTTTACTTGAAAATCAGTTTGGTTTCAGGTAAGATAAAAATCTTAACGACAATCTCTTCTTACTTACTAAAAATATTCACCATGCCATAGGGCGTGATAAAAAATTGTTGATTTTTATTGATTTAGCTAAGGCTTTCGATTCTGTTGACAGAGAAATATCCTAATACGTAGGCTATACTGGAAATAAGTGGAGTGTATGGGGAGTTACCCATATGAGCGTTTTCAAATAGTATCAATTCTTGGTCAATCTAGTGCTCCTCTTCAGCTTGACTACAGAGTTTTACAAGGTAGCACATTAGGGCTTCTTTTCCTTCTATATATAAATAATTTGGGTAGGGTTAATTTGGATTAGGTACGGGTTTTTCTTTATGCTGATGACTCAGCTCTAATTTTTGAGGGCGACAGCTGGGAGAAAGTGTACCGTTTGGCAGAGCAAGGCCTATCCTCTATCAAGTGGTGGTTTGTTCAAAGGCTCGATGTAAATATTTAAGAATATTCCTGGAAAAAATTTGAAATGGCAATCAACCAATCCAATTCAATCTTACTTTGGCAAATTGTCTAAAAAAGATCATGAAAGCAGCCTGTTAAAACCACAGCCTTCTACGTCCTCATGTCCTAATGAGCAACCTACAAACGATGACTTTGCAAATAATTCTGAAGTTCCTGAAGACACTGGCATGCCTCTCGAACCTTCAATTTCTTCCTCAGGCGTTTCTTCTGTTCCCAATTCAAGTAGCCCCTTATCCTCTTTTGATATGGGAAATTATATTCCCATTTAGCGCAAAATGTCAAGTGACGTTAAATTGATGTCAAAATGACATCATTCACGCCATTTTTACATCAATTTGACGTCATTTGACATTTTGCGCTATATGGGTTGGTGTTGGTAATCCAGTTGACAAATTCACTAAGTTCAACCTACTACAAAACAATTGGCAACCTCCAAAAGATTATTCATTTTCATTTTCAATTCACAAAAAGGCGGAAAAGAGGTGAAGCGGTACTTGGGAAGGAATCATTTGGAAAGTAAACACTGGCTTGTTCTTTCTGATGTACATAAAGGTCTTTATTGCAAGTATTGCACCCTATTCTCTCAAGAGTACAGTGGCCACAACAAAGGTGTCCATTTGCAATCATTTGTTACAAAGCCTGTTAACTCATTTTCAAAGCTGTTAGGGAAAGATGGTTTTTTTTAGAAAATCATGAAAAAAATGTTTAGCACCAAAACAGCGTTGAAGTTGGTAAAAACTTTATTAAAGCTTACCTGTCCCTTAAAGAAGCAGTTGTAAATCAAGTAAATACCCAACGGCTTCAACAACAGGTCATAGGAAATCGAGAAAGACTGCGGCCAATTATTGAAATGATCTTGTTTTTGGGTCGGCAAAACTTATCATTGCATGGCCACCGCGACGACGGTCAGCTTTTAGAACCCGAACCCTTGCTGAGCAATGAGGGAAACTTTAGGGAGCTACTCAGATTTAGAGTAGCATCAGGAGATAGTGTCTTAAAAAACACCTGGAATATACAATTTCGAGAGCGACCTATATAGGGAAAAACACGCTAAATCAGCTTATTGAATGTTGTGGTGAAGAAATCAAAACTGATCTCATAAACAGAGTAAAAGAGGCTGGATGCTATAGTATTATCTTCGATGAAACAACTGATTTATCACATACATCACAATTATCCTTAACCATAAGATACATTTGCAACAGGATACTTAGGGAAGATTTTTTTGTTTTGTTGATGCTCATGAAAGATTGATTGATGTTATGGAGCAAAAAGGTGCAGAGCCCAAAATTAGTGGTAAAATATTGGGAAAGATAGTTGTTAAACTCAAAGAAGTACATTTGGAAATCATAGAATGTGTCAGAATTGGAACTGACAGCTGCAGTGTCATATCTTCAGATGTTAAGGGTGCTGTCTCCGAAATCTTGAAAGAGGCTGTTCATGCTGTTAGATGTCCATGTTTAAGAGGAGGCTTAAGGCAATTCGGTGATCTCGGTCCTCACGGTCGAGATACGTACTAAAATTACTCCGCGATAATAATCGTAAAAAGTATTGTGACGTAGTAAATAACCAGTTATTCTAAAATTATGGTCTTAATTAGCATATAAAGTACTCTTTTCCACTTTTAAGTCCAAAATATAGCTTCAGAGGCTGATATGGTGCCGTCGCTCATTTATATGTTCAAACAGTAATGAATGTAGTAAATATTCCTCCGCGGGGTCGGCGATTAGCGCTTGTAAACGTTTACGCGGTTGCATTTTCTGGCGATATATTTTAATTTAGAGAAAATAATTTTATTGCACCTTGAAGACAAATAAATTCAACACTAGGTTTGTGAAGCACATTTTTCATTTTCTTTTTACATACCGAGTTATTTTAGCTCAAAATATCAACTAGCTAAAACCCACTATTTGAACTCTAACGCCAATTACTCTTGTATTTGTTATGATATCGGGCAAATAAAAAATGCATATTGGAAGGAATTTATTTCTTTTCATTTTGATACGTAGTATATTGTCGTACGTTCAAAAATAACATCAGGATATGGTTTCGCGCGGTGTTGTAACCCGCGAAAATCATGACAACACCCTTGTTTTTGGGAACGCTTTTTGACTATAATTTTCGATCGAAAATCAAAACGAAATATATCGAATTGAAGAGTAGAAAAACTCCTACAAAATATTACCACTTGAATTACGGTTGTACGAAAAATGTAGGAGTAATCAGCCTCTGAATTTGCATAGTTGAATTTACCTAATTAACAATCACTTAAAAATCATCGGCTGAACTTAAGGTGTAATTACTCATTTACTTTTCTTAGAATCGTGGAAGCAAATGGTAATATTTTGTAGGGTTTTTTCTCCTCTTTAATTTCATATATAATGTTTTGATTTTCGATCGAAAACTTAAGGCGGAATGCGTTCCCGCACACAAGGGTGTTTTCATGATTTTTGCGGGTTACAACATTGCACAAAACCATATCCTGACGTTATTTTTCAACGTACAACAATAAGTTACATATCAAAATGAAAAGAAAAAAATTCCATTTAATAGGCATTTTTTATTTTTATTTTTTTTTATTTTATTTTATTTTATTTTTTTTGTATTTTATCTTAACAAATACAAACGTGATTGGCGTTTGACTTCAAATAGTGGGTTTTAGCTAGTTTATATTTTGAGCTAAAATAACTCGACTTCACGAACCTAGTGTTGAATTTATTTGTCTTCAAGATGCAATATAATTGTTTTCTATAAATTAAAATATATCGCCAGAAAATGCGACCGTGTGAATGTTTACACGCGCTGATCGCCGACCCCGCGGAGGAATATTTACTACATTCATTACTGTTTGAACACTTATATAAATGAGCGACGGCACCATATCAGCCTCTGAAGCTATATTTTGGTCTTAAAAGTGGAAAAGAGTACTTTATATGCTAGTTAAGACCATAATTTTAGAATAACTGGTTATTTACTACGTCACACTACTTTTTCCGATTATTATCGCGGAGTAATTTTAGTACGTATCTCGACCACGAGGGCGACACCGAATTGCCTTTAGCATCCTCTTAAATCATGGATTAAACAAATCATTATCTAAATCCAATAACGTTCAAAGTGTAAGAAACCTTGGCGGCACCATAAAATCTGTTTTTGAATTTTTTTCTGCACCTGCAAAGAAAATGCAGTTCTTGAAAGTGCACTGAATGAAAGAAACGAAGTCTTTGCAGAATTTAAGGGCACTAAATTATCATGTCTATGTGAAACCCGATGGGCACGACAGTGTGATCAAGTTTCAAGAAGCTCTGCCTTACATAGTTAAGGCTCTTGAATCCATTTCAGAATGGTCCGAAATTGCTACTTCATCCAAAACTAACGCCCTAAAGAAAGCTCTCTGTGATGTGAATTTCATTACAACCCTACTATGTTTAATAGGTGTATTGAAACAGACTCTCCTTTTGAGCAAGATGCTCCAATCCCCTACATTGGACTCAAAGAAAGCATCTGATGTGATTATAGATATTGTTTCAGTTTTAGAATCAAAGCGAACAAATGTGATGATGGGTTTGCAAAGATTTTTCTTGACGTAAGAAATTTATGTTTGGATTTAGACGTTGATGTAAAAATGCCACGGTTAGTTGGGGTCCAAAGAAATCGACTAAACTATGCAGCAACTGATCCGGAGGATTTCTTTAAAAAATCCATATACATTCCTCTCCTAGACAACATTGTTCTTGACCTTAGTCTCGTTTTCCTAAGGACACAGTGGAATGTTTTGGACTTCAGCTGCTAATGCTAACCATTATCGTAAGAGAACCTAGGCCACCTCACCAGTCTGAGCCGATACAAGAAAAGCTATGTGCACTGACGGACAAATTTTCACCGATTCTCGGTCTAGAAAGCAACAGTCAAGTCCAAGCTGAATTTGACTGATGGAAAGCGAATTGGATTAGAGAAAACCTGTCTGGCGTAAAACTGCCGAATACAGCACTTGTTGCATTAGAAGCTTGCGACGCAGATATTTTTCCAGCAATACATACTTTGTTAAAGATATTATGTACTCTGCCAGTAAGTGTAGCGTCTGCAAAAAGATCGTTCTCCACGCGTCGGCTGAAGACTTGGATACGGTCGATGATGGGTGAAGAAAGAATAAGTGGACTATGCTTACTTCATAAACACAGAGATGTAGAGGTAGATGTTGACAAAGTTATTGATAGGTTTGCAAAGTCTGGTAACAGAAGGTTGGATTTTGTTAGTTTGGCAATCATCAACACGTTAATTATTTAACTCTCAATTCCTTATTATAATATCATCATCCATTTTTATATTTAATTTTCAATCTAACCAAATGAATAATGTTTTGCAAAGATTAGATATGTAAGTTTGTAATATAAGTTTATATAAGTTTAATATAAGTTTATAAACTTAAAAGTTCAATATAAGTTTATATTTATAAACTTATATTTATAAATAATAATATAATATAAGTATATTTATGGGTCAAAGTCAAATTGAGGGCCAATATGGGGAAAAAAATTTTCCATGTTATGATATTTGTAAAAATGTATATTTATTGCTTTAACTGTTACATAATAATACAAATAATAAAGTTTTATACCCAGCAGTGCTTGTTTTTATTATTTTCCCCTTTTTTTATGTTATTTTTCAGCATGGCTACGCCTGAAGCATCACTTCACTAACGCTAGTTATAAATTTAAAAAAATATGTTTTTTTCTTAAAATTTTAAAAGTAAACTATGTTTTTAGTTGCATATTATCAAGGCTTTCATGAACCTAGCATTTAAATGATTTTTAAAAAGTTAATTTAATTTTTATTTGTTTTCAAAAATGAAATCATCAAAATTCACGGCCGGGGAGGCAGTAAACTTGAATAAAAACATAGTAAATGATGATTATAGATTCCTAAAACAGATTGCAAAAGGTGTAAACTAATCAGTCTAAAAAGAACCTACTTGAAGAATTCAAATTTTTTTATAATAATTAATTTTTAAACACATTTTTAAGGCGTTACCGAAGTGACGTGGCGTTAGTGAGGTGACAATAACGTTAGCGAAGTGACACTAATGTTAGTGAGGTGACGCGGCCGCTGGCGAAATGACGCGGAAGCTTCAAAAGTGGCACTGCTTGGTTGTCAAATACATAAAGAAACAACAAACAACAAAGAAAATGACAAGAAAAACTGCTTAGATAAGATGTACTATACTAAAAACTTGTTATAAATGCCTAAAATTATCATGTTTCAATAACAAAAATTGATATTGTAGTGTTTTAAAAAGGGCATTACCTAATCTACTTGTAACAAACTTCTTCTAGCGATTAAAAGTACGCACTTAGATCTGTATCATAAGAAATTGCCAAAATCAAACACTTGATGATTTTTAAATAACCTTGGCAACTGATCAATATGCTGAAACATCATTATTTATTAATGTAGTACTCCAAAACTTAAAAATATTCTTCAAATTAATCTTAAAAGTAATTCCGACATTATATATGTGAAAAAAAATGCTCTTAATTTAGATTAACAATACCATTAAACTTGTAAAATATTCTATCGCCTTTAGGTGCAAACTTAGGTGTTGGCAGAACACCTTTTATTTCTTTAATAGAAATGTAGGAAATGTCATTTTCATTTGGAAAAAACATAGATAAATCTTTTGAACACTGATTCATAAACATAACTTTGATTTCCCTGTCTTTTTCAACGCTTTGAACAATAGCAACAAAATTTTGACTTTTTTTAGACTTAGAGTCCTTTACGGCTACCACAACGAACTTTCCTTGGACCACTTCATTATCTTTGTACGGCTTGCACTCGATGTCTCTCGAATGTGCACTAGATTGTCCAGCTTCTTCTTTTTCTTCTTCAGAGGAGGAAGAGTAGATCTGACTAACTTTGAGCACAACTTTCTTTTTAGGTCGCTTTTGTTTGATTTTTTCTTCACAAGTTGAGGATTTTCGTTTTGATTGGATTTTTTTCCGAGATGTCTGTCCAGGTAGTTTTAAGTCTCTTGATGTGGATTGCTTGGCGGAGTAATCTTCCAAGGTTTGAAAATGGAAATGCTCACACTCACTGGAAGGTTGACATGTAAAGCAAGACAATGTACGTGCAGTCATTAGCCCAGCTCCATAAGCAAGTTGTCGAATCTGCATAATTCCTTTAAGAGGGGGGAGGGTTTTCGGCAACATATTTTGAATTTCCTCCATCTGCACTGACTGGACTTCCCTGATTATCATATTGCTATTAGGGAATGCCTCAACCAGGTCTGCTGCCGATCGAATGTCATGTCCGTGGAGGACGTGTGAGTCAGCACTCCTCTTAATGGCTCCCCCAACCCCATCCATCGCCCCCTTTCCGTGGCCATGCTCCGAAAAATTCCACGTAAAATTTTTAAGGTTTGGGAAAAGCGTTGGGAGGAGCTTGTGCATTAAATAGATGTTTTTCCTATTCTTATATTGGGAAGAGGGCCCATCGCTGAAAAAATGCACTGCATGTGTGTTGGGGTACTCCTCAGCGGACTCTGTTAAAATGGGCTTAAGGTGAGCCCATACCCCATGGGCATGGTGGTCTAGATTGTCACTACTGGTCACAAAAGATTTTGTATCATTGACCGAATAACGCACCCCAGTGTGCAAGGATATCTGTCTTTTACTAGCACCGAAGTGCATAGCCTGCACCTCCGTACTGCACTTCGCCACGTAGTTTTGAGAGAAGTCTATATGGAAAATCAACTCTCCATCTGTCAGGGTCTCCTTCTTTTTCTCTAATATATTCATTTGGTGGAACATATTGAAAACGTGCTTCTTGAACACAACAAAAGATCTTTTGAACATTTTTACTAGCTCACCAAGTGAGGTTTCTTCTGTAGATTTCACCACCTTCTGTATCTGTTTGGTAACTCCCTTAATGTTCCTTTCTTCTTTAACACGTTTCCATTTGTTGAATTTAACACGTTCATCTTCTTGATCTTTGCTTTTAAAAGTTAAATCAATTTTGGGACATTTTTTGCAGACATTAGTCATGCACTTTTGTTTCTTAGTCGAACAAACAAACCTCTTTAATATGTCAGAAGTATGCGATGTATCTAACAAGTTGCAGTTTCTTAATGCAGTTACAACAAACTTGAAATTTTCATGTGTTTCACATGCACATGTTTCCCGATCACGGGCTTTAGGGCGTGTGACCCAGAATGGTCTTGCCCTCAAAAACGTTTTGTAAGATATCTGACTGTTTTCATTTTCTGTTGTAAACCTTATGTACAGATTCTTCATGGTATCTAAAAGAATTCGCCGTTGCATTTTTAGTTTACCCCTTTTTACAAAGTCTTTTTTTCCGGGGCACATCCTGGAAACTGTGTCACTTGTAAAAAAGTTTTTTAAAGCAACCGACTCTCTGACTGAAATAGAACAGTATTTTTTTCTTTTGAATGTCAAGTCAACCTCGTCGCCTTTTTCCTGCTGGTGCAGCTTTTTACTGATTTTGTAGGAGACGATTTCTTTTAGCTGATTTTGAAGTCTATATTTTTTTATTATTTTAGTTCCAATTACTTTATGAATCACTTGGCGCTCCTTCGATTTTGGACTGACACATTGAATTTGCTTTTTGACCTGTTTTTCAAGTGCAAATCCCAGGAACAATCTTCTCTTTATATTAGGTGAAACTTTTTCTTTTCCAATCAACTCACTGACTTTTTTGGACGGAGAAGGTGAAACAGTTGTGTTGATTCCTTGGATTTTTTTTCTTTTTTCTCTTCGTAATCTTTTCTTGTACCTGTCTACTTTTTGTTCGAGCAACTTAATTTTCTCCTCTTGTTTTTTTATCTTTCTGTATGCCGAGGATCGATCCCGGCGAATGGCTTTTCTTCCTTGAGCTCTCTGCCTACTTTCCTCAATAGGCCTAACTCCTTCGTCTTCAGATTCAGGTGGTGTGTTTTGAATCGCTTCTTTAGTTGCTTTGACTCTATTCCGATAATTTTTAGATCTTTCCTTCCATTTTTTTCTCTGTTCTTTTTGTTCCTTTGGTTTTAGTTCCGATATGAGTTTTATTTTTTTTGCCTGCTTCAGCTTGTGGTATCTGTCTCTATCTTTTTTACGTTTTTCTTCTAGTTGTTCTGTTGTTAACTTGGCTTTAAATCGCCTTTGACGTTCTCGATTCAACCTTTTTTGTCTTTCATATTTTTCGGAGTCTTTTTTCTGATCACTTATAGTTTTATTTTTCGATTTTGCCATTTTTGGCCTAGTTACAATCTACCTGTAAAGAAAAGAAAACGGTTGTAGTTATATTGCACACAAATATCTCGGCTAAAATTTCTTTAAAAAAAGTTTAATTAAAAAAATTTATTAAAGTTAAAATTGGTATAATTATTTTTTAGTAAGGAAATTTACCGGCATAAAAAAAGTAACTAATGAAGGCCTAAATGTAAATTTTTAGAACTGATGTAATTTGTTTTACTCAATTTTTCATGTGGATAACATTTTAAGCATAGTATTCCTTTCATAAAAATTCATTTTAAGAACACATAATACAGTTAAAGTTATTTATTTTCCTAGATAAATAGATTATTCATCACTTCAATAACGAAAATCAACACTTCTCTAACGTTATAAAGGTGACGTTGCAATATTTCGTCACTTCGGTAACGTTATTCACAAAATCGTCACCTAGCTAACGTTACTAAGGTGATCCGTTACCTAAGTGACGTTAGAAGGTCTATGATTTTTAGAACGTCAACTAAGGCAAGAAGATAGCTTACAAACATCTAACTCCGTTTCGGTTATAGGTTAGACTGACCTTGAAGTTGATTGCAAGAACTGTAACGAAAATTAATGGATTTACTTGCGTTATCGAAGTGATGAACATTAAACATACGGCATAATACTTACCTTTTTAGTTTTATTTCTTAATTTAATAATTAATTTAAAGTATTGAACAATTATCCCTGCACATTTAACGCAACATTTCAGATCGTCTTATAGAATGCCAGGAACGATGGAACATTGCAGACGATTTTAGCGGGAAATTAAGGAAACGCTTTCAGTTCAGCCAGACCATGAGGGACAAACATAAATATATATAAAAATGCATTAAATGAAATTACGAAGTATATAATTGAGACAATCTTTTATATTACATTAGTTAATCGAAATATTTGACTTTGAATTAATATTTTTTTCTAAGATTATGAAGGTTTTTAAGGAATTTGTTTTTGGAAGTTGGTCAGTGGGGACAGTTAGCGAGGTGATGAAATAAGCATAAGATATAGTTTTTCAATCATTTATTTATTATATTCTCACAAATTTATTATTGAATTATCTTACTTATACATTTATCTTAACTTAGTAAAATTTCTATACTAAAATATTCATTATTATTAATTTTAGGGGGGAGGGAATCGATATTGGCCCTCAATTTGACTTTGACCCTTATATTATATTATATATAAATATATAATATAAATATACTTATATAACTTATATAAGTATATTTATATTATATATTTATAAGTATATATAAAGTTATATATAATAAGTATATAATATAAATATACTTATATAACTTATAAATATATTTATATTAGTTTATATAAGTATATTTATAAACTTAATATTTATAAAAAGTATGTTAGGTTAGTAAAGTGGAAAATATTATTTGTGACAAAAACAAATGAATATACGTTTATTATGAAAGTACAGTAGATCCCCTCTTAACCGACCTCGTTTTAACCGACGATCGGATTATCCGCCCTTGCTGGTCAGATATTAAAGATCGTTTTAACCGACCCTATTTTGACAACAGTTCGGTTTAACCGCCCTTTTCTAGGAATTGCGGCATTTCCGTTCCCGACGAAGGGAACTTTACGCTCAACTCCTCAGGTTGTTTGTTATAGGTTAAAATATTTTGAATACAGCATTCATTAATTTATTAAAACGCACAGTAGGTGCTTTTCAGAGCGCATAGTACGATAAACGTCTGAGTTTTCGTTTTCGCATCCGGAAACCATCATATAATTCATCAGTAGAGTAAAGAAAAAACAAAAAACAAGTAGGTAGTGTGTTTGTGTGGGTGGGGAAGAGGGGGTAGTCCACTCGAAGTCAAAGTTTTTGCAATGGATTTTTTTTGACTTAAGGCTCTAGTAAGAAGCTATAAATCAACTGCCTAATCCCTAATAATGCAATGATTGCTTGTTTCTCATCACTAATTCTGACAATCATTAAGTAAAAGTAAAATTTGTTAAAAATATATAAACATGTTATTAAGTGTCATCATAAAAAAAATTTCGCCTCGTCTAATATTTAGTTTATAAAATGTAACATTTATACAGTAAATATTTTGAAAAATAGGTTATTAGTTCATTTTCTAAATAATCCACAAACTGCTTGAGAATTATTTTAATGGAACCACAGAGAAGAAATAAGTCTTTTTTCTTCTCTGTGATGGAACCCTAAATTAATAGAGCTTTTATTTTTCGGTGTTTAGAGGATTACCCGCTTTAACCGACCTTTTAAGTTATCCGACCTAGGTCCGGTCCCGTCAGGGTCGGTTAAGAGGGGGTCTACTGTAGCACTTATTTCCTGTGTATGGATTGAAATATTACCAAGACCATCGAGTAAGTAATTGATCCGTTTGAATACTATCTGGCATTCAATACTTCAGACTTTATCATATTACTGTAGCCTCAACTAAACGTACAATCATAACAAAGTTGAAGTTCATTTAGCCTGCCTTAGTCTTATTTAAAAAATGAACAAATTATTGGGGGCCGTCCATAAATACGTAACGCCTCTACGGGAGGAGGGGGGTTTCGTCAGCATTAAGCACCGTTACAAAGGAGAGAGGGGGGCTTCAACGCAACATTAAGCACCTATTAAACTTTAATAATGAATTCCATAAATTATTCCAACAAATTCAAATTATCTGCAAAGTACAAAGTTTTGCCTTTTTTTTTGGGGGGGGGGGTGATAGTACAGTGTTACGTAACTTTTGAAGGGGGTTAGTGCCAGCATTACAAGTCCGTTAAAAGGTGAGAGGGGTTTCTGAAAAGGCCGATTTCAGCGACGTGATTTATGGATGGCCCCTTAAATAAAATTTTAATTAAGTGTTAATATCCCATCGTCAGAGGTGTTAATAAACACGTATTTGAGGGGGGGGGGTTACTAAAAATGAACCTAATTTTCTCATACTTGCCCCCCCCCCCCCCCCTCCGAGAAACTGTCCTGGAGCTGCCCCTGATTAGGGCAATATTATTAGGTTGGTATTTCGTTATGAAACGGGTCTATAATCTGAAATAATATTACTCCAGGAATTTTTTGCGTGGAAAAGTGAATCGACCCAACAAATCCTGACCAAACTGAAACTGAAAAATTTCAAGTCCGTGTTTTTCAATCCATGCAAAAACCATAAGAGATACAAGAAAGTGTAAATAACCTTTTTTGTAGAAGATAAAATTTCCAGTAAAATGAGAATGCATGTATAAAAAATGTAAAAAATAACTTCTGATATTAATTTTCCAAAATGTGTTAATTGTAATACCACTGCTATAAGGAATACATGTAAATTTGATATAAAATATATTCGTAAGCGGGCGTAATTAATTGGTAATACACCTTTTTTCTAAAACCACTGTTATTTAAGATATATTTAGTTTTGTTATGGTATTTCTTTTGGAAACTTTAAACCCATTGAATTGAAATGTAAAATTGGCAACTTGATGTTGACCCTTGAGTTCAAAGTATCCACAGAAGAGGGAGGAAATTAGATGGAGGGGAAGTAAACACAGCCATGTAATCAAGCTACTAGTCTGGTGGAGAGTAGTGGCTCTCCTGTACCTATGTCAATTATATTTATGGTCACTCGAATATTTTTGTCACGTAACGTTTCAAGAAAGAATAGTTTTATGAACCACGCAGAAAGAGTGAAATGTTTTTAGTTAAGAAAAAGAGCTTTGCATCACCTGACAGCCAGCCCAGTGCCTTATCCATCACAATCTCAACTATGCTGTCGTTTGGCTGTTCTTCAGTTAGTATGAATTTTAGGCATCAGTGGTATAATCAATTAAATTGAAGTTCAGTCTGTAGTAGTTTTTAATTTGAAGTTATATCAACAGTTTAATTTTCTACAGTTCACTTACGTTTCAAAGGGATATTGATCAATTTTAATAAGTAATTTAATATACTTTTTTGTTTTTATCACTATCCTTCAACAAACTATGTTTTTCAGGTTCAGGTAACATTGACATCAATTACTATTGAAATAGCCTTGTGCTTATGTTGGTATGTAATGAACAATAATCTTAACCATAGGTCTAAAACCAGTTGTTGCTTTGCTACTTACAAAACACTTCATGGGATTGATAGTTTTAATGCATGATTTTTTGGCATGATATTGATTAAGCATGGGACCTTGATTGATGTGTTGATGTGTTTTTAGTGTTTTTACCATTCTAGTTCCAAAAAGATTTAAGTTAATTATACTATACTAAAGGCCTGTTTTCACGATAGAAGCTGTAGAGCCAATCAGCACAAGAGAGTTCAATGCCAAAAACTCATTTTCAGCGTATGTAAACTTATTCCCTAATATTTTTAATGTACACTTAAATTCACCCGTTGCAGCAGACCAGCATACTCAGCGAATTTCAAATGCAAAAAATATATTTCCATCCAACATATGATATGTCTTTGTAATCTCCATAACAGTAACATGGAGAATGAGTATACAGGTTTGTTGCAACAGGTATGTTATTAAAACTGGGTTGTTTTAATTCAATATTTAGTAGATCTGAACTATAAGAAGCCATATACCAAGTTTGATCAAGATATGATAAGAAATGGAAACTTCAGGGATTTTAGACTAAAATACATTAGATCTCATCTAGATGAAGCCACAAACCAAGTTTTATCAAGACATGTTTATAAATACCCCCGTTGCAGCAGACCTGCATACTCAGCAAATTTCAAATGCAAAACAACATATTTAAATCCAACATAGCAAGATTTGATATGTTTTGGTAAGCTCCATAAGAATAACATGGGGAATGAGTATGCAGGTTTGCTGCTACAGGAATATTAAAACTGGGTGGTTTTAATTCAATATTTAGTAGATCTGAACTTGAAGAAGCTATTTACCAAGTTTTAACAAGATATGTTGAGAAATAATCGAGATTTAGAATTTTTCTTACTTCCTATAAGGTTAACATTGGGACAACGTACTGTGTTTACCACTTTCAATATCTCAGTAACCAATGGACATAGAGCAGTGATTCAAGATACTAAATTGTTTGTTTTTTGAGCTGAATTCAATGGTGCCCACAAAAATTTGATAAATTTTATTTTTCTGTGTGAAAAACTCAAAAAACCCATTTTTGGGGGGGTTTATCCCCCTTTACCCCCCCTTCCGGTGGTCCGATCGGGCTGGTTCATGAACTCGTCCAATTGATTACCACTTTACATGTCCGTACTAAATTTCATAAAGATCGGACCATTTTTGCGGCCGCTATCGTGCTAACAGACACATAGATATATATATAGATATATTTGTAGATATATATATATATAAAAATTCGAACGAATAGTGTTTTTTGCTTCTGGGGGCCCCAAAACGAAAAGTTATAGTGGTCCAGAGCTTAGGTCTTACCATGAGACCTATGGTTCTTCCCTATAGGGGAAATTCGCTAATAAGCAAGATATAGAATTTTACTTGTTTAACATTGGGACAACGTACTGTGTTAACAACTTTCAATATCTCGGTAACCAATGGACATGATTCAAAATACTGAATTTTTTGTTTTTTCAAGCTGAATTCAATGACGAAATCCAAAATTATATCATTTTAATTTTTTTATGTAAAAAAACCATTTTATGGGTGTCTACCCTTAACCCCCAAAAAATGGAACAGGACCGGTCCCCTTATCTGGTGACCCCCCTTATCCCCCTTAACCCCTCCTTCTAGTGATCCGATCCGGCCTGAACTCGTCCAATTGATTACTACTTTACACGTCTGTACCAAATTTCATAAAGATATGACCATTTTTACGGCCACTACCATGCTAACAGACACATATTGGTATACATACAGAATTTTCATTAAAAAGGTTTACTAGGCCTATCATAAATATAGTAAAAAAGCATTTCAACTCAGTACCCTCAGTATCATTTTTTATTTTAAAACCCCAACATGTTACGGACCTTTAGGCCATTGTCAAGGGTAAAATTTGAATTAAACTTAATCTCAATCTTTAGTTAATTTAAATTAAATTAAAAGAGTGAGGTTAAGTTAAATTTAAAGTTTACCCTTGACAATGGCCTAAAGATCCGAAAATGTTGGGTTTTTAAAATAAAAAATGATACTAAGGCGATGTACACATGAGAGCGTTGCAATGCACGACAGATATCCCAAGCCGTACTCATGCATAGCGGTGACGCCGAGTTGATCCCCAGTCCAGCTATGGAAGTTGAAGAGGCTGCATGTGTTTTTTGGATTTTATACCGAAGGTATAAAGCTTGAAGACGAAGGCAAAGAAAGTTCTGGGTACATTCAATATTATGTGACAGATTGACCCGCGGCTCTTTTGTTACACTTTACCCCAATCTTAGAAAATATGAGCCTAAGTTCTTTAATTACTTAATCAACGAGTAATAAAAAATCCTATATTGGATTTAAGTATATTTTACACTGAAATAGAATATCGAAACTATAGTGATCTAGATGTATCACGACTATTTACTGATCATAAAATAAACACTGTCATGTTTAATCATTTGAGAAATCATTTACAATATTAAAAGTGTATCTCACCAAAATGTTTTAATTCCTCCTTTGAACTACTCTCTGGAGAAAACATTTCAAGCAATTGCTTCCAAGCTGTTCTTTTCAATAATTCCTCTGTTTTTGTATTGTACTTTGAATGTCCCATATAGCCGGGCGATTTTTCATTTCCTCTATGAGAGCTCAGTGTCAAATGATGCGATATTTTCTTCCATGATTGAAAGTGGTCACAGAACTAAATCACGCGCTTGACTGAACCAGTGTACGGTCTACCATGTGAACGGTGTACAGTCTGGAACTTGAGCCGCCTACAAATCGCGCGTTCCACGAAGAAACCTCGAGCCGCGCGCTGTCGCGCGACAGGTTGATAGCGAGCGTCGCATGTGTACACAAACTTGTTTCAGCATCTGTTCTGTAGTACTTCAACAACGCGCGTTGCAACGTTACAAAGCGCGACGGAAAACGTTCTCATGTGTACAGTGCCTAAGGGTACTGAGTTGAAATGGTTTTTATTATAGATATTTAAATAAATAAATTTATCTATGTATAAATCAAACAAATAGTGTTTTCTCCTTCTGGGGGCCCATAAAACAAAAAGTAATGGTCTTGGGCTTAGATGTAACCATGAGACTTAGGCCTACGGTAATAAGCTTCGTCCCTGCAGGGGAAATTCGCTAAAATTTACTAAAATTCGATCTAATAATAGTTTATTATAATTTTTGGAAATTTTTGAGTATGACTTAAGTGTTCACATGCTGGAAATAGATTTTTGCTATAGACTGTCTTCTGCTGGTTGGCTCTTCAGCTGGCATCGTGAAAACGGGCCTCTAAAGAAT
Organism: Flexamia atlantica; assembly: GCA_035578135.1. NCBI lineage: Eukaryota > Metazoa > Arthropoda > Insecta > Hemiptera > Cicadellidae > Flexamia > Flexamia atlantica. The sequence continues at coordinate 34,633,934 of JAQJVK010000009.1, read as the reverse complement.
AGAACTAAAATAAACACACAATAACCTCCTATTCGTTAAAAGAAGAATGACTGAAAATAATGCCTAGTTAATAATAAGTGAAATAGTATGATTTAACGCAACTTTACAAAATTGTTAGTAGCAATAAATTCTCATTATTTTTCTGAACCAAAGGTTAATGTAACAATTTTCTGTGCCATGACTTCAAACAAAACTTCCATTTTTTATTTAAATGTGTTAAAGTGTTGTCAGTGCTGGATTTTTGATATGGGCAAAACCTACATACATCGAGATTCTTATTCTGTGCTTGACGGAATCTCGTAACTAATCACCATTTTCCAGTCCTAAAAATACATATAGATAAATTGTTCATTTTAAACTGATCTAAACTGGCATAGTCGCCACTGGATATGTGTTAATACATATAGATAAATTGTTCATTTTAAACTGATCTAACCTGGCATAGTCGCCACTGGATATGTGTTACTGTCATTGCCTCGGCTGTTATAAAAGAAGTGTGTGAGAGATATTTTTTCTAATATGTCTTGTCGTGTGACTTGCCACTAACAGAGGGTACTATTCCTACATTTCGAGATCCAAATCTGAACTTCGTTCTTTCCTTTAGTCTTCGCTCGTTCCGATTGAATTGTCTTTTCAACATTTTACTAACACAACAATATCGAATGACCTACAGATAGTCACACTTCAAATATATCGTTTGTTGTTGTTGATATTTTGTCTTGATGGTTGCGAAATTATACATTCAATGAATTTATCACAAAATGTGATTGGCTGATAATTGATGACATCGGATCCATGCTCGTCAAGTTTACTCTCTGATCTTCCCGAAATTAATATAAGAGCTTAATCCTTATATTAATACTAGCTTTGTAGAATTAAATTTCCTACAAATGTCTAATATGCATTTCTTGAAAATACTCAAGAAAGGCAGCCAAAATTTGCCACGGATTAGCCTCTCGTCACAAGCGTTCTATATTTCTTTCTTCTAAAATAGACGCATTGTAAGTTATTATTTGATATTGATATGCTCTATTATTTAGCAGAAAACCTATTTTAATTAGTATGATATTGTATTCAGTTTAATGACTGGTTTTGGATCGCTGTGTATGTCATAGTTGTGTCTGTTAATATTTTATTTGATTGTTTTAACACACAGTTTTAAATTGTTCTTATCATATTCGCTCGTTCTTTTATTTGGTAGTTTATTAATGAAAAAGAAGCGTAAGGGTATCTTGAGCGTAATTGCTTTGGGCTTTTCTGCATTCAGTAAGCAGTTCTAGGCTAGTGAAAACTTTCATTAAGTACAAATTTATCAGTGTGCCAAAAATATGCCTTGGCTAGAAAAGATTGCAGAAATAGATCATGGAAGCTCAGGGAAAGTCAGGTAATTCAACTGAGATATTGATGTGAAAACCCTTAATAATAAAAGACAATCTCGTTTCAATTCTTTACTAGGTCAAGCCATAAGCCAGAGAGCCTTGTCATGCAATGGGATGGGCCTGCATGGTTTATAAATGAGAGAATGTTGTGGTCAGTTCACCTGTGTAGATGTAATCAATACAAGGCTAAGAGATAAGCCATACAAACTCCTTGGCTTCCTGACACTCAGTCTGACTTTTGGTTGGAGTTTGTTCTTTGTTTAAAATTATGGGTTGAAAATTTTCTCATTTTGGAGTGTCAGAATACAATTTGCAGGGCGGATTACACACTTCCTAAATAACTAGCAATTTCTCCTGTTCCAGAGACAATTTCTCTTTACTATCAAAGATGTTAATGGTATTGTTGAGTATTTTCAAATGATCACTGGCAACTTCAGTTGATTAGATTTTAATCAAGAAATATAGCGCTTTTAGAGAATTTCCTGTATAAAAGTGAGATTTTGGCATGTCAGTGGCAGTGAGGCCATGGGGCCACAGGAATTTTTGTTCCAAGGCTCCCTGGTACCAAAAACACCACCATAAAACTATCTGTATCCCTTATTAAGAGCCCCTAATCTCAATAAGGGAAATTTTCAATCAAAACCATGCTTTATTATAGTACAAATTATCTTTAACACGTCCGCGGCGGCACGATATTCGGTGTTCCTTACCACCATCCTGGTGTCTGACTTAAAGTTAGTGTAACTTCAACGCCTACCATTGGTGCTATGGACTTGAACTCGCCACACGCACAGGTCTTTGACCCATGTGAGGTTTTTTTTTAATTTTGTTATTATAACGCTGCTTTGTTATTATTTCTTGAAATAAAGAATTATTTGATTTGATTTGATTTGATTTGGTGCAGCATCGTCAAGTGCACAGAATGAATACAATATACTATTGAGCAGTGCTCTTAAAGTTTCAGATTTCAAGCTCAGAAACTGGTTTAAAAATAAATCATATTAAAAAATGATTGCGATGTGTTGCAATGTGTTGGGAGCGATCGCACCCACCAGGATGGCATGAGGGTTCTGCATGAGAGCGATTGCTCCCATGCCGCCTCGAATGTGTTAAAGGAAGTGGCTTTTAGATCCACCATATGTTAATATCTAGCACATGGTTTTCAATCAAGTATTAGCAACACATGCATGTTTCATGTACTCAGAGCAGGTTTTTGGATCCCAATGCTTTTTAAAATGGCACATATTTACAATATTTCTAATTGCCTTGTAAACTTCAAGACATTTCAGAATTTTTTCGAGTCCCTGGCATTTAGACTTTTATTTTGAGCCCTGTCCTATCATCCTGCGACTATTTATTTAAACATTTGAAATTCGCTGAGTATGCAGGTGTACTGCAACAGGATTTTATGTTTTTACGGATCCGTTTATGCAGATAGACTCCTCTTCTATTTTAAAATATTAAAATATTATAAATTATGTATTGTGATCAGTGCTTTTGCAGGTTAAAATCCAAATATTTATGTGTATCCAAATACATAGCTGATGCAGTTCAGTTGGTAATGAATTCTAATGGCCTACTTCTAGTAGGTTTATCTTTTCCGCATCATGTTTAATCAATGCTGATTCTCAGATCGACTTGACACTCTGAACGTTAAGTGATTGCAATGTACTTCCTGAGTGTCTGATGAATACAAAAGCATCGCTCAAGGCCAATGATTAAATGTACTGTTGTCTTAAATTTTTTACTGCTGAAACGTAAAAACAATTAAAATAATCCTTACACAATCATTATCCTACTATTGATAAAATCAGGCTTTATCATTATTATTTCAGAAGTCAAAGTTCTTTTTAGTACAGAATTATTACTAAGTAAAAAACATTTATCTTCACCAGTTTTATAGTATATTCTGTAAATTCATTAATTGTGTACATTGATCACTATATTGTTTTGAAACAGTTTTTATATTTAAAAAAAAATACAATTATTACTTTTTTGTTGAGACAAACTCTGATTTTGGGAGCGGTAATAAATATTCATTAAGAAAGGTTAGTGCATTCAGTATCCTACATTAAAGAGCCAAGTTTTATCAGTTCATCAAAATTCATAATGTTTTTAATAATATCGTTTGTTGTGATAAAAGTTCTAAATAAGCTAAATCAATTAATAGACAATTTCCCTTTATTTTTTTCTTAGTGCTTCTTAGTATTTATCATGTGTTATAGTCTTAAAATTGTACATATCAACAATATTTGTAATATTGCAGTTTAATTTATAATTCTAGGAGACTTAAATTAAATTAGGCTAAAACATTACGTGGGGGAAAAAGCTTTTTACATACGGTACGTTACTTTCAGGTTGAGTTACTTTCAGGTTAAGTGAATTCTAATGGCCGTTACTTTCAGGTTACTTTCAGGTTAAGTGTAATTACGTTACTTTCAGGTTAAGTGTAAGAAAGGGCTGTGTGGCCCTAACTTTGCCTGAAAAAATAAAGAATTTTTCATTTCATTTCATTTTTTCATTTCATTTCATTTACTAGGCCCTGCCGTATTTTTATTTTGTTATTTTTAAGTAAGGGCTGTGTGGCCCTAACTTTGCCTGAAAAAATAAAGAATTTTTCATTTCATTTCATTTTTTCATTTCATTTCATTTACTAGGCCCTGTCGTATTGTTATTTTGGCAACAGTTAACTAGTAAAGTAATAATGAAAAGCCCTCCAGTTTTTTTTATGAACTTGTTTTAGGGTATCAGTAAATCATCTGTGTGGTGTTATCTTTAACTAGTGAACTATATTTTAGCTTGGAGAGTGATATGTGATATCAATTATAAATCAAACTTGTTTATATTTAAATTATAAAGTTTCAGAAGCTATTGAACTTCATAGCACACCGAAAGTTTTATTATTAATTTCTATTATTACTAGTGGCTTGTAGGGGCAAAGGCCCATAAAAATAAAATATGAATGCTGAATATTTAACATAAAACAAATGCAAATTGAATTAATGCGTTGGGGGTTTTCTTTACACTTATCAATGAGACGGGAATAAAAGTTTGATTAGTTATATGAAAGGTATTTTTTACATACACAAGTCTGTATCAGAATTTTAAGAAAGGGCATTACATCATATAGTAAAGGGCTGAGTTTTGCAAAAGATGCGCTATCCGTCGACATTAAAACAAACTCAATTCACTTTGATTTCAATAATTACATATGGACATGGTTTGAATAAGTTCAAAAGGGTAACCACAGGATGCAGCACTTAATTTATACCCCCAAGGGAAGTTGTGACATTTAACACGAAAGTGTAAACAAATTGAGACGTCATCGAGAGACCTCATCAAGCTCGTGTGTAGTCTCCAGCTGGTTCAAAAGTATATTGGACCTTTAAAGGGTACTTATTATAGAAACCTTCCATTAAAGCTTATTTTACCCGATAGGCTAATGGGGAAGGATGAAATCAGAAAAAGTTCTCCCTTTGACGCCTCAATGCTCCACGTTGGGGTGCCTCCGGCTTTACTCAGTATTAGAGTTAGTTTGGTGACCACCAGTCAGCTAATAAGTAATTAATACTGAGAATTTTACCTTATGTCCCACACGTTTTTATGGTTGCCCATGAGTAAATATACTGCTTTGTCTTGCTAGATTCAACACAAATTATACTTTTATAGGCCAAATTGGTGTACAAAAGCAAAAGTTTTTTAGTTACGTTATATCCAGTAAATAATTAATGTTACTTATTAATAATTTCTCCTTTTATTTATTTATTTTTCTCTAAATCACTACCAGTATTGCAGTTGTTGCTGAAATGACAGTATCATGTAGCACTATGTTTTTCACTGTAACATTACTACTTTTTTCCATCTTACTACTGGACTCGGCAGTTGACAGAAAAGGGAAACACAGCCAGTTATCATTCAAGGCCAGTCCCCCGGGTCCGGGTCACTATACTGTGTAATCACAACAATCAGAAGCATAAGCAGTTAATTAACCCACTCGTATTTGCTGCTACCATTGATAAAACCGTGCACAATTATATAACATTTTCTTATTACACATATTTTCTACCCATTGTATTTTGCCAAAAACCTTGATAGTTGAAATCATGAAGAATATTTCATAAAATCTCTTGCAATAGTTTTGTTTGTTAACATATCCGGCTAAGATCTCAAATTATTGATAGTGCTACAGTATAATATAAATTGTTATATAAAAAAAATGCGAACGGGGCTATTTAAGATTTATTTTGAGAAATATCGCCTTACAAGAAAACTAGTTAATAAGACTTTCTAGTTACAAGAAAAATACCCCCGTTGCAGCAGACCTGCATACTCAGCAAATTTCAAATGCAAAACAACGTATTTCAAGCAAACATAGCAAGATTTGACATGTTTTGTTAAGCTCCATAAGAATAACATGGGAAATGAGTATGCAGGTTTGGTGCTACAGGTATATTAAAACTGGATGGTTTTAATTCAATATTTAGTAGATCTGAACTAGAAGAAGCCATTTACCAAGTTTTATCAAGATATGTTGAGAAATAAGCGAGATATAGAATTTTACTTATTTACCATAAGGTTAACATTGGGACAACGTACTGTGTTTACCACTTTCAATATCTCGGTAACCAATGGGCTTAGAGCAGTGATTCAAAATACTAAATTATTTGTTTTTTTGAGCTGAATTCAATGGTGCCCACAAAAATTTGATAAATTTTATTTTTCTATGTAAAAACTCAAAAAAACCCATTTTTGGGGGGGTTTATCCCCCTTTACCCCCCCTTCCGGTGGTCCGATCGGGCTGGTTCACGAACTCGTCCAATCGATTACCACTTTACATGTCCGTACCAAATTTCATAAAGATCGGACCATTTTTGCGGCCGCTATCATGCTAACAGACACATAGAGATATATATATATATATATATATATATATATATATAAAAATTCGAACGAATAGTGTTTTTTGCTTCTGGGGGCCCCAAAACAAAAAGTTATAGTGGTCCCGAGCTTAGGTCTTACCATGAGACCTACGGTAATAGCTTCTTCCCTATAGGGGAAATTTGCTAAAAAGTTTTAGTATAAAGTTTGGAGTTGAAGTTTCTTTGAAAAGTGAACTTGGTCTTGGAAAAAGTGTTTTCACTTCACCAAAATCAAAGTACAGTAAACGTCCTCTAGTTCGGCCACCTCGGGACCGGACCACCAGCCGGACTACAAAATGGCCGGACTATCCGGATGTACTATTAAAATGTAAAGTAACCCTATTAAATTCATTACCTTCCTATGCTTAAAAATCAACAGAACACGTTATTTAAACATGTTTACAGTGCTCAATTGTCAAAGAAAATATTTTGACGTCTCTATGTTGAACTGTCATATTGCGTCACTCGTGGATAGGTATGTTTTTACCGATTCCGTACTGAGGATATAAAAAGTGAACAGAAAAACAAATTATGTACTGTAAAAACACACTAGAAATTTATTTGATCGAATTAATTTTCATGCATTACTTGAATCATAACCTATAAATACCCCCGTTGCAGCAGACCTGCATACTCAGCGAATTTCAAATGCAAAACAACATATTTCAATCCAACATAGCGAGATTTGACAAGGTTTGGTAAGCTCCATAAGAAAAACATGGGGAATGAGTATGCAGGTCTGCTGCTATGGGTATATTAAAACTGGGTGGTTTTAATTCATTATTTAGTAGATGTGAATTAGAAGAAGCCATGTACCAAGTTTTATCAAGATATGTTGAGAAATACCCGAGATATAGAATTTTACTTATTTCCCATAAGGTTAATATAGGGACAACGTACCGTGTTTACCACTTTCAATATCTCGGTAACCAATGGACATAGAGCAGTGATTCAAAATACTAAATTGTTTGTTTTTTTTTAGCTGAATTCAATGGTGCCAACAAAAATTCGATAAATTTTATATTTCTATGTATAAAACTCAAAAAACCCATTTTTCAGGGGGTTTATCCCCCTTTACCCCCCCTTACGGTGGTCCAATCGGACTGGTTCACGAACTCGTCCAAGTGATTACTACTTCACACGTCTGTACCAATTTTCATTAAGATTGGACCTTTTTTACGGCTGCTATCGTGCTAACAGACACATATATATATATATATATATATATATATATATATATGTGTGTAAATTCAAACGAATGGTGTTTTTTGCTTCTGGTGGCCCCAAAACGAAAAGTTATCATAGTCTCGGGCTTAGGTCTTACCATGAGACCTACGGTAACAGCTTCTTCCCTATAGGGGAAATTCGCTAAAATTAAAAGAAATCTGTTACTTTCTTTTATTATGCAAATGAAATCCCAGATAAAATCTTACTGTACAGTCCTTCTAATGAAAGGATGACAACATCGTTTGTTAGTTGAGGTCAAGTGTGTCCATAAATTACAAGCTTGCCTGTGAACTAAACTGACATAAATAGTATTCTTCGAGGTCAAGTGTGTCCATAAATTACAAGCTTGTCTGTAAACTAAACTGACATAAATAGTATACTTCTACGGCCGGAAACTAAACATTCAGGATAAATCCTGTCGAAGGTAATTTCCCCACGGTCCGGCTAGTGATATGACGGATATGAGTCACCCTCCGAGGACCGGCCGGCCGGACCATCCGGCGGCCGATCCAACCGAAGCCGAACTATAGGGTGTCTACTGTAGGCCTAAGCAATAACATTAAAATAATGGCCTACCACCCAAAGATTTCTTTTTGAGTCTTAATTTTCAGCGATATTTGCGTTATTTTCACAATATTACAATTTTTAGGGTTATCCAGAATTTCCAATACAGTAGACTCCCTCTTATCTGGAAACCTTTTAACCGGTTTCTTAAGATTTCTACAAATCTTAAGAACAACGACTTTTAAGATTTCTACAAATCTTACTGGTTTGACCGCACTACACTCCATGGAAGTGACGTCTTTTTAACCGGATGATTTTTATTTACACGGTTTTAACCGGACGTGATGGGCAGGAAATAGACAATACTCTATCGATGATTCTCAAGGGAAAGATTATAGACCAGTAAATACAAATCCAAATCAGAGTATTGGCTAATATAGTATGCATTAGAGTTATATATTTACGTGTTTTAAGGAACGTCGGTTCAACCGGAAAAACCGTTAGCCGGAAGGGCCTTGGTCATGAGTTGTCCAGATAAGAGGGAGTCTACTGTACTCCAGCACTTTCAATAGTCCTGAGTCTGCCGGGATTGCATCTTATGTAGGAAAGCTTACACTTAGCCTAAATGACTGAGAAAGATGTTTGAGAATTTATCCAATTACATTATAGTTCTGTTTTTCTTTTTGAGTAAAAATGTAAGTCATCAGTTGTATTGAATCGGAGGTCAGAGGTTGGTAAGCAAACGTTCCTTTAATCAATAGTTTTACTTGGTCCTAATAGTACCTTGATAATGTCTAGTATCTAAAGAATCAAAAAACTAAAATTAAAATAATCTGAACTTGTAACCAATGTTTTAGTGAGTGCTCCAAAATACCTAAAGGTTTTTGAGGCATCCCAGTGAACTTGATAACACGACTGTTAGCCAAAACAACCTTAATATCACGACCCTCAGTAAGAAGAGACCCCTGATAAGAAGACTGTTTTCCTAATCCCCTTGAGAGTTGTCTCATGAAGGTTCTACTGTAGTGTAACTCTTAACTACTGCTCAATATGGCACAATCGTTACTCAAACAAAAATGTACATGAGTCATATAAAAATTTAGTAGCTGTACAATAAGTCGGAGTAATCTTACCTTAAAATATTGTAGATGCTTCTTTCTCTCAGCCAAGTTTTAGCTTTTACCACCTAGCAACCAAGATGATAATTTTTATCTAGTTCTGTTAACTGGGCAACAAAACAAATCTACCAACTCATTGTTTCCATTGATAGATAATTAATAATAATCATCCTTTGGAGTGCCAACTCTCCTGATGTATTTGAGGCACTGTGCTCTCAAATTCATGATTTAAAAACTCCTATTTGAATGGTTGTTTTGAAGTTCTTATGCAAGAAGCCACTTATTTTATTTAACAATAACCCCTTTATATTTATGCTATAGCTCATTTGATCTATGAAAAGCACCAATACATTTTGTAATGTTATAAAAATTGACTCTACAAGGAATCAAAAAATTGCGACCTTCAAAAACTTAAACAGGTATTCATTTACCCATATGATTTGATTTGAAAAATAGGATGTCTACCGATCCTCCAAGTCTTCCAAAAGTTCTCCTTTTGACCAAACTTTTTGATCATCCTTTTTTTCCAGTTAATTATAAAATTATGATTTAAGAAAATATTAATATTATACTTTTGGGATGTTACAAATGTACCGCTGTGAAACTCGAATTTCGGTGCCACTATATATGTTATTAACTTTACTAGTTTTTGAGAAATCTTAAAAGGTATTTATTGGTAAATTATGACTGAATTGCTTTATATGACTGTTTTACAATGATATTTTTCATTAATAAAACCACCTAACAAAACTTTCCGAGGTCCTCCAAAATTCTGTTGGGACCTCCAAAAGTCCTTTTTTCTGCTTTTGATGTGGTAGACACCCTAAAAAGGCTATCTGTTTAGAGGTTTTCAAGGTCGCAATTACACGACACCTTGTGCAGATTGTTAGAAAGCAAATTTTTGAACTTAAAATTTGTTTTGATTTGTTTGTTAGAAAAGACCAAGTACAGTTAACCCTCGAGCGGGCGCACGCGGAGTTTTCCTCCGCACGTGTTTTTTATGTTAAAATAAACAGACATAATGGGTGTCGGCGGTCGTGTCCGGCTCCGTACTTTATGCCCCTCATTCCAGGAATTTCCTAAAGCTATTTATACCCCCCCACCCCCCCCCCCCCCTTGGTACCTCATTATATGCAATTCAGAGATGCCGTCTCAGTTTGCGGAGGGCCCTCTCCCGTTACACAGACACTGATACCTATTTTTAAAATGTATAATAACAATGGTTTTGTAAATATTAATTTTCTGGACTTTTCCTTTTGCTTTTGAAAAAAAGAAGTGAAAGATAAAGTCCAAAAAATGTTAATAATAATTAATACATGTATTATACTAGAAAATTACTAACTATGTTTAATTGAAATATGACACCTATTAAGTTGAACAATTAATTGAATCGACGATGAAATGTGATTCCTAATGAAGTTTGTCAACATTTTAATACTTTATTTCGTTATAAAACAAGTAAAATGGGTTAAAGTTGTGCAATCTAGGGTTGCGGAGTAAAACTCCGCATGCGCCCGCTCGCGTTTTACCGGTGAAGCGCCCGCTCAAGGGTTAAACCTCAATCAACCGTCATTTGTTTAACTGTCACTCTTTGTCATCCGTTACTGCTCCTGTACTTTAGATTTGTTGTAGTTGACACGTTAAAAATAATGAACAAGTAGAACACACAGTGTAGCAGTGCTGTATTACTTGTATGTATATCATTTGAATATAAATACAAACAGGGTATAATCCTATCCTATCCTATCCTATACTCTAAAACAAGCAAAGTTTGTACGGGCAAAATTTTTATTTCGTCCTAGGGTTTTTTATTTTTTTGGTTAATTTGGGGTTTTAGGCCACCAGAAATCGATTGGAACTGGTCTCGAGTCTGGGAAAAATCCGGTTTGCGTCCTACAGCCCTTCAAAGTGCCCGTTCAAGTGCCCATCGTCATGGGCATTTTTATTTTTTATTTTAGCCAAAACAGCTGATTTAGGTTGTTTTTATTTATATGCAGGTTAGAAAAATCATTTGATTTGTAAGTAACCAATTTTAAATTGTTTATAGGTTATTTTGAATGAATATTTATTCTATTCAGTATATAGTTTGGTTAGATTTTGTGTGAATTAGTGTTAAATGTTTTCAAGGGTAATGTTTAAGAATAAAAATCATTGGTGTCTACACAGGAAATACGAATACAAGCCGTCAAGTTTCCCAAAAGAACTTGCGCTGCTGTTAACCCGCCAACAACACTGAAAATCGCCGCTCACCCGACGCAAGATGCACAAGGAGGGTACAAACGACCGCGCAACGGGCAGATTATTTTTCTCGGCCCCACCGATGCCGTCTACAAACGAATTTCCGCTAACGCCGACATGAACCTAGAATTGATACAGTTACTCGAAGGAATCCTGCAGGAGGATACCCAATCTATCCAAGCGTTCAATATGGTGCGCGAAGTCATTTAAGAAGAAAAAGCTCAAGCTGCCGGGTGAGGCTACAGGAATTCAGCCACCGAAAGTCAATTTGGTTCTCGCACCACTGGCTTCGACACAAACCGCTACAACGTTACACGTCCAATGAAATATCAGCTGTTATCACGCTCAAAGCCGACAGACCTACCCGGATTTCGACTGTGTCGTGAAAGAACTAGGAAAACTACTACTGTTCACCATGAGCGGTACAGACAACCGCATCGTGCCAAGCTCGTATCCTCTCTTTCACCCACAAAGGAAACTTGGAGTTACCGACCAACATAGTGCCAATTGCTTCCAACCATCGCGTCGCTCTAAGATATCAAAACTTGAATTCGTGAAGAGTCACTTAATGTTCCAACCAGCAATTGCAAGACCGCTGAACTCCAACGAAGCGACAGAGATATAATGACCAACTTCGACGGTTCTTCCCTTCTGTGGCCGTTATTATAACAGTAGGCCCTACGTAGTTGATATGTTTATCAGTGTTGAATGAGACCGAATCAACTCCTTTTAGCTAGAACAGAAAAAAGCTGAAGGCACGGCTGTAAAGGCGTAGATACTATGCTCAAACAGTATTATACTGAAAAGTGCTCATGTTATAGTTTTGGAAAATGTTAACTAAAATAGCTGAATCAGCCGGTTATTTCTGTTTAATCTGAGCAAAGCTCGGTCCCGGTACTTTCTTTCAAAACCTTTATATCTCCTTACTGTACAGGTTTAAAACAAAATTTTTATCATCCATCTGTTCTTCAAAAGATTGAATAGCATTATTTTGAAACATATTCAATATTTATCAAATGTAGATAGTGTTGTACATAGTATTCTAAAATGTAGACAATATCTTTAACACCTTATTTTTGGTTCAGTGAAGTAAAGAACTTCTCCATGAACTACTCAATGTGACTCTTGAGAATTTGCGACTGAATCAGATTCACTATCGGCAGAGTTTACCAGCATTTGGCAGTTGTCAGGCACACCCAGAGGAGTGGGGGCACGATTAGACCTAGCTATGATATGATTCTACTATACAAGTACAACCATTATTGAGGAAACCTAATTTTGAAAAGCAAAATGTATTATGCAAGTGGTGGAAATCTAATTCGATGTCTGTTTACATTTTTTATGTGAATCTATGTTTATAAAAGGGGATGTTGCTATATGACTGACTGACTCAGATCACTGTTTCTCAAAATCTGTAAGGCTTTGGGCCATGAAACTTGGCCCAAATAATCTTTATAGGCACTAGGTGCGTTCTAAGAAAGGATTATAAAATATATTCTCTCAAAAGACTAAAATAGGGTATAATATAAAATTCAAGATGGCAGCCATTTTTAGTTTTCAAAGCTTATTTTCTAAATCAATACTGGGCTTTGGGCCATGAAACTTGGCTAAAATATTCTTCATGGGCTCTGTAGATGCATACTGATGAAAGTTTTCAAAATGTTTTCTCTAAAAAAGCTGCAATAAGGTAAATTGAAAAATTCAAAATGGCGGCCTTTTTAGTTTTTAAAGCTATGATTCAAAATTATGGATGGAAGGTCTCCCAAATATAGTCATGAGACCAAAAAATAGAAATTTCATCTGCCAAAAGAATTAACTGTACAAAACTATTACAGTTACTTTATATTATAGATTTTTCAGATACCACATAGGCTACTGGTTTAAGGATCACCTGAAGTAATGAAACTAGAATCTTGAAGCACAGACATTCCATTCCATCATTCTGTTATTTATATAGAATCGGAGGATTAGCAGAATTACAAGTTTTAGGAGGTTTTGCGCACTAGCCAAAAGCGATTAAGGCCAAGTTAAAACAAATTAAATATACTATTTCTACCGTACATTTTCGCCTCTAGCTGCTAAACGAGTAATCCAATCTTTAATTTGATTGAAAAACATTGTTAGGAATCAGGTTTGCTCATTTTTTGTATAGTACATTAATTTTTTATTTATCTGGTTTTTGGTCTATTTAAACATACTAAATTCATATGTTAGGTCCAGAGGCGTCCTTTGCTGTATTTATTGTCATTTACATCCGTTATACATCATATGCCTCTTAATATTATGAGTCAAACTGATCGACAGATTTTAATCCAATCTTTAATTTGATTGAAAAACATTGTTAGGAATCAGGTTTGCTCATTTTTTGTATAGTACATTGATTTTTTATTTATCTTACAGTTTTTGGTCTATTTAAACATACTAAATTCATATGTTAGGTCCAGAGTCGTCCTTTGCTGTATTTATTGTCATTTACATCCGTTATACATCATATGCCTCTTAATATTATGAGTCAAACTGATCGACAGATTTTAAGGGGCAGAGCAGTACAATGAAAGTTCTGACTTCAAACCCCTGGAGTAGATACTTTTTTATTTAAACTATGTGTTAAAAACACAAATTCATAAGTTAAATAATAGATTAACTACGAAATTTTATTATTCTTAAGACTAAACTGAAAAATTAGAATGTGTTATTACATGGTAAACAACTCATACCATTTTGGGGGGAAAGGGAAATTCACTGACGCAATGTTTCATCTTCTCATTTCAATCTGGGGTGGTCCACTAATTGCTACTTTAATTCTATATATTAATACGCAAGCGGTTTTCTTTTCACAGTCCAACCGCAGTAACGGCTGGGCGGATTTTAACGTTTTTGGTGTCAAATTAAAGGGAATTCTATGTAGATTTGTCAACAAGCCTCAGAATTTTAAAAAAGGGCATCACTAAAGTACAGTAAAGGGCTGAAGTTTCGGAACAGTGGCGCTATTAATCGACATTTGAGCAAGCTCAGTTCACTTTGTTTACAAACTGAACACATGGTCAAGCTCTGAAATTGTTTTACTGGTAAGCCACAGATTGCAGCACTTATCGATTGTAGGTAGCCGGATCGATCCCGAGAAAAGTTAGCAGCTTTTTGAAGGGTTGTTTCTGGACCCAGCTGCTATTGGTTGTTGGGCTATTAATTAACAGTCCTGTCTAAGGAACGTGCCAACCTTAGTCAGTAACAAGGCTACAAGATCGCGCCACTATCATCACGATCATCACACTCATCCTTCACTCATATTCAGGGTAACGTCGTCCATGAGGTACCTGCCTTATTAAGAATGAAAAAGAATGATTGATTATAATTAATTTTTCAAAAAGAGTTTGTATTTCTACAGCTGCTTTGGCTTTGTTTTCAACAGTTTTCTTTGTTTATGTAATTTAGGTTATGTTATGAAGTTTTTAAAGGTTTTAAACATCGCAATTACCAGTTTTACAATGTAGTTTATGATATCTCATAGTGTTTTTAAAGTTATATTAACCTTAGCCAATCTATTTTTGGATATGGTGAATTTATAATGCCACCGATAAGACGAAGAGGAACATTGACCGGTCGGAGGAGTTGGAAAGAACACGATCGCAACCGCTGGCATCACCCTCCCGATCTAACATTTGATCCTCCTTCCAACCTTAGAGAAATGAACTAAAAAAGTATTAATTATGGTGGGTTGCATTTCAAAAAACGAAAAGACTGGTAGAGATAATGCGTCATTTACGCGTTTTTGCCACAAAGGATAGGTTGCCTGTAAAGACAGCCGTTCCCTACAGTATCTGTTTTGGCGATAATTATCAAATAGGTGCAGCGGCAATCCCTAAACAAAGGAAGTCATTGCTCACGGTGCCAGTGTTTGCTCTCGGTCAGCTACATGTTGCTGTAAAGCAGAGCTTGATCTTTTGCCTGTGTTAGAATATACATTTCAGAAACAAGAGGACATGGGAAAATGAAGGTGTTCCCTAAATATTCGTTTACGTTTACCGGAAACTCCTGCGGTGGATCAAATTAACTTTAAAAGTTTCAGTAGTTAAGCCATAATTCTGTTAATGAATTAAGTCTTTTTAGTAAACTTTAAAAGTATATAAGTAGGCTGATTATTCTTCACTCTTTTACTATATGACTTTTGCTCGATTTCGAGCTACGTGTCATCTAGTAGCGTAATTAAGTGCTTAACACTCTTAGTTAAGATAAATCATTTAAATCACCAGTCAATTTGAAATTTGTATAAATAACACATTACAAATGACATGTATTTGAACCAAACATTTGTAATCCTTTCAGCGAGCGAAGCCGCGGGTATAATTACTAGTTACTAGTATATATATATATATAAGTAAAAGAGGATGTTGGTATGTAAAAAGTTTATGGACTCGATAACTTTTGGAGCGTTTGCCATGTAACTTGGTATATACAGGGTGTATCCGAAATACACCGACAAACTTTGGGATATTGTTCGTGAGGTCAAAACAAATAAAAAATGTCATATAAGTATATATCCTATATACTTCCGTCTGTCGGTCTGAACGTGTTTTTTACATGATTAATCATAACTTTTGAAATACTAGAGGTACCAACTTCAAACTTGGTACACATATGCTGGTTAATAGGATCTATCTTTGTGCTGAGTATCAAGTTTCTACTTTGTACCATTTCAAAATGGCAGCCGTTTTAATTTTTCAAAGCTTAATAACTCAGGAACTATAAAATTTCATAAAAAATAACAAGAGACAAAAAAGGGGCAAAATTTAATTTTCTTTCAAGAAATGTACAAATTTAGTAAGGTCATAACACAAATAATGGATAAAATTAAATTTTTATGAAGTTTTAACCGTAAATTTGGGCAAATTTAATAATTTAGTAAGTTGTAACTTTATAAAAATTGAATTTCCTTTGTTATTAGTGTTATGACCCTATTAAAATTGTATATTTTCTGAAAGGAAATTAAATTTCGCACCTTTTTTGGATCGTTATTTTTTATAAAAGTGTATAGTTTCTGGTTTATTAAGCTTTGAAAAATTAAAACAAATGCCATTTTGAAATGGTACAAAGTAGAAACTTGATACTCAGCACAAAGATAGGTCCTATTAGCCAGCATATGTGGACCAAGTTTGAAACTGGTACCTCTAGTAGTTCAAAAATTATGATTGATCATATAAAAAAATACGTTCAGACCGACAGACGGAAAACGGAGCGAGATAGGATATATACTTATCCGACATTTTTTATTTGTTTTGACCTCAGGAACAATATCCCAAAGTTTGTCGGTGTATTTCGGATACACCCTGTATACAATATGTAACAAAAGTCCGTTCCCCCCTCCTTAATTTTGTTGTTTGTTAAGACAAACAATTAATCTTTGGGGAATGATACTAACTCAACCCAAATAATTTTTGACGTTACCAAAAAATTTGAGTGTCCCAAAAATGGGCGATTTTGGGGCAACTCAAAATTTTCAAATGCAAGCTCCTTTTGAGTGACCCCTCATTTTAAAGAGCTTTCAAAAAGTAGATGAATGGTGAAAATCGGAGGTCTTTAACATGTTTCAATCCAAATTGAGAGCTTGTCAAAGTTAAGAATAAAACACATCCTTGAAACCTGGCGTCTAGGACGTTCAAGAGTTTTAATTCACCTTTGGTGACGTAAAAATGAAACGAGCCTTGAAAAAATGTTATTAAATGAAACATTAAACTCCGTGTGTCTTGCCCCATGATATCATCAGGGCAAGCTCAGTTACCATGCGGTAAGCAGAAACGACCATAAAATGCTTTATGGCGTTTGACTCAGGAAGCCAGTCTTCGTAAACTTGCTTCTCGAGTGTGTGAGCGCAATCTTCATCACCTCATAGCAAGATCGACTGGACAGCTGGCACAAGCAAACAGCACTTGCAAGATGGAGCACCTATTGGGCATGATCCTAATCAGGGCATCAACATACTTTGGGGCTTTGTCAGTGAGGCGCTGGATATGGTTGCACTTTTAGTATAGACAGGCTCTTAAGGCAGGACTAGAATACCCCCGTCGCAGCAGACCTGTGTACTAAGCGAATTTTTAAAACAATTTCTCTGTTTTATGAAAGTAAATTTTACTTGTACCTATATTATTGAAGGGTGATACTGTATGTTGAATTTTTATCGTGAGCAAAGCCACAGGTTCTGCAGTTAAATATGGGGTTGGGCTTTAACTAAAATGTCAGGCTTTTAGCAAAAATTATTCTCATATATACCTAATCAAAGTTTGACAGTGACGTTTTGCAGAAGGATAGTGCAGAGGTAATGTTCAGGCTTTGTTATCCGAAGATGCCTAATTCAGACTTGATCAAAATTTGAAAACCAACTCATCATTTGAGTGACCAAAATTTTAAATTAGACCAGGTGCCCAGTTGCAGTTGGTTGGTTTATTGGGCTCTAGGAATTAATGATACTTAAAAAAATTGTCACCCAAATAGTTTGGACTATTTCCATTCAGAACATTAAAAAAGTCAATGGTGTGGAGTCACTAAATAATGAAAAATACATTGTTTCAGGGTGGATGAACAAATCGAAGGCATACAACATAGAGTTGTTCAATAAGCTGCTGGACAGTCGGCCGAGGAACGTTCCGCTGCTCACCGTGTCCAATCACCACTCGTGCTTCGATGATCCGGGCATCTGGGGTGAGCCACTTAAGTGCCGAGTTCGCAAGTTGGATCCTGATCAAAGTTTGAACAATTCATAGTTAGATAATGAATACTGGACTTAGTTTTTGTTTGGAAATAATGGGTAGTTGGCGATCCAGGCAAATTTGTCTGTCTTAGCAAGGTGGGCCTACAGTTTTCAAAAAAAATTTTTTGAGGTGTCCATAATATCTCCTGTTGTGTGGTCAGAATATCAGCTGATATCTGATTTGATAATGTGTCATATACAGAGTTATTCCCCTAAGCGAATTTCCCCTACAAGGAAGAAGCTATTAATGTAGGACTCATGGTAAGACCTCAGTCCAGGACCATTATAACTCTTTGTTTTGGGGGTCTCCAGATGCTAAAACATAATCTGTTCATTTTCATAATGAAAGTCAAACTTAATAAAAAAAGTACAATGGTAAAACTCTACTCTCAACTGGGGCACATAACTGCCCCAGTGGCCTCCATTTTTTTATATATCCCATGTCACTCAATAGGAAAATTATGAAAATATAAATCTTGCATATTTTTTAAGAACCATAAATATTGTGACCCACTGAGACTTCAGAGGTGCAAAATCACTTGAATTGTAGGGTTCAAAGTACTAATTAGTTTTTTCTTAAGAATGTTTTTTTAACGCACTTAACCTACATTGTAAACACCACACAGATTACACTGGTAGTTTGAAGTTGATGGTGCACAGCCCGAATGCATCCTAATCGCAATAAAAAAAATTAGAGATAGCCTTAGTTTTTTAATTTAATGTTATATATGTCTGGCCCATAATGTCAGTAATGGTATTAATGCATAATTTTTATTTTAGATTGATGATTACAACAAAATAAGAGTATCCATGACTTTTCATCTTTCTTTTTAATTTGGTTTTTTTAGTTTTCTTTTATTGAGTAATTAATTCCAAGATAACTGCAAAATTCAATATACCTGATAGGATTGTTGGTTGTTTGGGCAACTGAGACCTTGCTGAGAAGGTGGTGTTTATATAAACATGAAGCCCCTTGCTACTCAGCAAATCAAGGTCGTGTCTCTCTCTACTTTGTACCCAAACTAATACAGTAAACCTCAGATGGGAATTGAATGTAAGGATAAATCTAAATTTAATTCTTTTGAGTTCTGAATAAAAGGTTTAATTATAATCCAGGCATTATATTTGGAAGTGGAAGTGCAAATCTTTTTGCAAGGGAATTTTTATTTAATTTTGTAAGTAGTTATTATTTTGGAAACGGAACCATGCTACTTTTAAGAGTTCAATAGGCTTAACTTTTGGATGAATTAAGTTTTATACAAATTTAAAATCGTCATCTGATAATATTAGTCTAAATAAAAGTTTATGAGCCTTGTAAGATATTACAATAACACGAGCTGATATTACAATTTAGATGAGTTTCTGGGAATTTATCTACACCGAGATTTAACATGGGAACCTCATATCGAGCTGGTTTGTGACAGACTCATCTGATGTTATCCATTAATAATGCCAGGAAGTTAAATTGTATAGGTACTTAGGTTTGATCCACTTTAATTTTATATATGGCGTACCTCTCTATGGCGTACCTCTCTATGGTGGTTATGCCAAATCAGACTTTATTAAGGTTTTCCGCTTGCAAAAGAAAGCAATATGAATAATTACAACAGAAAAAAAACAAAGTGGTCGTGCCTTCAAGCAAATAAATTTACTTACAAAATAGTACGGATATAAACTTTTTATACTTCACAAGTACAGTAGAACCCCTCTTATCCGGCCTCGGTTTTACCGGTCCTCGGTTTATCCGGCCGCTTCTCAGAAGCCTACATCAAAACATATTTCCCACGCTTACTTACGCATATTCCTTCTGATTATCTCTTGGATATCACTCTGTTTACGTTTTATCATCTCTATATTTATTTATGGCTACAGTTTACTACCAAAAAACAGAAAAATCTAGGCTAATGCGAACGTGAACTGGTACGTTCAGCAAAACTCGTCCACATCACTCTCACCACATGCGGCGAAGTGCTCGCCGAATGTTTTGGCAAGTAGGATCCACTCTTATTCGGCGATAGTGGACTAGAGCCATTATTTTGTACTGCTATGAGTGCTACGTGTACAGTACTCAGTTGAGCTAGTAACTTTTAAACTGTTGTTTAATATGTATCCGGTGCGGTTATCAATTGTTTTGTTTGGTCAAGTTTCATTGTAGGTCTATGGCAGGCATTCATATGAAAGCAATGATGGTAACAAATACTCCGGAACAGGGAAATGATTTCATTAATTCAAAACCATGGGTGAAACAAGATCAATTAGTTTTCCAAGTGATGTGTGGTTTTGGTTTTACTAACATGTCTTTTTCAAATCATCCAAAAAGGCGACTTAAAGCTCTACTTCGGACTTAATTCACTAGCTATATTATTACTTAGGTATAAATTATCGTTTTCATAATAGGTTGGATTTTCCGGCCAAATCGTTATCCGGCCTGGGCTCAGTCCCGTGGAGGCTGGATATGAGGGGTTTTACTGTACATAATTTGCATCCCCATTGCAGTAGACCTGCATCCTCAGTGAATTTTAAAAGCTTAAATGGGTAATTTATGGGTAGTAAAAATGGGTATATTTTCATTAAGCCACGATGGGTATATGTTTTCTAATAAGCCACTTACTAAGTTTTATTAAAATATATGTTGAAAAATAAGCGAGATATAATTTTTGTTGTTTGCCCTGATTCACTGTTGTTTCGTTGCAGGTCTGCTGAGCTGGAAACATCTCATCAGTCGGAACACCATGCGATGGTCGCTGGCCGCCCACGACATCTGCTTCACCAATGCCTTTCACTCATACTTCTTCATGCTGGGGAAATGTATCCCGGTCATCCGAGGGAAGGGCGTGTACCAGGTGAAGCAGACGTTCCACACTATGGGAATTTCGTTTGAAGAGATTAAGTTTTATAAGAGAGTTTTGTAATTCAGAGCTGTGACTGTACTCAGATATTGTGCAATTAATTTAGGCCTATCTTGGTTCTAAGTAAAAATCTGACTCCTAGGGTGATTATTGGATTAACTTATTGTTTTATCTTTAGTTTATTATGTAATACAAGTTAACTCTAAGAAAAATCATTTGACTGATTGCTAATCAGTGATGGCAAATGTCTTCACATAAACTTACCATCACGAACATTGAGCTTCAAACAAAACTTTTTAGTCGAAAATCTTTTCAATTTAATGTTTTTGTTCAGTGTTTTTATTTTAGGGTTTATTAATTACCAGGGGTAATTTTTAGAGAAGAGATATGTAAATGCTTTTACGGAAAAACAGTCCAAACTCATAAAAAAACCATCGCTATGATTTGCTCAAGATTTGATAAAAATAACCAGTTGTCTGTACAAACGTTTAAAAGAAGTCTTAAAAAAACAAGAATAAGAGGTTCGGAAAAACAAGTGCTGAAGATCTGGCCACATGGACTATGAGCCTCATTACCCACGTGTGAGCAGTCAATACACGGAGTCTTACGCTTACCCAGGAAGAAGCCAATCTACTGGTGGACTCTTGGAAGTGCAGGGCTTTAAAGAAGGTGTCTAAGTCTCCCGACGAGCAGCGTAATGTGCCAGGAATTGCCCTGATGTAAGTGCATCAGTCTGTGATATAAGTGGACATGCATAGCTGAGCAGCTTTTTTTTATTATAATCAGCAGATTTCTGAAATCTCCATTTCCATGTTGAATCTTGTAAACTCAGCTTTTCTCTATATTTATGCCCTGACAACACTTTTCTTTCAGTTTATTCACCGAGACCTTTAATTCAAGAACGGGGTCAATAGGAGTCAGGCTTATGGTGTTCTCGAATGTTCCTGAGTAAATGAGGTTTCATAGTATAGATGGAGTGCTTTGGTGCTCAGCAAATTAAGGTCGTGAACCCTCGATAAGGGACCATGACCAATAACAATTGTCATGTTGATTATCGACAAATCAGTTATATCAGTGTGATTTGCTAACAGCGAGTGTGATGTTGTAGGACGCGGTCAACTTCTGCATCGAGCAGCTGGGCCGGGGCCAGTGGGTCCACGTGTTCCCCGAGGGCAGAGTGAACATGACCAAGGAGTTCATTCGCCTCAAGTGGGGCGTGGGGCGGATGATCCTGGAGGCGCCAGTGACGCCCGTCGTGGTCCCCATCTGGCACATCGGCATGGACGAGGTGCTGCCCAACGAGCCGCCCTACATCCTCAAGACGGGCAAGAAGGTGACGTTCAACTTCGGCGACCCCATCGAGCTTTCGCCGCTGCTAGAGAAGCTGCGGATGTCCAAGTCCAGCGAGGAGGAGGCGCGGAAGGCCATCACGGACAAGATCCAGGAGGAGCTGCTCGCGTTGAAGGAGAAAACCGAAGAGTTACACAAGGCACATTTTTTTCGGTCATGACCGAACGGTTTAAAAAATTAGTCCTCATTCCCTCCCTTCGCAGAATGGCTAGAAGTTTTATTTAGTTTTTTACTTTTACTCGTCTCGATCGGCGTTGTTCGAGCCACTTTACAGCTGAACGACGTGACTGGGGTAAATTATACCGCTCTGAACCCATCGGACGTTCTCGAGATGATTTTTTAGTACAACCTCTTTATTTATATGACATATTCTACCCTTTTTAAAGGCATTTATCACATCTTTTAGGTTTATCGATGAGTTATAGCTGGTTTTTATTATTTTTCTACTAGATTTTGAATTTTACCTTATGCTTGATGCCTTTTCTCTTATTGAAACGTAATACTTCTTGATATTGTAGTTATATTAGAATAATATAGCAGTATTGTTGGAAAAGTTGTAAAGTGTTACGGAATGAATTGATAAAGTCAGTTAATAACACTGTATAGTGAATCAATAAAATCATTGACCCAAGTGATTATTAAATTTTATTGAAATGAAATGAATATATGGACTCTTAAAGGGGTTTGAGTAGCAATCGATGATGGCTGTGAAGAATATACTAAGCATTAACCATAGAAGCATTCTAATTGATTTAACAATCTTTACAGTCTAATGAGAACTTGAAAGCTCATTATTTTAAATATTATGTTATCGGTTGAAAAAATTTTGTTTACGATGACAACTAATTGGTCATAACAATTAAGCAAGAAAGTTCATTGAAATGTTTAATGTGCAAATTCTACTACAGCCTGTGGCTAGAAGGACATAAGTTTTGGCAAATGTCTGTGCTCCTGAACAATGTTGTATATTTAATATAGAAGCTTAACTAATTACAATTTATCAACATAATCTGTTGTGAGACATATAATGTATCCATCAACAACAATTTTATTGGGAAGTACTTAGTTTGGCCTATTTCAAAGAAAATCCAACTGTGAATGGATTCTCAGGTACACAGATATTTGCTAGGACCTGTAAGTGGTGTAAGAGGAATGGTAAAATACTCCCATTTGGTTCCTCTTCCAATGGTGAATGGAATAATCACAAATTGCTTGTGATTGTAAACGAATCCAGAAGCATAAAATAACTGGGCTGTTCTGAGCTCATGAATGTGGAAGCAAAATAAATATAGGTATCGATAGTGAGGGACATGAAAAAGCTTAGGTGTTTACAACCAAAACCATATGAATTTGGTTTTTAGAGGAGGAGAAAGCAATAATAACAGATGATCAATTGATTCAACTATGCATTTCTTGTGTCAGTCATCATGCTAAACCAAAAATACTTGTTTCTCCTGTTTATTGATTGTTATTCAAAGAGCAAAACATTGTTTCTAACACAGCCTTTGTTTTGGTTTAGTATTTTTAGCTACCAGACCAGTAGCGTTATCACATGGCTCTGTTTACTTCCAAGTCATCGATGATTTCCTCCCCTCCTCTGCCGAAACTTAAACTCAAGCGTCAACATGTTGCTCACAACCTATACCTTGCAAAACACCACAGAACTTGTTTCCCCTGTCATTTAATTTAACTTAAAAAATGAAAACCTCTGCTCTTATTCTCAAAGTCACTTAATTCAAGGCAACAGGTAACTGACCTAAATTTCATGTGATGGCTTTACATCCAGATGACAGTATGTATTTAGGGAAATGTAGTAAACTTTTTAAATGCTAGATAAATTCCAGATTCCTCTAAATTCATCTGTGGGAAGGCCTCTTCCTTGCCCCCACACTCAAAAGCTACAAACTTAGTGACGATATAAGGAGGGAAAATCATCACCCAATGTGCATGCACATACCAGGTTCTGCTTGATCTAAAATGGTTTATACGCTACATGCTGCTTGGAAAAATTTAAATTTTAGGGCGTGAGATTCTTTTATGAAAAGGGATCTTGCTATTTTATAAAAATTAGCAAACAAGTAATGATTTTAAAAAATCAAGTAATATTTTTATTTTGTTAGGATGTTGGCTCTTTAAGGTATATTTTCTTCCTCTTGAGCAGACCTACGTTGACATTTTTAATTCCTCAAAATGTGCCTGTTTGGAATGGTGAGTAAGTTTGGTGCTTGAAAATATTAGGCTTATTCAATTATTTTGTTATGATGGATTAATACTTTGTGAAAATTAATACTTTATTTGTTGTTTCAAATTGTATCTTAATTGACTTCAACTCTTAGATATCGTAAATAAAAACCCCCTGTACTTAAATTACATTTTTTAGCATTGTAATTCTGAATTTACTTAGAATCTAAGTAATTGTTTGAAAGTCGGTATAAAATATAAATGATTAACTGAACCATTATAAATGTCAGTTTTAAACATTTCTTTTTTATATTTTGAGCTCATTAGATTTTTTTTTGGTAAATTTTATTGTGTTAAGAAGTCAGTGGACATTAATGTTGGAAAAGGTGTGGGTTTTAGTTTGTTGAAATATTGTTTTATTTTACTATATTTTTTATTAAGTTTCCTGGTGAAAAAATATATTATATAAAAACAGAGTGCAAAATCAACTCTTTTTTTTATTCTGATTCTTTTTGATGCGCTAACTTCAAACATATTTATTTTTCCATTAATTATGCAGGCTGAAATCACTGTTTGCAAGGTGGAAAGTGGTGTTTGTTGAAAAAAAAATTAATCATGTAAGTAAGCTACATCGCAACCTCAAAATCAAGTTTTGGTAAAAAATTTTGGGACAAAAAGCTT
The DNA here is from genome assembly GCA_035578135.1 of Flexamia atlantica. Classification (NCBI taxonomy): domain Eukaryota; kingdom Metazoa; phylum Arthropoda; class Insecta; order Hemiptera; family Cicadellidae; genus Flexamia; species Flexamia atlantica. The sequence continues at coordinate 34,608,746 of JAQJVK010000009.1, read as the reverse complement.
ATTTCTGCATTATGATAAAAAGTGTTTTTCAACTTGGGGAGCTTAAGTGTTTTTGTGCTTAGTCGTTTTTAAAAATTCATCCCAAAAATTACCGCTTTTGCTCCTTGTAATGAAAATTTCTATTATAGGTATAAAATCACAAAATTAGTTTCGGAGTTTATACTCAGTTTTTAGCAGTCATTCTACCAACTAGTTTTTGGTTTTTTAAGTATATTTAATTATGTCAATCTTGCTGATTTTAGCAACAAAAATCTTGGGGTGAATCAAAATCCTTTTTATACTTATCAATTACTCAAAAAATAATTGCTCTTCATGTCTTGGTAATTTATAGAGCATCTTCTCTAAAAAATTTAACTAAATTAAAGCATAATTGTCGCTTAGCGTTTGCTGTTGTTGACATTTACTGACCAACACGTTTATTAATCATTTTATACTTTAGGAATACTGGGTGTTTAAAAAAGAACATCAAGGTTTCTAAGCCTTGCAATATCTACATTACATAACCTATCTTTACAATTAATACATGACGATTTTTGACGATAGATTGAAATCATTTTAAAGAGCGACTAAACAGTTTTGCCCCCAGGTATTTATGTAATTGTCATTCATTACATGTCAAACATCGGGCCCTTTTTAGAAGAGGGCTGCCACTGTTCAAAATTTCTTTACAGAAATAAATTGTTTACTAATAACTTTCTAGTACTGATAAAATCTTAAATGAATGGAAATTATCCAAACTGTACATATTAACCTCTTAAAGTCCGGGTATTTTTACTACCATATACATGCCCGGTCCGGGTTATTTTGGAGATTTTTGAAGATTGTCAATCGGTAAAAATAGCACTTCATATTCATGATCACTTTCACTACACTCAGATTCGTCACTAAATCTATCTATCATTAGTTATAAATTCCGCTATTTCACAATCGCGAAGAAAACGCCGGTCACTTGAAGCCATTTCGTTTTCTACGAACTGAGCAACAGCTGACGACGCAACTAAAAATGTGCAGTTCATTTCGTTTCCCAGTGTTCCCACCCGGGAAAATAACAAAACCAAATATACCATTAGAAAGCTCGGCTCGGTTTCTGACGAAAAAATACATATAACTTGTGACAGAAACTTTGTTAGTCTGTGAAGTCAAGGACCGCTGAAACCGAACGATGTCTGATTCCGCCTTTAGGCGGGCGTGGACCAGCGGCGGGCTGGGGGTCATCCTGCATATGTGCGGGCGTGGACTTCAAGAGGTTAAAAGTCAGGTTCAGTAATCAAGCATTAGCTTATAAGACGTTACCTTATCTCGTGTTGCCGCTACCTGCAATTGCCAGAAACCACCCACCACAGGCACTACAGACCTTAGGTTAGGTTAAGTTAGGTTACCTAACCTTATTTAACCTAACTTAACCGTTTTTTAACATTTAAATAGTGGAAGGCCCATGCAAAAAAAATCCCCATGAGAATAACAGGGGAAGTGAGTATTCAGATTTGTTACCACAGAAATTAAAAATAGTAAATTTTATGCTGTAATTCAGTAGATCTAAACTAGATAAAGCCACAAAGTAAGATAAAGCCACCGTTTTTTTCACATTTAAATAGTGGAAGGCCCATGCAAAAAAATCCCCATGAGAATAACAGGGGAAGTGAGTATTCAGATTTGTTACCACAGAAATTAAAAATTGTAAATTTTATGCTGTAATCCAGTAGATCTAAACTAGATGAAGCCACGTATCAAGTTTTATCAAGATATGATGAGAAACAAGCAACCTATACAATTTATAATAGTGGCAGCCCTCTTCTAAAAAGACCACAAACATCAAGATGATTAAGGGAATTTCTAAATCACAAATAATTAGCAACACTATTTCAAAGTCTAGTTAAACCTCTAGTTTCAGTGTCATGTTACAGGTTGGATACATTGTTAGTAGTAAAAACAATTGGTTTTATCCATTATATCCTAAAAAACTAAAATTGATTATGTGAAATTTGGAGAACAGAGAGGCTGTGTAGATTTGAAGGGCGAATGCTATGGCCCTTTGCAGTCAGTGACAAACCTGACTGCCGGTCTGGTCACCCCCCACTGGCCGTGGTAGCCTGGGGATCATGAGTCTTATCCGTACTGCCTCTCTGCAGATCTTACAACACGTAATTTCTTCTTTTTTTTGGATTTTAACTCCAAAATTAAGTTAGTGTCCTTATAGTTAATTGGTGTATCCAACCTTTGCAATAATAACAAAACCAGGGTTGCATCAATTCGTTCGTTGATTGTTAAAGCCAATCAAGGAATGATCCCCTAGTTTGTTACGCAAAACATTAAATTTTTAGTTAGCATTAAATTTGATTTTGTTTAAGTTTTTTATCCATCAAAACCTTTTCACTGCTTTATGTATCAAGTTACCCAATGAAGCAATAGATTTTTATATATGCATTTTTTGCCATTTTCCCCATATGCTATTTTACAACTTTAGAGGCAAAGATATAAGATTTCTCATTCTTATGATCCAGCTGAACCCACTTTTCATGAATGATCATATTGAAAGAAGGTGTAATCATGCTGAGTCACCAACAGAATGTACTGCTGAAAACTATTTTAAAGTTACTATAGTTCTGGACAGCCTTACTGGCGGGTGGCGAAAATTGTAGTCTCCCAAAATGTCTGCTAAATAAACACATGTTTTGGTAGAACTGTCAAAACTTTTTTAACGTTTCGCCTCATTTACACTACAAAAGAATGCCCTGTAATATTTCACCGAGAGATTTCTTACGCAACTAAAATTTCTGGAAAATATTTGAGCAATACATCAGCTGGTCTTTTTGCTTTGGCAACCTTTCATCTTAAACTATTTGTTTACATTTAAGAATGTGTTTCCACACTTTTGTCTTCGTACTTCATGAATTGAGCTGAGTTTGCAAGCACAAATAAATAGCTATAGTTAAGCAGGCATAAATAAATTTATGCTTTAGTTTTTTTACATTGCCATATTAAGTGTACTAATGAGTTGTACTTGCGGTTGCAGCAAAATATTTTCTTGTGTAAAGTACCTTTACATAAACAAATGACCATGTGATTTATTACCAAAAAATTGCAGATATTAAACACTAATTACGACAACAGAGCACTCACTCACCCGCCAGTAAGGCTGTCCAGAGCTATAGTGGAGTAGTAAAGTTACTAATGAAAACTATTTTAAAGCGCTGCTCAGCAAATTTTGAACTGCCCTTGCCGGAGACTTATTCAAAGTCAATGCCAAAGAGCAACTCTAGCGGGTGATGCCAGCTTATGTGGAAATTAATAAATCTATATAATATATAGATTACTTGAAATGGCGACCTAACCAGGTAGGTATTTTCAGTCAAGATTTAATTGACAGATGAGTGTAGGACAATCTGAGACTTTTTAACCATTTAAAACCATGTCTATATATTTATCCAAATTGGATAGCAACATTTTTCTGGAAATTTACCCTTTACTGTACTTACGTAATGCCAAAAAAGCCTCTTAAAATTTTGAGACATTGGCAACTCTTTGTACAAGTACCTTTGAATTGACACATCAATCAATAACAAAAACAACTATTTTATTGACTATACAACAACATATGTTGTGTATCAATGAATAAAAATCAGTACAGCGGTTACCGAGTTTTGACGACAGAATCAAATCCCTCATTATTATAATTATAGGTAGAGATTTAAAGCAGTTCACACTGTTTTGACTTGCTTAACTCATGTAAGGTCAGTTTGACCTAAAACAAACCAATGTAAACAAAACCCTCTAAGTAGGGACATCCAATGTTAATTTTTTTAGTTCTGCTGCCGAAAAGCAGAGGAGAAAGTAGCGCTGATGCATGGAAAATAGTTCAAGCTGACTCTGTATAGTCAGCGCTTCTACTCACTATCCAAAATGTCAAAATGAGAATGTTTGTAAACAAAAAAAGGTAAACATTATGGTAAAAGATACAACTACACTAAACAATAACATACAACCGTCAAAATATTACAACCAGCTGCTTGACTTTAGAAAGTCAGCTTGATCCGTAAACTCGTACCAACAATTCCAATTGGGCTGAAAAATGAAAGTGGCGCCTTCTCTTTTCGGCGGCGGGAACTACATTTTTCCATAAGGTGTCTCTACTTGGAGGGTTCTGTATACATTGCACAAACTCATCTTTTAACAAGGGTTTGGAAGTTCTACGTTATTTTTTGTCTACGATGATCTATAATCATCATATGAAAATTCATCATTTTTTGGTATGGCATCCAAATACATTTCTTTGTACAGGAATTTGATAGCATTTTATAGCCATTTACTAATAGTGCAGTGATGGCTTAATTGGATAGTGTTGTGTTTCTAAATTTCATTTAGGGCCGCGTCGAGTAACTCCGCTGAGTTGCTATAGGATCAGCTTATTCCGATAGTTTAGAAATGTCAACTCGACTCGCCCATTTGAAAAAGGTCGGTTTACATTGGTCGAGTTCGGTTGAGTCTAATTCGCCCTCTTACTCGACCAATGTGACACGGCCCTTAGTGTGGCAGATGCTTTAAGATATATCAGTATGAAACTGCCTAAGGTTGTATTTCATCGTGCGTTCATAACAAATAGAAGATTACATTTTAATTGGATAATTATTCGGGATTCATCCAAAGTTTTGAAGTGGTCACAAAGCCGTTAAACAAAATTAAATTATTCAAGTTAACTTGGGAATCCCTTCTCAACCATTATCCCTCCTTCTGGCCCTTCCCTCGCCCATAATATCTATTCTCACCCTTTATATCAACTCACAAATAAGTGATTTCTCAAGCCACCTGTGGGTGATTTGTCCTTGATTTTTCCCTTTGAATTTGCATCTTAAGATTTCCCTGAAGGAGAGGTCAACTTTACATTGATTTTTATTGTGAATTTGAAAGTGTTTGGTACTATAATCCCTGCTTTAATAGTTATGTTATTTTTATAGTTTTATTTCAGATAAGTTAGTGTTTAGAGAAATCAAACTCACCAAACTAAAATCATAATAAAAAAACTGAGGCATTAGGTAATCTGCAGTGAATTAATGTTTTGCCAATTAGATTAATATTTATATTGTAATAATTTTCTGTCTATCAGTTATAGAGAAAATATATCTGCCATATTAATTGTGTTTGTGTAGATTATTATGTGTCTAGTAGTGCCTATTCATTTTTTCTCTTTCGTTAAGATATAAGAGGTTATTATCAAAGACCATCAATGCCTCTATAAAATATTGTTAATCACAATTAGTGTTTTAATTGCCAAGACAAAAAGGAATCTGACTAAGAATCTGTACAAAGTACCAAGGGTTTAACAAGTTTCAATTTGTTTTGTTGTTATTTATTGTTATTGCATTACATAGGAAAATGGTTGTCGTTGTTTTTAGTAAGTAATATTAAAATATTAAAGTTATTTTGGTGGTCTTATTATTCCTATCTTCTCCACGTTAAAACGTTCTTATTACTTTTAAACCATTAAGCGCTAACCACATTTTTATATTCTGTCCGTAAAAAATAATTTATTTTTAACTTGGTGGGTGCTCAAAATCAGCTGCATTGGTGAAAGACATACATCAATTGGGAACAGTGATACCTTTCTAAAAACATCAGTGTTTAAGTTTTTAAACTAGACATGATCGTAGTATAATTTTTTTAAACCAGGTGTCAAAGTAGTATTGAATAGGCCCCTAGTCATCTGCCAAGTTACATGGCTAGACCTATTACAGAGAGAAAAAACAAGGAACTGCATTTTTTATTTTTTTAGTAAAGTAGGGTATTTTTTGTTAACGAAACACACTATCAAACAAAATCACTCCTTAATTCCTAGTTTCATATAAATGAAATAATGAGAAGTGACTCTTAAGTCTAATAATTAAAGCTCTTGTAGTTTAAAGCTGAATGTATAAACAGGATTTATATTCCCAAAGCATGAAGGCAATTTAGAGAAAATAACTCTCAGGGCCGCTTTCCCCAAGTCAGTTTAAACCTTGGAAATAGATTAAACCTAACCTCTTTTTCGTTTTCCCCACTGATCATGGCAAGTTTAATCTTATGTTTATTTTAATCGCTTGTTCAGGTTCAGTTAACCCGAAGACTTGGATTAATCATGTTTTTCTAACAACAGGAAGGGCCACTGTATAACTCCCACCTCAGGGGGAATTTTCGACCAATATTTATATTTTTATTGGTATCGACATGTACTTAAAAGATTTACTTGTTTGCTATTTAAAAATTACAATTTATTTAAAAAAACATTGATAATAGTTAAAGAAAATAATTGTGGATCGTTAAGAAAAAGTCATTGCATTTTTACATACATTTTTTGGATACTGACTTGGGACCAATGCCTATCATTGTTGGGCGACCAATTTCTTATTTTGACAGGTTATTAATTTTTGCCTGCCATCTTGGATCCGCCAAATTGGACATAATAGTATATTACGTTACTAGGCCGGGAATTACTGTTTTGCCAGACGAGCATGATAGTTCCCGAAAGAGCGAAAGCGAGTGCGGGATTTTCATGCGAGTATGGCAAAACTTCCCGGCTGTGTAACGTACGATATTTTTCATCATATTTCTCAGAAAAAAACATACTTACAATTATAACGTAGTCCTTGCATAAATATACGTTTCTCAAACCTTCAAACCTAACCTCTAACAAACAGAACAAACATTTGCTACGAATGCAGTGCTGCCACTACATTCCTCTAAAAACAAACCAATAAACAAGCGTTAAACGTCGGTTTACTGCAAATCAGCTGATTGTTTGCTTCCATTCTTTCCGGCCTAGGTTGGATAAGAGTTTATCCGGCCTATGGGCCGGCCTAAGGCCGGCAATGGGTAACTTTCGAGTCAACAAAGAAGAACTGAAAACAAATGTTTCTGTGTTAGTATGATGAAAACTTATTTTTTTCAAAAGTAAAAATAGTGTAGTGACACATAATTATAAACTAGACTTTGACGCTTATTACAATACTGAAATCTGCTCTTGAAATTTTTATTTGTTAAAAAGATATAAATTTGAGATATAAAAGGCTTTTATTTGAGATATCAATCATCAAAATCTGACAAGTAAGGGACGATCTATAAAGCTCAATATAATGATGCAAAATTAGTCGACAGCAGGGGTTAATATCAGCAGGAGCGCACGCTCCAATACTTCTCAGCTCACCAGACCGGCTTCGAACCTTTTTTTTCTTGCCACGTAATTTATTAATACTGTTTATAAAACGATTTTTTAAAAGTATACAACTCTTTCTAATTTGGGAATAACCTAAGTCAACTTTACAACTCTATTTTCCTTTACATAGTTTCACCCAGGGTAATAGATGGTAGGTTGTTTAACTTCTATTCTTGACATTCTGGATACTGATCACTTAATAAACTAAAGGGCGAATCCAATCCATGTTAAAGAAAACATACAGGCGTACACCCAGGAACGCACCCAGCACAGGCGTGTACTGGGTGCGCTCGGCATTAGTCGTTTCTAAATCGTTCTTATGAGGCCTCATGCGACAAATAGTTCGTCAAATGTTTGGACAAGATGCGCCCTTATTCGATGATAGTTAATTCCCACCATGAGTTGAGAGTGTCGCTAACGAACGTAGCGCTGGAGATCACAATCAACGATCATCATGGCACAAGTACACTTAAGCCGCGGCAGGGCAAAACCTAGCTTGCGTGGAAATGAATACGGCCTAAACGTTACCCAGTGGTCATAAATGTTAAAAAAAGACCAAATTTAATTGTAATTTATAAGACTAGGGGCCCCATGCGCAAATTGCGCATTTTTATATTATTTCTGTTTTGTGAGAAACTCACCTACAGTTTAAAAAAATTATATGACTTCAAAATCACCTTAATTAACCAAAATAAACTTTTCAATTGAAATTTAAAGATCTCACCTAAATAAACAAAGGCCTAACTGAACAAAACAAAACACACACACAACAGAAGGATAACAGAAGTTTTTCTAGGAAGCCCATGTGCAAATTGCTCATTTTATTATTTCCTCTGGTGTTCATTAGTCCTTTTCTCTCAGCAGTTCTCTGTTTTTGCCGAAGATTACGCATATTTTCCCTAATCACATTTAGTGGTTTTTAGCGAATTTCCCCTGTAGGGAAGTATCTATTACCGTAGGCGGCACGATGAGACTTAAACATGGCGGGACCATGTTATTTTTTCATTTTGAGGTCCCTAGACCCGAAAAACACTGTTCGTTCATTTTCATAAATATGTATATATATATATACATAAAGAATACAGAATATTAATAATGAAAGTAAGAGCATTTGGAGGGGGGGATGTCGGTCTAAACTGCCTGAAAATGTAGCATAATATATGATATGTTTACAATTATGAGGATTGATAATATGTTTTATTGAAATTGGCTGGAGATGTAGGTCTGTTGCAACAGGGATGTTTTAATTACTATAAAACTGACCATATGATTGAATTTAATTTTTTCATGAGATTAAATTATTTGTTTGTTTTGAGTGTTTTGAGTTCATTGGTTATATGTTTGTTGACATTTATATTCTATAACAAGATTACAGTTATTAAAAATTAAAAGACTAAGAATTATATAAAATACAAAAGTGTATGTACTACTAATGAAAACCAGTATGGTCTCTTTGTTAATTTTCCTCATGTTTAAAGCTCATGAATGATTAAATATGTGTTTTTAGTATATTATTTACTTAACATATTCAAATGATACTTTCCTTCAAACAAGTTGAATGCTCACATATACAAAATAAATCCTATGGAAATTCGCTGAGTACGCAGGTTTGCTGCGACGGGGGTACTCTATATGCCCTTTTCTCCTTATTTGCAGTATATTTATAATCTAACGATCATGGATCTTCACCAAAGAGAATGATTTACCTGTCTCAATTTGGCTAAAATTTTCAATGAAAGTGGCCCAAATTCATTTTTCTAAGCTTCATTGGCTCTTGTTTACATTAGCATTCAATCTATTTTTGTTTATAATTTGACTGGTCAAAAATTCGTCTCAAGGTAAATCAGCTGTTGAAACCGTTTAACGCAAGTTGGTCCGTACTGGACCGTTGAAAGCACCCTCTATAAATAAATTAAAGCCTTGGGGGGTCGAAGCCGAAAAATAAATGTATTTTAACTACCTGTTGCTGGTGCGCTACATTGTAAGCTTTAAAATGATACCTCAATTGTAAAAATTGGTTCAGTAGGACGCCTGAAAAAGGCCTTTTTTTTTTCTTTTTTTTTTTTGGGTAGGAGGTGGAATGCGTTTACGCACACTGAGGGGCTCGTTGTCCCCTCAGTAGTGTCGGACTCCCACGAGCTCGATGTCCCGTGAACTACCGACTAAACCACCTCCCTCGGCACCGAGGACACTAGCCTGGAACTGTTTCACACATTACTTCGGGCTAGGCCTTTTATATTACGCCGCTAGGGCAACCTCCGTGGGGAAATGCTGAGGATTAAGGCCGATCGAGGTCGACCTTTTTCGCCCGAAGAATGGCCTGGACGTAGTGCTTGACACAGTTCCAGTTGCCCTCTCCCTGGAGCATAGCTCCGACGATGTTGTTTGGGCTGACGATCACGCCGATCTCAGATGAAAGCGAGGCTCGGCGGACGTGCCAACGGTCGCACTGAAAGAAGGTGTGCTCGGACGTGTCTGGGATGCCGGGGCAATACAGACAGTCCGGGCTGGCGACTTTGCCCATCCGGTGCAGATAGGCTCGGAAGTACCCGTGCCCAGAAAGAAACTGGGTCACGTAGTAATCGACCTCGCCGTGCTGCCGTTCCACCCATGGTCGGACGGAAGGTACGAGCTTGAAGGTCCAACGTCCCCTCGGCTCGGCTTCCCAGTCGCGCTGCCAGGAGTCGAAGCTGCGATCGCGCTCTTCCCTGGCAGCTGTTTCCCGGCCCACTTCAGGCCTCCTCCGGTAAATCGCCTGCCTCTCCCTCGCGAGGAAGAGGACGGGAATGACTCCGGCGATCACCATCACAGCAGGCTCGGAGACTGTGCGGTAGGCTGAAGCGACCCGCAGAGCTCCTCGGCGCTGGACTCGGGCAAGCCGATCTCGAAAGACTCGCTTCTCGAGTGCGTGAGCCCATACCTCCGCCCCGTACAGCAAGACTGACTGGACGGCAGTCATGAGCAGGCGGCGCTTGCAGGAGCGAGGACCGCCGACATTGGGCATAAGCCTACCAAGGGCAGCGACACCCTTAGCGGCTTTGTCGGCGGCGCGCCGGATCTGCTCGCCGAAAGACAGTCTGCTGTCGACCATGACTCCCAGGTACTTTGCAGCAGGCTTAGTCTCGAGTGTGACGTCACCTATCTGCACCGGGAACACGGTGTTAATCCTCTTTTTGGTGAGGACGACGATCTCCGTCTTACTGATAGCCAGGGACAAGCCGTGATCTCGCATCCACCCGTTGACCTTAGCCATTACCACGCTGAGCCTCAGTTTTGCCTGCTCGACGTTCCTCGCAGCGATCAAGGCAGCGACGTCGTCAGCATAGCCAACGAGGCGGGTCTCATCGGGCATGTCTAGCCTCAGCAAACTGTCGTAAGACACGTTCCAGAGATCTGGTCCGAGAATGGACCCCTGCGCAGCCCCGGAAGTGATGGGAATGCGCCGCTGGCCTTCGGTCGTGTCGTACAAAAGAACACGGTCTGACAAATACGCCTCGATCATACGCAGGAGGTAAGAGGGAACTTGGAACGTATGCTCAAGCGCCCACAGCATATCGCTCCACCTGGCGGAGTTGAAGGCGTTCTTCACGTCGAGCGTGACGAGAAGGACCACGCGGCGCGACCAGTGGTTGTGGTCCTCCGCCCTCCGCACTGCCTCAACTACCTCCTGGATAGCGTCGATGGTAGAGCGACCGGATCTGAAGCCGTACTGCTGCGGGGACAAGTCCCCCGCAGAGACGATGGCCTCGGTCAGCCTGACGCGCAAGAGCTTTTCAAGCACTTTTCCGGCCGTGTCGAGCATACACAGGGGTCGGAAAGAAGAAGGGGTCCCCGGTGTGCTCTTCGCCTTCGGGATAAGAACAAGGCGAGCAACCTTCCACGAAGAAAAGAAAACGCCTTCCGCCAGACACGCGTTGAACATATCGAGCAGAAGCCTTGGATTCACCTCCGCAGCGAGCTTGAGCACCTCCGCCGAAATGCCATCGGGACCGGGCGCTCTTCTGGGTCGTAGGGATCGGACGGCGGCGGCGAGTTCCTCTTCCCGGAAAACTGGGAAGGCGCCTACCTCTCCGAATTCCCTGACTGGCCGAACTGGGTGGCTGGGAAACAGTGTATCGACGACGACGGCCATGGCTTGTGGTTCCATGACCGCAGGTGGTGAGCGAGCCCCTAGCTTCTGGGTTACAAGTTTGTAGCCCATCCCCCAGGGGTCGTTGTCGATATCCTGACACAGCTGCTTCCAGCACCTGACTTTACTCCGGTTGATGGCACCGCGGAGCTCTCGGCGGGCCGCTCTGTGCTCAGCCGATCTGGCATTTGCATCAGGGCGGTTCCTGGCTCGCTGCGCAGCTCGTCGGAGACCAAGGCATCTCCTCCGGAGTTCCGCGATTTCAGGCGTCCACCAGTAAACCGGCTTCTTCCTGTGGCGGCGGGAAACTCCGGGCATCGACTGCTCACACGCGGTCGCGATGAGACGCATCGTCGATGCTGCCAGATCTTCGGCACCTGTGAAATTCACAATGCTCTGGTCTTTGATTACTTCTTTAAAAGTGTCTTTGCTCAGACGACTGGTGTTCCAGCATCGAGCCAGAGGAGCAGGTTCAGCGCGCAAGCGCGCACCCTCGGGAAGGACCTTGAAGAGGATCCCCTGGTGGTCGCTAGAGGAATACTCCTCGCAGACACGCCAGTCGGAGATCCGCTGGACAATCCCTTCAGAGGCAAGGGATATGTCAGGGATCGTCTCTCTGCACCCCGGACGGCGAAAGGTGGAAATGCCGCCTGTATTAAGGATACAGAGGCCCGACCTGGCAGCCGACTCGAGGACGTAACGACCTCGAGTGTCGGTCCGCGGGGAACCCCATTCCACGGCTTTTGCGTTAAAATCGCCACCGACTATGACCCCGCCAGAGATTTTCATGATCTCATCCTCAATGGAATCGACCATGTGGCGGTAGTCTCCGATCGGTTGGTTTGGCGTGAGGTAACAGGAGAAGACGGTGAAACCCCTGCTCCTCACCCAAACGAAGCCGTTGCCCGATCCGGAATCGAGAACAGGCACCTTCCCGAGGTCCAAGATCCATATTGCCGCAGTGCCGGAGGGATCCGAGAACCACTGCGCGGAGCGTCGGTTCTGGTACTGCTCACTGAGAAGCAGTAGGTCAGCACCCTGCTCCGTGGCAAATTGGAACAGCAAGTCGTTTGCTGTCCTGCTCCTCTGCATATTAAGTTGCAGAACACTGATCATTTCTGTTGTTTCTGGCGAAGCTCCTGGATGGCCCGCCTGTACTGCCCGCAACGACCAGACCCAGCGGAATGCTTGACCTGGTCGCCCTTCAAGCCGGCTTCTGTACACAGGACACAGGACAACACTGCATTGCACGCGCTGGCCCTGTGGTCCTGGCCGCCGCACTTGAAGCAGAGCTTGCTTCTATCGGGTCCAGGGCAGCGATTAGCTACGTGACCGAACCCCAGACATTTAAAACATCTGGAGGCCACGAGCTTCTCGCGCACCCGACAGCTCACATACCAGACTTTGAGGTGGCCCTTCTCCAGGAGCTTCGCGGCAGCTCTGGCTCCCAGCGTCAGGATCGCCACCTTCTGTCCCCGAGCATTCGCCTTTGAGAGGAAGGTTTTTACCTCGACGGATTCTCCGAGAACGGCTTTGACGGCAGCGGTCACTTCCGCCTCGGTCGTCAGCTCGTCGAGGTCTCGCACCTCCAGCGTCGTCTTTGGTTCGAGAACGCGGACGGTTGCGTTCGCTCCCAGAAGAGTCCTCAAGTCCTCGCTGAAAGCGGACTTGCATTTGGAGGCGTCCCCGAGTTCGACCAGAAGATCGCCGGCTCGAGTCTTTCTCATGCCCTTGATGACGGCGCCCTTCTCATCGGGCTTCGCTTTGCTGCGAATTTTGCCCAGCACGTCGGCGTAAGATTTCCCCTCCGACGGCTTGATGAGAAGAGCGTCCGGCCGCTGCTTGCGGGGCCTCTTCTTTGGCGCCTTCTTCTTCTCTTGTCCGCCGGGCTGGCTTCCAGGCTCCTGGGGAGGGTCTCTCTTCTTCCGTCGTTTCCTAACGACGTCCGTCCATTTTTCGGGGTCCGATGTCTCCCCTGGACCGTCACCTCTCGGTTTCTTCTCAGACTCCGGTTGGGCGGGGCTGGAAGCAGCCCGCTTCCCACCGGCCGGCTGAGCCTTAACCCGCAGTGATGGGGTCGTCTGCGTCGACGCAGTCACCGACTCACATGACTGCCACGACCTCCTCAGCTGGATTATGTGGTGAAGGCTGGCCTCCAATTGGACGATGCCATCCTTCACATCCTGACTGATGTTCTTCTGCCGGGTGGTCGCGGCCTTCATCACAGCGAGGGTGTCGAAGCACTTTTTGATGTGCTCCTCCTCCTGCTGCCTGGCGAGCGCGATGACCGCCTCGAAGGGAGACGACCCATCATCCATCCGCTCATTTACAGTGGGTGTCTCATCGATGGCCACAGGTGTTTTGGCCCCCGATGAGGCAGGTGTCACGACACGGCTCGGCGGCGATCTTCCAATGCGCGACCTTCTTTCGAAGGGGCTTGCCACCTTGTCACCGGGCCCGCTCAGTGAAGAGCGGTTATGCGACTGGTTACTTTGTGGGGTTAGGGTACCCCGTTTTGATTCTTGCACCTTTTGAGTCTCTTTTCCTTCAGTGCTGTCCATAGTGTCTGGCTTAGCCCCCGAGACTGGGCATTGACCCCCCAATAGTACCCCGATGAGAAAGTCAGACCGACCCATCACCAGAGAAACTATATCCGTGTTCGACCGCCTCCAAAACACTGGCGGTCCCAGACGAGCAGTGGCCTCGGCAGAGCCCCCCCGTGACCGCAGCAGGGCCCTATCCGGTCGCCAACCGGCACCGCCACGGCTAAAGGGATTTTCGCCGGCTGATAGGGCAGCCAGGTCAGCTGGCTGGGCTGACCCGGGCCCCTGTACTATCCGGCAGCCTGGGAGGTGCAGAACCCAGTTTTTAAGCTGTACCCTCTGCTCGTCCTAGACCTCCAGCGCAATGGAGGCTGAAGAACACAGAGTCACCCCAGCAAATAGGCCGGAATGATTTAGAAAAAAAAAAAAAACAACCGGGCTATTGAAATGAACCGGAGAATGGAGTTATGAAAAGGAGACGCGAAAAAAGGACCAGTGCGCCCCCCTCCCCTTTTAGTCGGCTCTTACGACAAGCAGGGGATACTGTTGGACATTCTGTCCCGGCCCAACACGGGGGCCTGAAAAAGGCCTAACAGAAAAAAAACCTTATTGTATTAAGTATATAGATTTTCCTGGGGAGGGCCCCTGGTCCACCCGCTGCTGGGGGGGGGAGGGGTTCCATACCCACCCGGTGTGCCATACCGGTACTTTTTTCTTTAGAAATTAATCCCTGGTCGGCAGTATACCCAACCTCTTCGAATTTTCAGTTAAATTAGTCTCAGTCAAAAATACGATGGAGAAAGTGAAATAGGTTTAATCTTGAGATTAAAATTTAAACGGGTTTAGTTTAATCTTAAGATTTACAGAATTTGGGGAAAGGGCCCTCAGTATTATAAAGGTAACTGCACCAAAAAAAACACACTTTAAAAAATTTATATTCAAAAGTTATTAAAATATTAAACCGAGAAAAATACTTGGCATATATTTTTACATAAGGTTAAGTTAATGATATTGATTTTCCTGAAAAATGTAGTTTAGTTCGTAATACCTCCCCATAACAGAAGGATAGTGACACTGCTACTCTTAAATATCTTCATTGAAAGCACTGATATCTAAGAGTAGGGGTGTATTAACACGTTAGCTGCCACGCCAATTTTTGGCCTGATTGCTGTATTGCCAAACACATTAGTATTTTTGTTTTGAGTTACTATGTGTTTTTTATACTTGTTTAGCTTAGTTATAAGGGTTTCATGAAAAAAAATTAATTTTATCCACAAAAAACGTGGACCGATCGGGTCGGCACTAAAAATTTGAAGCAAAATATTGCTTGAAAAAATCAGTGCCGACCCACCCGATCGGTCCATGCCTATTTTTTCATTCATCTTACTATTTAACTTCGCGCAGTTGGCAATACTACCCTTTGCCGCCTATAAGGTTGGCACCAAGTTTTTTTTCACCGTTTCCCGCGTATTTGCTTCCGCCTACACGATTGGCAACCCTGCTTTTTTCTATCTGTTTCCCGCGTATTTTACGTAGTCTGAATGTGCAACCGTACGTGTTTCATTGTGAATCAACAATTGTGACTTAATTACTTGTGGTTACAAATTTACAGTTTAAAAAATGAGCGATCTGGACGAAAGCGAGAAAGATCGATTTCTAGGAATTCCTTTGTCGAGTGAATTGGAGCGGGAGGCTTTAGGTGCTTTTTATTTTCTTTTTACTATTCTTGTTCAAATATGAATTTGGAAGCCATTAATTGCCATAAATAAAAAGACTTGGTTGCTTATGTTAGTTAAAAATACTGTGGTAAGGCAATAAATTACATTTTTCCGACAGTTTATTGTTTTTATTTCAATCCTAGCAACAAAAACTCAGTAAAAGTTTTTTTTACTTTAACAAAACATTAAAAAGTAAAACTAAGTCATTAGTATATCCAAACAATTTTAGAATAAAATGAAACTTGCTAAACGTTTACGTTGTTAATTTGTTACGAAAAAGTTACATTATTTATCAGAAAGTAATGTGAAAACCATTGTAAAAAAACGTGCCGACCCGATCGGGACAATATATTTTGGCCAACTTCAAGGATTTTCTGAGCCACGTGTAGAAGCATCAGAATCTAAACTCCGACGCTATCTAGTAGCGACGTCCCTACTCTATTGTCGTAGTACGCTTGATCGCCGCTAGGAGACAGTGGAAGGCATCTAGCGGCAAAATGGCGAAAGCTTACATTCTCGAGGTGTCGGTCCAATCGGGTCAGCACCTACCTATGCCGACCCGATCGGGTCGGCATGGCAGTTAACGTGTTAAGCCAAATACTCGAGTATGGAGTCGAGTAGTTGTTGTTTGTGAAAAGTAATGAAATATTCATTTTTTTAAGTACATAGGTCTTTGAATTACAGTTAATTAAAATCTTTCTTCAATTTTACTTATAAAATGGTCTACTTTATTTAAGCTAATCTTTTTAAATTTTTCTTGGAAAAACTAAACTCTGATATTCTAATACCCCTACACTGCATAAACCCTACTTTTAAATGAATAACTTAACTATGCTAAATCACTCAAAATAACCAATCGCTTAATGTGACTAGATCACAAAATAAATTTATGTAGAATATGCGTAGTTGTAAAATTAAGCAGTAATAAGATTTTATATTTTTTGATTAGGATTTTTGCGGACATTTGCCATCACTGATTAGTAAAAAACAAGTTTCACGACGTTTCGGGATCTGGAATCTGATCCCGTCTTCACGTGGAAGAAAACCTAGACCATAACAAGATTAGTAACACATAGCCAGGTAAACCTGGACAAAAACACAGCTAGAACAGAGAACTGTAAAAGCAGTCACGAAAACAATAAGCTGAAAAGAAAAACAATAACACAGGAATCACAAGTATCAAGAATCACCAGACAGGAGAGAGCACGTCCACACCCAATCAGAGCTGAGCTGAGACTGGTGGGAGGAAAGCAAATGGCGGCGGCCACAGCCAACCAAATCACGGCGCGCTACCGGTGGCGAAAACCTGAAACAGAGACATGTGATATGCAAATTCCGTGTGTCTGCATAACAAAAAATTAGAAGAGTTGCTAGGAAGTTCAAAGTTAGAACTGCGTTTAGGACACAAAGCACTCTTAGGCAATGTCTCGTAAAAACCAAACCAAAAAATGGCACTCAGGGATAAAAAAACTGTGTTTACAGAATAAACTGCAATAGTTGCTCTAGGCCGTATTATGGCGAGACAAAAAGACCTTTAAATGTTAGAATCAAAGAACACAAAGATAACACGAGGAAGGGCTTAGTGGATAAATCAAAAATTGCTCAACAATGAATTTTGACGAAGCAAAAATTGGGTGTGGACGTGCTTTCTCCTGTCTGGTGATTCTTGATACTTGTGATTCCTGTGTTATTTTGTGTTATTGTTTTTCTTTTCAGCTTATTGTTTTCGTGACTGCTTTTACAGCTCTCTGTTTTAGCTGTGTTTTTGTCCAGGTTTTCCTGGCTATGTGTTACTAATCTTGTTATGGTCTAGGTTTTCTTCCACCTGAAGACGGGATCAGATTCCAGATCCCGAAACGTCGTGAAACTTGTTTTTTACTAATCAGTGATGGCAAATGTCCGCAAAAATCCTAATCAAAATATAAAATCACCATCACCAACAATGAATTTCAAACAAAGAAGATTGAATTATTAGCCTATTATTTAAAAAATCAAAAACAGGTTTATATTTTCCCTAAAAATAATTGTTAGCCCTAATTAAAACCTTAGCCAAGAAATTGTGGAAGGAAGAATTAAAAACATCAGGGAGGAGAGCTATGCCCAGTTATTTGTTTACTTCTCTATACCCAACCCCACCCCCTTGCCTGACTGCTGATCTATTGTTTTTTGACATCCAATCACTTGAGAGCAGAGTGACACAGCTGCAACCAGATAAGAATAAGATATCCCCCTAATACAAAAATTACAAAACCTTAACTAATTGTTTTATGAAGTCCACAATTTTCTTCTCATTTTTACAAATCAAATGAAATAGAAATGAAGGCTGTGTATTATTCAAAACATAAAATATGATTACTAATTTGAAATTGTTAAATGTAAGGTCCGAGACTTGGCTGAGTAGCTGACGACTTGAGGCTACACCACTAATGATTTATAACTTAATCCTTTACCTGGAAATAGGTATATGTTTTTCAAATACAAATGGACTTTCTATTCCCCAATATATTCTTTTCTCCAATAGCTTATATTTTTTTACTAACTGTATATAAATCTTATCGCTCGTACAACTCTGGTTATCCATCAATACGCTGATTTGGCTTTACATTATATACATAACTTTACGACCCTCCATTCGTCAGCCAGTCGCGCCCAACATGTCTGCTAACTTCAGCCAAGTGCCCTTATGGCGTATTTTTACACTGGCGAATAAGATGGGCAAGTTGCTGTTTGCTCTTCTGACTCGTCTAGTATATTCAATGCAATTACACCTGTTAAAAGGTGGGCTACTGATACAAATAACCTAATTAATTAACTATCCGAAAGCGAGAGCGGGGTTTTCATGTCAATACGGTAAAACTTACCGACCATATAACGTAGGTTGCATTACATCATATTATACAGAAAAAAAATTTTTTTATAGTAACATATTCCTTGCGTAAACCACTACATTTCTCAATTTTTCAAACCTAACCTATAATAAACAAACAAACAGCACTTGCGGTCAATGCTGCCACTACAAAATGCTTCCTCTAAAAAGTAACCTATAAACAAGCATTAAACGTAACAATTAATAAAAGGTTTAAAATACCTGTGCCATCAAGTGATCCTAATTTGTAGTAATGACTACAGCTGTTTCGTGCCTTGTATTAGCACATC
This sequence comes from Flexamia atlantica, assembly GCA_035578135.1. Classification (NCBI taxonomy): domain Eukaryota; kingdom Metazoa; phylum Arthropoda; class Insecta; order Hemiptera; family Cicadellidae; genus Flexamia; species Flexamia atlantica. Next base: position 34,590,017 of record JAQJVK010000009.1, on the reverse strand, counting down.
CTCAGGTCCAAGAGCATCAAACAAAGTTGCAATCCATCTTCATTGTCGTCTGATTAATTAAAATTGTCCGAAGACACACAAAGAAGACAATGAAGATGGATTGCAACTTCGTTTGACGCTCTTGGACCTGAGGATGTGCTAATACAAGGCACGAAACAGCTGTAGTCATTACTACAAATTAGGATCACTTGACAGCGCAGGTATTTTAAACCTTTTATTAATTGTTACATAGTGATCCAGAGGCTATCCCATAATGACATTAAATGTAAGTTTACTGCAAATTAGCTGATGTTTACTTCCGTGTCCTGTAATAACAGTGCGGATAAACACATACACTGGCCCTCCCTCTATAGATATTATTGACTTAGGGGCGCTTTCCCCAAATCTGGTTTAAGTTAAACGCGTTTAAATTAAACTAAGTTTAATCGGACGTTTAAACTATGAATGACTTTCCCCAACGCATGGTTATGATGGTTTAGTTTAGCTACGATTTGTATCAGCTGATTTAACAAATTGGGGTTTTCCTCTTGTTTTTCCTCATTTCTGCCATCTTGATATTGTATGTTTGGCAGTTATCGATATTATAATAGAAACGATTTTGAATCATGGAACCTTGTTACTCTTCCCTTACAATTGATTGAGGAGGAAACTACGTTGTCTGTAACGGCATCTAGGACCAAATTAGCTGTTTTTATGGTTTCTGAAACGATTGGAAAATTTTAATTCGTCCCTTTTGTAAATTGGTCGGCCCGGTCTCTTATTTTCGTGGGACCTCTGGTTCTGCGAAGCTCTCTGTCAAAATCCTCTTCAACCACTTCATTCAGTAGTGAAATTATATCATCCATATTTAATTAAGGCTAAAAACTGAAAGATCGTTTAGTTGAATTAAATTAATGGTTAATTTCAATAAATGAAAAAATAAAACACCGTCTGTAAAAAAATAAAAAATAACAAAATAGAGTAGGCCTAATACAAATTTAAAGTAAGCTGGAATGGTTACTGAATAACGGAGCTATTTTTATGAACGTCGTAACAAAGCCCAAATTATTTTTCCGTCCATAAAAATCTTATTTGTTAAGTAAACCATAATAGTTTACGTTGTCAAACAGCAGTTCTACTTCTCTGTGCAAAGGATCTTTCTCTATGTCCTTCAGTTAAACCATAAGTTCTCATCTGAACTGCGTGGGATAAATTAAACTAAGTTTAAACGGAGATTTTTTGGAGAAAGTGAAACCGTGGGTTAAACTAGCGTTTAAACTAGATTCGGAGTTAAACGAGATTTGGGGAAAGCGCCCCTTAAACCTTTCTTCTGTTCATCCAACATGGATCCAGACCCAAGGAGTGCAGTTAAGAGGGCTTCTACTGTAGTTGTCAATTTTTAATGGCCATTAACAAAATATAGGCAGTCCTTAAGATCAGCGGCCAAGTCAAAAAATTTGGAGTACAGTAATATAACAGAGGATGGTTTAAATAATTCTCAATGGTAAAGCAATATAGTGTATTTACATATGTATTTTTATACAGTCCAGTCATATAAAATTGAGATCACTATTTACAATATAAACAATAACTATTTATAAGAAGCAGAGATTGTGACAATCCAAATATAAAGTACAAATTTTGCTTTTACAATGTGCTATAAACTGTTGAACTTTATCTGTTCCGAGCTTACTGCCGAATATCTATAAATTCAATATTTTTAGAGATATTAACACGTTCGCTGTGTGCCACCCAATGGCGGGGGTTAGCAAAGTGCGGGCGTCGCGGGGCAGCGGATTAGCGAACCCGATTTATTACCATTCAACTAAACGAAAAACACTGCACGGTAATGGTACTGCGTAACAATACAGTCGACGTAGTTCCTTGGAACACTCACAGATAGCAGCACTGCCTGGATTGCACAAGTCTGCTTGTATTGCCAAAATGAGGGGAAAAATCCCAGAAAACCTGAAAAAATGGTGGATTTCACAACATTGCCAGAGGGAAATTTTTCGGGGAAATTTAGTACCAACCTACACCAAAATAAAGCTCACATTCGTAGCTACAAGCTGGCAACAAATCATTGTTCCCGAGCGCCACGCTGGTGCACATTTAAGCGGTAAAGTTTGTGTGTTGTGCCTACGGGTAGACCCGTAGTACGCGTCGCGAGAACAACCGCAACCACGGGTATGCTCGTGCCACACACCGAACGTGTTAAAATTGAGGCCTTTGTAATAACAATACAATGTACAATTGTACTGTGTATAACAATCAATGTACTTTTTTGTAGCAAGACTGGTATAGATTCCTTTCTATTCATTGGTAAAATACAAACAGTGATTGTCACATTGAGTATTAAAGGGTTTGCTAAAATAAAAAAATCCTCCTTTAAATAAAACAACAAATGAACCTAACAATTACAAATTTCACAACTGTAACGGAATATGAGGCGTGAGTTACAATTTTTTTTTCTATATATTCTCACAAAAATAAAAAATCTTCTTTCAATTTTAAAATGAAAGGCTTTTGAGAAATACAAGGGTTCAACATTTCTGGACACTAAAGCATGCACAATTTCAGATTAACGAATTTTTTTACCTAACTCTGAGAAATGTCTCGGTACCACTCTATATCAAAGAGGTGGTAAAAAATGGTGAATATGTAAAACGCCAATGAAAGCCAAGTTAAGCCCCAAGTTTACAAATACCCTGGGGAAGGGGTTCTCAGGGAGTGTAAAGGGTTTGGAGCCTTCCTTTAAACATTTAAACAAATTTGAACTGTTTTTCTGGCTATTTGCAACATTGTCATCCATCATTAACTAAAGATCATAAAAATCAATTATTATTAAATACGATTGTTTCCAATTGTTAACAAACAAGCTGTTATTCTTATGCTTGTTTATCTTTGTATATAGTTTCACCACAATACAAGGTTGAGTTCTTATCAATATATTTTAGTGCTTATGAAAAATAACTATGAGAGATAGCAAGGGATTTTTTTTGGGCCTCAGAGAAGTTTCATATTTTGTTATGTGGAAACACTGTGCTACAAAGTACAGTCTGTCCCAAACAATACACTAAAAAAAAAAAACATTGTTGACTGAACTGAGATTTCTTTTAGATCAATTTTCATGACAAATTAGAACTTTTTAGCGAATTTCCCCTATAGGGAAGAAGCTATTACCGTAGGTCTCATGGTAAGACCTAAGCCCGAGACCATGATAACTTTTTGTTTTGGGGCCACCAGAAGCAAAAAACACCATTCGTTCGAATTATATATATATATATGTGTGTGTGTGTGTGTGTGTGGGTACGATAGTGGCCGTAAATATGATTCGATCTTAATGAAATTTGCTGCAGACATGTAAAGTGGTAATCAATTGGACAAGTTCGTAAGCCAGCCCGATCGGACCATCGGAAGGGGGGGTAAAGGGGGATAAACTCCTCAAAAATGGTTTTTTTTTAGTTTTTTACATAGAAAAATAAAATTCATCAAATTTTTGTTGGCACCGTTAAATTCAACTCAAAAAAACAAACAATTTAGTATCTTGAATCATTGCTCTATGTACATTGGTTACCGAGATATTGAAAGTGGTAAACACAGTACGTTGTCCTAATTCGAACGAAGTGAGTTATACTCGACTTGAAAATCACTCTTTGTGAACTAACTCCTCTTTTATTATTTGACGGAAATTTGTGAAATTTGAACTACATCTTATTTATACCCCGAAGATTGTTACAGTCTATAAATGAGCAGTTAATTATATGTTTAAATATTTTTTTGTTTTAGTTAATAGCCTTCATTTCATTTTGCCGCGCTTCGTTCGACATATACGCGACATAGGAGCGTATTCCTAGTGTTAACCTGGGGAATAAGTAAAATTCTATATCTCGCTTATTTCTCAACATATCTTAATAAAACTTGGTTTGTTGCTTCATCTAGATGAGATCTAAAGTACATTAGTCTCGAAATTTCCATTTTTGTAGCAGCAAACCTGCATACTCATTCACCATGTTATCCTTATGGGAAATAAAAAAATGCTATATCTTCCTTATTTTTAACATTTTAGCATTTGATAAAACTTGGTACATGGCTTCTTCTAGTTAAGATCTACTGGATAATGAATTAAAACCAACCAGTTTTAACATACCTGTTGCAGCAAACCTGCAAACCCATTCCCCATGTTATTCTCATGGAGATTACAAAAACATGTCAAATTTCGCTATGTTGGATTGAATTGTGCTCTTTTGCATTGGAAATTCGCTGAGTATGCAGGTCTGCTGCAACGGGGGTATTTAATAAGTAATCTATATATTAAAAGAATAAGGTGATTTTTGTGAAGAAAATTGTAGCCTAACTGTTGGGCCTATATTGATGATTCACATGTTCTCTGAAAGTCCTAAACGGTTAAGTGTGCATTTTGAGAGTCTCGGGTCATTGTGTAGAACCAGAAACTTGAGAAGTATGGTTTTGGCCCATAAACAACATTGTGCACCAAATCAAAAGAAAAGTAGCATGTCAGCTCTATATGAAAAAGAAACTTAATTTTGAAACGAAATACAAACGCATGCTTTATGCTTCTTTACAATTTCCTTTGAAATAGCGACCTACCCAGTTAGGTATTTTAAACCAAATGTGAGTGAGAGAAGTGTAGGATGACTGTGGCGTGATCTTGTAGTCTTGTTACTGGCAATGAATGACATGTTTTTTTGATAATTAATAGCCCGACAGCCAATGGCAACTAAGGGACCCCCCCCAACACAGTTTAATAAGGAATCTCAACCACACTTTCGCAATCATTTACAAACTGGTCTAATTATGAGAATGATCTTTATGGATGAACGTAGTATTCACTAAGTGAATATTGCATCAACAAGCCATCGTTTGCTATCCATAATTCATGGTTTGCTTGGAAGTATTATGTTGACAGTTGTTTACTTGTCAATATTAATATGACATTCACAGCCCACAAAATCAAATTTTAAAATAATTCCCGCCCTTTCTGGGCCCCAAGATTCATAATAGGCTAGCATGGTCTCTCGGCAGCCCTCTATATAAAGTAAAAACTAATGGATATTAGGACTTCCGTTCATTGAAGAAGGGAATATATTGTTAATGGTACAGTAGTAATTTTTGTCAGTTCATTCTCAGTACATAACAGTTCTCCCTCACATCACAACTTTGAAACTCTGAGGCAATAAATTAATAATCCCAAAACTTTAATTGACTAAATTTAAATAATACTGATAGATCTTGTGACAATTTTTACTAAATATGATACAATGATAGTCAGTAGTGTTAAAACAATGTACAGTCACAGAAAAGAATCTAACAGAGGTCGCTTTTAAATGGGTCTTCTGTTGCGCCCAAGTGCTTGCTAGTTGCAGTTAAATCCAGATACAGTTGAGTTACTAGTGAATAGTTACATCCAGTTACTAGCTACAGTTAAGTTAAATTAGGAGAGGGTAGCGACGGTGCTGCTCTCTCGCGGCATTAATGGTGAACTATTTTTTATACGTCCTCGACACCAGCGCTCAACACCAGCTGAGCGCAACATTAGAAGATACCTCTGTTTGATTCTCCTATGTGGTACAGTTTACACAAAATAACTGATATGGTAAATAGCGTTGCTATGGCTAACACAGCATTAAGGCTGTAGAAGTATGTTTTCAAAAAAGTACCTTCACTCTATCGCACCTTGCAACCACCTGACTCAGCCATAGCCACTGAATTGCTGCGCGAACTATATACTTGGCACAATGTATCTTGAGCCTTTGGAACTATTTAAACCTGAAGCATTTGGAGCGAGGTGGAAGTCATCAGGATAACACAGCTTAGCATGAAGTTGTACTAGCCTGACATGTTTACATTATCTGTCAGCAGTCAACTTATGACTTCATTGTATTTTGTACAAAACTACAGTTGATGTGATTTGACATTTGTTTATACATCGTTTATTGTCTCAGAATACTGACAATAAACAATGTTTGACAGCTCCAACCGTGGAGTAGGCAGGCCATGGCTCAAAATACAGCAGCCAAGAGTACATTTTCAGTCAAGTATAATAGTTGTTATCAACTTATATTGAATCAGTAAGAAAGCATCTTCAGATGAGGTATGTGATCATGATCAAGATGTACATGAAAATCCCCAAAACAATAGTGGCATGACGGATAGCCAAAATGGACTGATCAGAATACAATAGTTCAATATATCAATTGAAATTTGAATAAACTTAATTATGTAACTTACAACTATATATAAAACTAACTTACTGAGGTCTTCCTGACAAATACATGAAACTTATCTACTCACAGCCCAGTTAAAGCACTAGACACAACCCCTGACACATTATGTGACCTTAATCGCTGCTCATCAGTCTATGAATATTGCTACTAAGTTCAATTATATTGAACAAAACCTTGCTTTTAGACAAATTAAAATATTTTAAACAATTCTTTCCCAAAAAAAAACAAGAAATACATATTTTCATCATGTAATCCTCAACAATTGAAGGGGTCCCCCGTAAACGTTCTAAGCGACAAAAACCTCGTTTCGAGAAATCAAGCGTTGAAAGTTGCATTCTAAAATTTACGGTTTTTCAAGGTTAGAACTTGAAATCATGTATAATTTGTTAATACCCTATTTATAACATCATAATGTAGCCTTATATTCAATCTTTACTTGCCATTAATCATTTTAAAACATTTTACGAGGTTTTTTTTGGGGTTATAACGTTCTAAACGACTGGCGCTTGAAACGTTCTCTGACGGACTGCTCTTCTGCTTTGGAAGAAAACATCATGGGAGTGTAGGAATACCAACATAAACGAAAATAAAACTCAATATAAATCAATTTATTGATATAAAAGTATAAATCGTAATTTTGTCACATAAGTGAGAAGTCATTTGGCTAAAAATTACCAAAATGTGGTGCTTAAAACGTTTTTCTACTCACTTCTAATGGGGGCATTTTTTCAGGCCTCGGCTATTTAGTTTTTGAAATAAGGGTAATCAAGCTTTTCTTTACTTATTTCTGGTCTTATCCTTCCATTTCCCAATATTTACTTCACGTCTTTTATTTTTATTTACGCGATTTTGGTCGCTGGGCGACAACGCGACGACCGGCGGGTAGTCCATCTTTCGGCAAATAGAACATTTTTCCCCAAAAAGTTCGTGCAGAATCGCGATGCACGCAAACTTTGACAGATGAAATCAGGGCTACCCACTCAAATATCTTCAAAACAAAATATACCACGGTGTAGCTCATGTCCTAGAGAACCTTTTTCACTAAATATCTCCGATTTTGAAATTTTGACGCTTAGACGTTTTACGGGGGACACCTTCAATTTTAACTATATTTGTAGATTTGAGATTTTATAACAATATTAAAACTGACCAGCTCTACCATCAACTATATGCAATGTTACATGTTAGATAATCAATGGCTTTACCTAGTGACAAGATGTATCCAAATAAAACATAATATCATCTAATATTCAAATAACTGATTAAAAAAAATTAAAAAAATACATTTGAAATATTTGGAATGTAATTACAGTATCATGATACTCGGTTCTAAGAATAATATTAAGTCTTTATAACACAAAATAAGGCAAAGCAAAAACAAAAATAATAATAATCTCAGTTAGATCTAGGCATAGTATTATGTAGCCTCTATGTCATCTCAGAGTCACTTTAAAATAAGCTGAGATATTTTTTGATGGGTTTTATTTATGTTATAAAGTCTTAAACATAAATAAAAAACAAGAAACTCAAGAAAGATTTATAATTAAATCTTCTGAGACAAAACTTGAAGCCTCAATAGAGTGCAAAGGTAAAGGGATGGCACAACACGTATATTGAACCTATATTGAAATCTACTACCTATTGAATAATGAACCTGCAGCTAGGGAAACTATGGTAAAGCCTAAAATATAATTTTGAATAGCAGTATTGTTACAATAATATTACTAATCTTAAAAAGAATCAATAATAAAACCAAAATAAGTTGTTTTCTTATTGCTCTGATGGTGATAATTGATTTCAAAAACCAGACTTTTATTGCAAAATGCAAAGTAGGTATAAATTATTAATTAGTTTTATGTTTTAACAGCATTACTCATTTCATGAGTGTTTTATTAAGATTACTTGTGCAATCATAATCATTGTACAAACATAAAAAAACTATCAACATATACTCAGATAAGTGTTGAAAATTTCTTAAATGTCTCAATAAATAAAAGTATACTACAACATGAAATAAATACTCTTTAATCTAATAACAAATGAAATACTGAATTTCATATAATAATAGATTTGAATAATAGTCAAACTACAAGAAATAGTCATATTTACAAGAAATATGATACCAAAAAAGTATTTTAACTTCCATCCATAGTCAGAAATTAATACAAAAAAAATAACTTCTATCCATAGTCTAATCATTTGGAGACACTATATACATCATGAGGACTTCACTTTAATTAAATTTTCATATGGTTTATGGCATTACATGAGGCATATACAAAGGTGGCATGACAGCCAATTAAAATTATCTCTTCGAGTCCAGTTGTTTCACCAAAGGTTCAGTTGAAACTTTGACTATCGTTCAATTTCAAACAGGACTTTATTTGAACTCTTTTGGGGAATTATTACTATTGCCAAGTAAAAGTGGATGCGTATTTGGGATATATTGAAAGTGATTGCCAGAAGTAGGATGGTAGCCACATGGCAGGCAAAGACCAGCTGATTCATTAGCCAGGATCATTAATTAATTAAAACCCCAATGGTTAATAACTGTAGGTTCCATAAACGACCCTTATCAAAGCCACAGACTATTCTCTGACTGAAATCTGCACCCGTGGGATTTTGATGCTGATGAGTTTTCATTACTGAAGAAAAACTTTTTGAGCAAGCTGACCAAATCCATTTAAGAAGATGATTTTTGTTACTGCTACATTAGTGTGAGTAAGGTCGATGGTGAACCTCTGATCAACAACTCTGACCCTTGTCGAATGACTAAAACATTCAGCTCGACCCGGAGTGGCTGTAGGCAGCTGATGAGACGTCGGCAAGTCCCTGGTTTGCGTCTGTCGGAGTCGTCAAAAGTCGTCTCCCGGAGGCATTCGCTTTGAACAGCATGTTGCTACCTTTTTCTGGGTTTTTGGCAGATATCGTTGTGGTGTTCAAATTCCTGTAGGTTCCCACTTGGAAATTGCAACAAAAGTGGTATACCTGCATACAGAACAGGAATTTGAATCTGGACTGGAAAGAGCAACTGTAATTTTGAACTCATTTCCTTATTTTTCATTCAAATTTTGGATTCTAGAGGGGACATTTGAAAAATTTGTGACTTCTATGTGATGTTTTCAATTCAAATTTATACGAACGGTAATACATCATGCAATTATTCATTCCCAGAGTGATATTTTTTCCACTTTACAAGAGTTAGTTTAAACTAAATGTACAAATGGGAAGACAATTAATTGGTTCTATGTAAATCTGGCCCAGTGTTTTACATGATGTTTACTTGGTGGTGACCTTGAGTAAAAGAAAAATTTATGACTGCGGAATGAGTATACAAACAACCATGTGAAATTGTGAAAAACTTAAAACTGAATAACTCAACAACAGCTCACAAAAATCACTTCTAAACACCATCTTAAGAAAAAAATTTATTAAACCGAACAGATCTTGATACAGAAGAAAGAGCAGGATTTTAATTCATTTAATGCTCCCAATACTTTTCCAAACTATTTGAAATAGTAGACAGGAGGCGTACTGACCGTGTAAACCCCGAGACAGGCTCCGAGGACCGTACCGGCGAGAACATCCCACCAGTGATGTCTGTGGTCAGTGATCCTCGTCACGGAGCAGACGAGAGCCCACGTCACGAACATGACTTGCAACCACGCGACAACGAGAGAACTCACTCCCACCAACCTCTGCTGGATGTACCACTGAAACAACGCAACAGCCACATTCAGTTCCATGGTTCAATTAGTCAAATAATTTTACTCTATAAAAACTCAACATTTTTTGGAAAAAAAAGAGGCTCACTTTTTTGTCCTATTGAAGTGGATAGCCAGGCACTTTAAGATAATTACGTGCCTGTGATATAATTATCTCTATTTTAAAACATTTTAAAAACTAAACAATGTTTGTTTACTTTTCGGCTTATAATTTTGAAAGCTAAGTACTCACAAGTTTCATGTAATTATTTTAGTAATAACTTTTAAAATAGCGCTGCAAAAATGTAAACGAAGACATGTCATCAATGTTACCAGCAGAACATTCAGGTGCTAGAGATTTGACATGGTTTAGATTTGAAAGATTTTACATACAATGGAAGTTTCGTTGCGAATGTTAGGTGATAGTTTGTTATAAAATCGGCTGCCTTTATAAAATGGAGTTCTTTCAAAAGCAGTTGTTCTATGTATGGGAAGATAAAGATGATTATTCCTCGTGGGATAACTGTGACCAGATTTTAAAAAAGGAAATTTGTGAGGGTTATCTTTAACAAAGAGAAGGGTTTGTAAAATAGAAATGCATGGCACTGGCAGTAAATCAAGCTTTTTGAAAATGGGTTTAGAAGAAGCTATATGACGAGATTGTGTCATAGTTCGAACGATGCAATTTTGTATCCTAAATACAGCAGAACTAGTTTGAGAATCACCCCAAAAGATTATACCAAACATTAAATATGAATAAATATAGGCGTAATAGACCATTTTGAGATATTCAGAGATATTCAATACTGAGGATCTTTGACAAAGACAAAATAAGAAAGTGGCCCCTACTCAAAGTTTTTGTGAGATGAACAATGTGAGAATCCCATTTTAAAGAAGAATCAATACATAAACCCAAGAAATTATAAACTTCTGATGTGCTAATTAAAGGTTTGAGGTAAGAATCATCTGAGAATCTGGAGTTTGAATAATTTAAATAAAATTGATAATACAATATAGCAATTTAATATTTAAAGCATGTTAAATAATAATAATTTAAACCTAAAAAGCAAACTTAGTGTGAAGGCCTAAAAATCATAAATCTTATTAGCGAATTTACCCTATAGGGAAGAAGCTATTACGGTAGGTCTCATGGTAAGACCTAAGCCCAAGATCATGATAACTTTTCGTTTTGGGGCGCTCAGAGGCAAAAAACACCATTCGTTCAAATTTCTAGATATATATATATATGTGTCTGCTAGCACGATACCGCTCGCAAAAATGGTCTGATCGGAATGAAATTTGGCACAGGTGTCTGAAGTAGTAATTATTTGGATGAGTTCGAAAACCAACCCGATCGGACCACTGGAAGGGGGGGTAAAGGGGGATAAACCCACCCAAAAAGGGTTTTTTTGGTTTTTCACATAGAAAAATAAAATTTATCAGATTTTTGTTTGCACCATTGAATTCAGCTCGAAAAAACAAACAATTTAGTATTTTGAATCATTGCTCTATGTCTATTGGTTACCGAGATATTGAAAGTGGTAAACACAGTACGTTGTCCCAATGTTAACCTTATGGGGAATAAGTAAAATTCTATACCTCGCTTATTTCTCAAGATATCTTAATAAAACTTGGTTTGTGGCTTCATCTACATGAAATCTAACGTTTAATAGTCTAAAATCCCCGATATTTCCATTTTCGTGGCAGCAAACCTGCATACTCATTCCCCATGTTATTCTTATGGAGATTACAAAAACTTGCAAATCTCGCTATGTTGGATTGAAATATGTTCTTTTGCATTTGAAATTCGCTGAGTATGCAGGTCTGCTGCAACGGGGGTATTTTTTTATTTGCCAGACCAACAAATTGCAAACATTTTCAAAGAACTGTTTCAAAATTTGATTGAAAAACAAACAAACAATTCCATTTAATGTTAGTTTAATTTTTCTACGTACACATAAAATAGTTTTGAGGTAAGAAATTAGAATAGAGAAATCAAAGTATGCTCAACAAAATTATTGACTAATTTCAATGAGCTCAGTTAATTCAGTTGGCAAATTCATAGGACTGTGTGTTAATTCATAGGCTACTTTGTTTTTATATTAATTATCACAAGAAGGATACTCCTATTAGTTGAATTGGTCTTGGTTACTGCTATCAAATTATTCATAAGCTGACTTATGTCTGTTTATATTTTAATATTTCAAAAGTCAAATATTCAATGTTTACATATCAATCAAAATTAAATATTTACCAATATATTTAATTTAGTAACTTATACCTCTTAAAGTGATGTAAACAACATCACCTTGGGATACTAGTGATCGGATACTAGCATCGGCCACTTATGCTTTCGCTTGAGGCCGATTTGTATTTGACCGGCAATGAAGGATGATTTCTTAAATAATGAGTTTTGAGATTTTTAAAGATTATTTCTCCGAACAAACCAAGCAAATTCATCACTCGCCGCATGAAACCATCACTTTACGCAACAGGCGATCATAAAAATGTTTTCCAAATATTTATGGAGTCAAATATTTATCACCGTAAACTGATAGGCCCGAACGTAAGGACAGCACCATTACAAACAAAACAACGTTGAGGTTAGATAGATCGTGAGCTGACAGCTGACAGAAGCCGGCAGACGATTCGCGCATCGGCGCATTCGAGTTCGCATTCTGTCAATGGTTAATATGATCACATATCGATATTAGTTTTCAAACAATCGAATGTGGTTCGGATACGCCTATTACTATAACATTGTGTCGCGTTGGTGATTCGGTTATTCTATGGAATACTTAGTTTCTCACGATCGATGCACCGACTATCGACTTGGCTGTTTTCGTTTTATAATGCATGTCGTTTTATAGCGTTATAGTTTGCACAAAGGAACATTTTTCTGCAGAAAATAATGTTGTAGACTTAATACAGAAACTTTTTCTGCAAAAATAATTTTATTGACTTATTAATTTAGGATTTTCTGCAGCCACTATTAAAAACTATCAGTCGATCAGGCTGAACTTTCTGCAGGCCTTGTCTTCTTTCTGCGACAATGTCGCACTGTCGCCCGTAGTCCTGCTATGGGGTGAAGGGACGAACCCAAACTCTATGAGTTTATTCCGGGTATACTACTCTTTTTAGTTTTAACTTGGATTATTAAAATTAACTTATTAAGTCTGCCGCCCCATGTTACATCTTGGTAATTTGGTATGAGGCTTCATCTAGTTGAGATCTATTGTATATTAGTCTACAAAAATTCCTTATATTATCCTTATGAAAAATTAATAAAATTAAAATTATATATCTTCATTCCTCTTATTTCTTGGAAAAAATTGGTATATGACTTCTTCTAACTGAGTTCTAGAGGACATTGATTTAAAACTCCCAATTTTAATATATCAGCACCTGTAGCAGCAGACCTGCATACTCATTCCCCATATTACTCTTAAGGTTGAAATAAAAAATGTCATCTTAAAATTGGAATATGTTTTTAAACATTATAAATCTACCGCTGGTCTGCTTCAAAGGCTGCAAAGATTTATTTTTTTCAAATCTTTAAGCTACACCCCCAAAAATACTCTAAACAAATACTCATAAAATAAAATTATTGAAATGTAAGGGGAGGATGTGTCAGATTTCTGATTTTTTTTCATAGAGCCCATAATGATTTAAATAAAAGTAAAATTGTTACTGCTACTTGGTTTATGACTTACCGCAGAAAATGTGAAGAAGTAGACTGAAAGAGAAGCATGACCCGACGGGAAGGACTTGCTGGCATCCCTCAATCTGATGTTGCTCACATCTAGGTTGGTGCAGGTGTAACTTGGGACATACCTATGAAATAAAGCTATTGTAACATAAGTTAAATTCTCTTGGTATGAATCAGTTTCAAAGAATTTCAAGTAGATTTGGTATTGCAATTTTGTAATTTATTCAAACAAAAATGTTCTAGACCACCAAACTTAGATAGGAATCCAATCCTGGAATCCTAAAACATATTCAATCCCAGGATTCGGTCTCAATCCAGGGGTTCATTTTCATTTCATTTCATTTATTTATTTAACAAGAAATCATACAAAAATTGGCCTTACTAAACATTAATGTTTAACAGTAAGGACCATTTATATTCTAGATAAATACACTTAAAATTATTTGTTACAATTTGACTATTTAATATTGAAACAGTGTATTAAAAAAATATCTCAGACTATTTTATTATTTACAAACATAAAAAGGTAGCATTGGTGGGCTTAAAAAAGACTACGCTTAATTTACTTGTGACAGATTTGTTTTTACACTTTAAGCTGCTGATTTAATTGAAGAAAAGTTTTAGTGACTCAGTTATTGTTTGCCATGATAGGACACAAGAATGTTTCATGGGGGAAAGGAGGGTCCTAGCCCCAACTTTCACTTTCTTATCAGCACAAACTAGTTTTGTGGATAACTATTGACTCAAGACTTTTCATTTTACTCAGTTTGTTAGAGAAGAGCATTTAATACAGTACTTGGAGATTGTCAGCCTCCTGTTTTCCTGTAGTTTTTTTAAGTACAGTGAAAAATAGGAAAGGTGAATTTTCTTATTGTTATTGTATTTGTGATATGAAGAAAGGTGATTTGTGCTAGTTAAATTGATTGTTGGATTTCGAAGAAAAGGTATGTTAATTTTTGCTGTTACAAACCAAAAATGCTTTCATGTCTACAATCCGTATTTCTTATTCAGCCCTACTGATACATTTTAATGTTACAATTGTTATTAACTTAATTGTATTTTTAGATTTTTAGATATATTTTTTTTTATTATTTAATTGTATTTTGTATTGTTTTCGAGATTTATAACATTTATATATAAAATCTATGTTGTTTTAGTTCCCATTAGTTATAACAATGTTATTACTAAGAAAACTAGATAAATACAATTATCGACCAAGTGGTAGTGATTTGATGGATCCATAAACACCAATGAAGCCAACCCTTCTCTAAACAAATTTTAACCCCCTTCAGATTGGGACCACTACCAGCTGACCACTCAATAGAACAATACATCAATTTCATTGTCATGTACAAAATTATTTCTACCTATATTCATTTCTCATTTTAAATTTTTGTAATGCACTCAAATAGTATTAAAACCATCTTCACAACAATCTTCATATAATTATAATTTCAAATAGTTCAATGTTTCATTAATAGAGTGTACCAGTGTTCCCAAACCCCATCATATTTAAATCAAGCTCTCTGATTGGTCACTGGCTGACCACATGACCAACTTCTTGCTTCTACAGACTCTTGGGCTGAGTCTGTTAGTATGAGGCCTCAAACATGACTCTCTCTTAATAATTTTAATAATTATCACAACCGCTTCCATTTTGTCATGAAATGTATCTTATATACGAAGAAATCAATCAAAGTGAAGCATTTAACAGTGTTTAGTGGAGGACAGTGAACTTAATTCTTTCTTTTAAGGAATTTCAGGAAATATCAGAGGGGGCTCCCAGTCTACACAGTCTACAGTTAATAGTGAAGGCTAGTGTCACCAGTAAAATAAAAACACATTATGGGTCATATTAAAGTATAAGTTTGTAGAAAATTTCAATTTAAATTTAACTACATACCCAGAAGTGCAGTTAAAGGCCTGAAATGGTTTGCAAGTGTCCAGAAAGTGGGGCCTTGGTTCTCCCACAAGCACTTTTGCGACACAAGTGAGAAAGAAGACAATGAGAAGTCCTGATAGATACTCTCGATACCAAGCCAGTGACTGATAGAACCATGACCACTGTGTGTTGGTCACTCGACGAGCGGAATAGCAGGTGTATTCTACTCCACACATCTGCAAACAACAAAAAATGTGAGAGATAACCTTAGTAGCCAAGTTCTAAAAAAAATATAATCCTTAAATGAAGTTCTATTAAAATTTATGAATAATTTATCATTTTAAAGTTAAAATTACAAGTAGCACGACCAATGTAATTTGTTGAATAATTTATCTTAAGGAACATACTTATTTTTTTTTGAATCAACAATTCAACAACTAAGATAAATGCAGGAAACAATTCCATCATAAATTATTGTAGCAATCAAACCAACAATTAAAAATAATGTCATTTTGAAAATTAATACCAAACCCAACAAGATCGGTTGGACGACAAAGTTATAATTCTGTTCAGTCATTTTTTCATTTACATTTAAAACTCCTTTGGATAAGCTAATCTAACTCTAACACGAACATTTTCTTTCTGCCCCTCTGTGACAACTACCTGCCTGTAAAAACTACCTACCTGCTTCTGGATACTGCCTGTAGTTCAGCTTTGGAACCTAATGTAATCTAAAATAAGTTAAGAAATTCACACTGCCGTAAATTAAAAAATCCAGATAATACTTAATAAAGATCCCCCATCTTCCCTCCTTACTTGTGAATCTTTTAAATACCTTGTATGTACCTAATAAATATGACTTAAGTTATTGGACTAAAATGAATGTTGTGCAGCATTCTTTAAATTTCCATTATAATTACAGCTCATATTATTTATTTGATGATTGTTGCTTAATAGGATCAAACACTGCAAACTTTAATGTATGGTACTGTAGTTTCGTTGGGGGCTCGGTACGAAGTCGGCTTGACTAGTAAAAATTAGCTGTTTAATATAATTGAGAAACAATGACTCCTAATTAGCGAATTTCACCTATAGGGGATAAGCTAATTTAATCATAGGCCTAACTATAACTATGTTTACACCCTTAAAGGAATGACCAAGCAAAATTTCAAGGTTTTAATTCAGTGGTTTTCAATTGGCCAACAGAGGTCCAGATCCCGAAAGCCAACTGATTTTTTCTAGACCTTGAAACACAAAACATTACAGACAATAACTAGACAAATTTGTTGCCGCACGTGTTTTCAGTGCAAGGGCAGGAGTTACATTGTGGTACTTTGGTATTATACGGAGGCTACTGCTTTTAGAAAGGTTTTTTAACTGAAAACCAAAAGTACCTACATAATTGGAGAGAACATATTTTAATTGACTAACTGTCCAAATTTGACATAATTATGATGAGCGGTCTTTGTATTATGCCTCCCAAAAGACAGCGATGTCGGCGAGGATTGAGTTCAAAGTGTCAGTGCCGCTAGCAGAACACCCGATCGCCACCCTTATACAGGGCCGCCGAGAGGGGGGGGCAAAGGGGGCAGATTGCCCCGGGCCACAAAAGGAAAGGGGCCACATTTTGAGCTGAGATTATTTTTGAGGATTATTAAATATTAGAGTTTTTAAATCAAGGAGACCAAAATTAAATATGTTAGAAGATATAAACAACTTAGTACTTAAAAAACGTATATAAATTTAAATTACCTAACTGTTCATTTGTCTTATTTTGATACAATTTCATTTGGTTTCCAGCCGTCTCGTCTGGGGCCCCCCGAGGTTATAGGCCTGCACCAGACCTCACATTAACTAAAATCGTCCAATACCAATCGTTTACACCCTAAAGTTCATCACAAAACTTTTTTGTACAGACCTACGATGGACCAAGGAAAAGGATTCCTATCTTTAAATAAATGGTGTATATTTTACAAAATAATAATAGTAATAACAATAACATTTACGACTCAAGACCTGACATTAATTTTTTTCAGTGATTAACAACTTCAGCTTCGTTTCTCCTCTGAGTTTAAATTCAGCTACGTATGAACACAGATAAACGAATACATAATCTAGGGGTGTGTGAGTGCTAGATTATCGAGCTTTTTTCGAGCCGAGTTTAGACTACTCGACTCGACTCAAAGTTTTGAAAAATACTCGGAAGTTCGAGTCTAGTAGTTATTCCCGTCGTTTACCCGGCATTTTATTTACGCGCGTTCGCACTTTACGGCCGTTTTCTCACAGTCATGAACAGCCACTATAAGACTTTGGTTATTTTACTGTACTTGAAATTGAAGTGGTTTTTGAGTTATTAATATCAATAAATTTAGTTTAATATTGCAATCCTTTCTACAATTTGAGATATATTCTTACCCAAACTTTTCAGATCTTTTCTGTTCAATGAGACAGATTTAACTTTAATTTTTAAACCTACAAAAATATGTTACAAATAGGCCTACTCTTTTTTAAACAAACCGGTGTAGATGTTGCTTGGTTTTTACCCCCTCGGGCTGAAAGTTTAATCAAATATTGAATAATAATTAATATAAAATTATGTTAAGAGTGACCTGAATTGTCGTTTCATTTAATTTGAAATCAGGTTTAGTTTTAACTCATAGGAACACTTCCAAGTTTAATAACTAAAAAATGTTACATAGTATGTGTTTAATAATAAGTATGATAAATATTTAACTTCTACTATTCAAAATACTCGACCCGAAAAAACTCGAAACTCGTGAGTATTTTTAAAACTCGACTCGACTTCAAAAATCACAACTATCATAAACGAATGTATTCTTTTATCTGTGATATGAACCAAGCTCCAAAGAAATACAGGTTTCCTCATACAAAAATTATTTAAGCAGCTCATGATGCCATCGGCAGACCGAAAGAATGCGCTCGTCCGTAGCGCCTCATGCTAGCACAAAAAAGTATCTTGGCCAGTCAGAGATTAGTTATTACTACACCTTCGACTTAAGCTATACTTTTACCAGTAATAGGCAAGGGCTAGGATACAACCGGTAAAATATGGTGTCCTAATGACGTCACACGCACCACAGGCATTATGGGAGTTGGAAAACAGAAGGAAAACAAGTAAAGAAGTTTACAGTAGTTGGGTAGTCCGTGAATTGTATAAAAACTTAAAACTGTTTCTTAAATCCTTTTTACCCCCAGGTACAGGCTTATTAGAAGCATATATTTTTTAGTCTAGTGCTTTTAATCCAAAGTTATGTGTTATTCTAGTCGTATCAAGAAGGATTTTACCAGCTTTTACTGTTTGTAATATTCTGAATTTTTAAAATTCATAAATCAAAAGTTTAGTACAGACCCGTGATGAAGTTGTTTTGTATTAAACATATATTCAACATGTTTAGATCAAAAAGTTTGTAATCAGTAAATTCTACAAATGTAATGTTCTATAAAGTCTACAAATTGTCTGTAGATTTTACAGACAAAGGTAGGCCTTTCTTTATTTACGATTTTTTGTATTGAGGGGCCTCACTCCCAAACTTTGCCCCGGGCCTCAAAATATCTGTCGGCGGCCCTGCCCTTATACAGCGTGTTGCGGCGGTTATGTTGAATTAGGTTATCATAAATATGTTCGTAGGACTTTCCTCGTTTCGTTACAAATAAATTAAACGATACCGGATGAGTCACACTGTTGCCCACCAAATCCTGTAGGCAAGTGATGCACACACTCCGGTTAACAACCTGACCTGGGCCTACTTGGAGGGGATTTGGTAGGCGAAGGTGTGTCTCATCTGGTATCGTTTGGTTTGTAACGAAAAGAGGAAAGTCCTACTAACATATTTATGATAACCTAACCTAATATAACCACCGCAGTGCGCTGTATAAGGGTGGCCTCCTTATAAAATCAAAGTACCTACATTGCAAAAGAAGTGAACGACCATGGAATTAAAATTACACATTTAAATGATCGCAGAAATAACTTTGTGAAATAAGAGAAAGTTGTTTAATTTAATCATCTGTATTTGTCGTTTGCAGGTATTCAGTTCGGCAGTGGCGAAAGTAAATTTGCGAAAGATATAATTTTTGCAAAATAATCAAATGACCGTAAAATTGAATCGCGCGGATTTGAAAAATATTAAGTAAAGAATAATTTTATGTAACTAGACATTGTATTTAATAATTACTTTTATTTTAGTAATACTTTCTCGCATAATTTAAAATATTTGCTAATCCAAACTGGGTCTGGTTCCACTTATTTCGGATTATCGGGGCTCCACTGTATCAGAAAACTATAAACTATATGAAAAATTCTTGAACATGTTACAGCACTGACTAATTCAAATACATTTAAAGCCAACGGTTACAGAAATAAAATATTATGAACGTATACATCAAGGAAAGTAAGTCTACACTAGAGGCAAAAAATACTTACTGTAATTAGAGGCAAAAGAAGAGTGGAAGACAGAAGCATCTTGAGGGTGACGGTGTCGCCAGAGTACTTGTGTGAAATCTTCGGATCACCGCAGTAAAAACCAATACTCTGGATCTCCGGGAGAATCCCATATTCCATTAATATTAAAAGAGTTAGAACTGAAACAAAAATTATTGTTGAACAAACTTAAAACGAATTGGGGGTATTTTATAAACTAGGGTACTGGTTAGTTGTCAGAGAAATAACAGTAGTAACAATTAATTAAGTTGAACAATTAATTTTGTAATCAATGAAGTAAGCATTTCAATAATTTTCATTTTATTTATTCAGTCATGTTACACCATATACAAAGGTAGGTAATGCCTTAATGGTAGATGATAAGTCTAAGCTACTTAAATAATATATAAAGAACATGCTACATAAGTAATATAGTAGGGTTACAAAATAAAATTCATACAATTATCTGCTCTTAAAATTAGTTTAAGCCAAGGAACTCTTTGACACTATAAATCATGTTTTCAAATATATAAGTATCACGCAATTTCTTTTTAAACTCTTTGTAATATGAAATTTCTCTTATTTTAGAGGGAAGGTTATTGAAAAATCGGACACCTTGGTATGAAGGGGTTTTCTCAAAGGCTGTGGATCTATGGACAGGGTACTGAAGTTGATTGTTACGTCTTGGATAGTTATGAATGGAATTGACTAGAGTGAATTTGTGAAAATTTTTCTTGACAAAGAGAAGAGTGTGTAGAATATAGATACAAGGTAGAGGTAAAATAATCAAATCTCTGAAGAGAGGTTTACTTGGAGTCATTGAATTTTTATTCAACATTGTCCGAACAATGCTTTTTTGAATCTTGAAAATTGAGTCACTAGATTGGGCACCACCCCAGAAGATTACACCATAAGTTAAGTGTGAATAGATGTATGCATAATAAACCAAAAGCATCTGAATGCATAATAAAGCCTTTATTTGAAAAATTCAAGGTTATGGTGGAAGCCAACACTTGTACATCTTGTTATCTTGTTGGGAAACGCCGTTCATCCGCTATCCCCCTCCACTACACCACTGGATAATGGTTGCATACTCCTTGCATTACTTCAGTGTTTGTTGTGTATTGTGTTGTATTATCATTGTATTAATTTGTGTTATGTTGGTAGTTAGTTCATAACTATGTACCTATGTCTTATTTAATTTTGTTTATACATAGTTATGAATTAACTACCAACATAACACTAATGAATAACTATTGGCACTATTGGCTGTTTGTGTTAATACAACACAATATACAACAATGTTGACACATTGCTTACTTTTTAATTTGATCACTGCAAGCATCTACTATATTAGATGCGCCCCACTGGTGCCGATGGTGCACGTCTACTATGTTAGACGCCCTGTCACCAATAATTCAAAGCCTCACTATGAGCTTAGCCACAGACAGGGAATGTTAAAACTCTTGTCATGGTAAGGCAAGCCTCCTAGTTTAATGGGTGTGATTAGTTCCTGGATCCGCCATTTTGGTTCAAGGCTGTCGGCAATGGCTTGCACGGTGGACGTTTGTAGTGGTAGACTCCCACTATCTGCCATTTTATATTATTTTAGCACGGCCTCAGCTGTGAATGGGAAAGTTTTTTTTCTTTGTTGTCACATTTACCATGCATTTTGGTAAAGGTTAGTTTGACTTATGGTGAGTTTGGCACCAGATCGGCCATCGATTTTACTATTGTAGACACACCGGTGGCGTGCGTCTACTAAAGTAGACGCGGAAATGACATCACTACTTCTGGTCTAAATTTATCCTTAGATGACTCCAAATAACATTTAGGATATCCTTACATCAATTTTGGTGGATAATACAACTATATTCTTTTAGCATTTTAGGTTTGCAATCATAACCATTTTTAGCAGTGAATGTGTTAAGTTAGTTGGGTCCATATATACAGCCTACTGCCTTTATAGAATCAAACAGACCATGATGGCAATGTACAGTTCAAGACCACTTAGCTGAAAATTTAAGTTTATGAGTTTAGCGCTCAATTAACTTTTTTCGTAAGTGAACAAAAAACTGTTTCACAAGAAAATGAAATAAGTTGTTCAATGATTCAGTGAACTTAAGATTTTGCTAAATCTGGTGGACTCCAGCTAATGTGAAATTAGCTTAAGTCAACTTGTTCTTGGACCTCTCCTCTTTGTGGTTTAATAATTTACTCAATTGGCAGATGACACAACATTATTAGTAAATGAGAAAGACTGTGCAGTGCTAGAAACAGTGTCCAATGAAAGAGCAAATGAATTGGCTTTCTTATCTTCTAACAAACTTAAATTTAATTCTATAAAAACCAGGATACATATCCTATATTCAATTAGCTCAGAAATAAAGTTAAAAAATAATAGGACTCCAAACCTATTTATTGAAGACCACAAAACTGCCAACTCTCCTGGGGTGAGAATGGATAATAACTGGGTTGGGATGAGGAGATGAAAAAGGTGGAGGGGTCACTGCTCGGGGAAGTTTTTGTCTTGCAAAGGATAAAGACCTCTGAAAGCCTAGCTCTATAAGGGTGTGCTGTTTTGAATGCTACCTACCTACACTTCCTCTGCACTTAAATCAGTAAACCTGATTATTAATTTTGAATTATTTGGTGTAAATAACACTTAACCTATCAAGCTATAATAAGGAGTTGAATGATTTATGAGCACCACAGCTCTGATGTATTAAGCAATGTAAAATATTAGCTCAAAATTTTGGTTCAGAAAACACTAGCTACATGGTAAGTTACATTGCCTGGGCTGTAGCTTCAGGCAACCTGGGAATGAAGACGAGATGTATTTAGTATGGTCAAGTCCAAGTTTCCCAGAGCATGATGGATACTATTGATGCTGTAACGGATGGCACACAATGAGCCTTCCGTAGATATTCCGGGCAATTCGGCTGGTTTTTGCCTCCAGGGATCATTCTGTGTAATTGGAGTTTTATATTACAGGTAAATTTTCAGGTTTCCGAGGAATAAAATCACTTGCGTTTGAAACACAAGTTAGGTTATGTTATGTTATTCTTTGCCAAACACAACCTTGATCTGTCCAATTCCTTGTGGTAAAGGACTAAGGACGGAGACGTCATGTGTAATGTGCACGGGTTTAAGAATGGCTTAAAATATCACAAGCCTAGACGAAATAAACTTTTTGCGGAACTATAGCCACTAATTTAGCATCAGCTAAAAGATGTCACAACTAAGCTAACATCTGCTAATTATGTTAAATATGTATGCCTACCTTTAATTATAAAGCTAAAAAAACAATGTAATTTAAGGTGGTTCATCACAAATTAATTATATTTATCATGTATTTACTCACAAATAATGTTACGATGCCTTCGTCTCATTTTATTGCGACCTTAAAGTGAAAGTCATTGAAGTTTAAAATGCCCACCGGTAAACCAAGCTTACAAAAACGTTATCCTACACCGTGATTGACACCTCTGACTTAAATTTTAAACCGATTTAAGTATAGCACCAATCGTTGTTATTATTGTTTTACAATGTCAAACGCAAACACCTGTAAAGAGTCAACTTTAAAAATCCAGTCAAGAAACAGACGACATCACTTGATTCCTTGATTGATAAGCAGCTAGTCAGCTGATCTGTCAGTGCTCACCAAATCGAATGCTGAACTATTCGTAGTAAGCCGTACTATACAAAGCAGTTTTTAGCGATTCTCACTTTTGCAGGCGTCGCGCCTTTTGTTCACGCCTGTCTTCCTGTAGGCCTTGCTATAAGTATAAGGTGGATGTTTGGGCTAACGAAATCGAGCCCAAATGGTGCCTTGCGGGTCGATTTATCTTACCGCACTATCTACGAACTTGCCGTGGTGGTGATTTTCACGGCGAGGTGGATTACTATGAGACACAGTTCTAGAATGGGCAAATTCACCAGCCCGGTCTGTTTGTGTTGTCCCGGCCATGGAGTAATAATGAACTTCGTAAAGAGTTGGCACTCCCATGTTAACTCGGTGGTAAGGGAACAGTAGCGCTGTCTGATAAAAGTGCTACGAACTAAAAAGATCGATGCGATATATCGATGTGAGATATCGATCGTCGTCGATGTGAGATATCGATCGTCGTCGATGCGACATGTCGATCGTCGTCGTCTGCTTTGTTTATATTTTCGTTTTCTTGTTTTGTTTGCTAGACTTTCAATTTTAATGACTTTACCGATTTGTTTAGATTAAATTGATTAAGTGCGTTTGCCGCTAGTGCAAGTTGTTTCGCGAAATACCATACTGTACTGAGTGATTCATATTGTGCTTAAAGCGATTGATAGAAAATAAATACGTAGATGTTTACAAAAAAGCACTTAATAAAAATTAATTTAGTTCATTAAAAACACTTAATAAAAATTAATTTGGTTAATTTTTATTAAGTGCTTTTATGTAAACATCTACGTATTTATTTTCTATCACTAGCTTTAAGCACAAATGAATCACGCAGTACAGTATTTCGCGGAACAACTTATACTCGTGGCAAACGTACTTTAGGTATTTTCCCACACTCAAATTAATTCCAACTCGTTTTGGTTGTGTACACGTTGCGTCGTGACAGAAAATCAGGGGATTGGCTGATTCAGTGAAGAAGAAGAAATCCATGTTTTTACAACGACATCTAACTAAAGTGCTTCGAACTAACCCACTCCAATAAGCTTACCACTTGGCTCCATTTAAGTATCAGACCGGTGCCCCGGCATTGCAGGAACGCCCGAGTACACGTTTTTTTCAATACGAACCAGACACGCCCGCCGAGTATCACGCCCGCCGATTTTGACGAGTCTCTCGGTCAGCTGAAATCAGTGAGGTCGTTTTTCGTCAGCCCACATAACATAGCCGAAGCTATGCTCCTTGGGAGAGGACAACTGGAACTGAGTCAGGCACGACATCAGTGGCGGATCCAAGGGGGGGGCAAAGGGGGCAATTGACCCCCCCCGAGAGTGAGAAAAAATGAGAAATTTTCGGGAAAGTGAAATTCCCGATTTTTGGGTGCGATATAAATTAGCTTCAGAAAATTTTAGGGACGGGATCGTTTTAGCGATCGCAACAAGTGTGTAGCTTCACGAAACTTGCGATCCCCCGCTAAAAACGATCGCGTCTATTTGTCGATCGCGAATAAACGGCAAATCCAGCTTTGAGAAACTCGCAATCGGCCACAAAAAGTATCGCGCGTATTAGCCGATCTCGAATTAAAACGGCAAACGTAGTTTTGCAAAACTCGCGATCGGCCACGATAACGATCGCAAGTATTTGTTAGTCGCGGGTGAACGGCTAAAAAACTTTGTGGAATTCGTGAACGGCCGCGGAGTACGATAGCGCGTATCAGCCGATCGCGGATAAATGGCCGATGTAGCTTTGCGGAACTCCGATCGGCCGTGAAAAACGATCGCGGGTATTTGCCGATCGCTGATAAAAGGCAAATGTAAAGCTAGTTAAATCGTGACAACGGACAAGAATGGTTGAAGAGAGGTAGACCGGATTATGTTTTTACACATACATTGTGATATGAAGGTGAATGTTGATAATATAATCGAGCGTTATGCTAAGGGAGGAATAACTGGAAAAAGAAGGCTCGACTTAGGACTTATTGTTTTTTTTAAATTTAAGTTTTCTGGAGAAAGTATTATAAATAATAAATTTAAGGCTTGAACCTCTAAACAATAAGACTTTTTCCCTAATTACCTAAAGAAGTATGCTGTAACAAATTAATTCAATAAAAACCGTTGTTTTAAATTGAAAATTGAGCATGTTTTTGTCTCTGTCTAGATTGCCTAAAAACACGAATTTTCAGTTCAAATTTTCGCCAATTTTCCGGGGGAGGGCCCCCGGACCCCCCCAAGATGTTACCCTCGTAATCCTGCTTGCCCCCCCCCCCGAACTCATGCTCTGGATCCGCCACTGCACGACATCCAGGGCATTTGGGATGACAATGGTCGACATTGACTGGTCCCTCTCCCCAGCGTTTTTCCCAAGGTTGCCCTGATGGTTGAGTTTAAAAATTCTAGCTCGGACAATGTACAAAAGTGCAAGCTAGATGTTGGATGTTTTTGGAGGGGGTGGTTAATCGGTAGACTTAGGACGCTGAGTCGGCGAGAGTCCGACACTAGCGACTACGAGCCTCTATATAAATATAATACCCCCGTTGCAGCAGACCTGCATACTCAGCAAATTTCAAGTGCAAAACAACATATTTCGATCCAACATAGTGAGATTTGACATGTTTTTGTAAGCTCCATAAGAATAACATGGGGAATGAGTATGGAGGTTTGCTGCTACAGGTATATTAAAACTGGGTGGTTTTAATTCAATGTTTAGTAGATCTGAACTAGAAGAAGCCATTTACCAAGTTTTATCAAGATATGTTGAGAAATAAACGAGATATAGAATTTTACTTATTTCCCATAAGGTTAACATTGGGACAACGTACTGTGTTTACCACTTTCAATATCTCGGCAACCAATGGACATAGAGCCATGATTCAAAATACTAAATTGTTTGTTTTTTTGGGCTAAATTCAATGGTGCCTATAAAAATTTGAAAAACTTTATTTTTCTATGTAAAAATCTCAAAAAAACCCATTTTTGGGGGGGTTTACCCCCCTTTACCCCCCCTTCCAGTGGTCCGATCGGGCTGGTTTACGAACTCGTCCGAATAATTTCTACTTTACACGTCTATGCCAAATTTCATTCCGATTGGACCATTTTTGCGCAAGTTATCGTGCTTAAAGACACACACACATATATATATATATATATATATATATATATATATATATATATATATATATATTTATGAAAGTGAACGAATGGTGTTTTTGGCATCTGAGGACCTCAAAAAGAAAAGTTATGATGGTTTTAGGCTTAGGTCTTACCATGAGACCTACGGTAACAGCTTCTTCCCCATAGGGGAAATTCGCTAAAACACTTCTACATTTACACAACGTTGGCTCTATCTCATTCGTTGTGCCCAAGAACTCCAAATTAATGAAAAATAAAAATTGGTAATCATGAACACCCACTATACTTGAACATTTAAGGTCTATTATTTAGTTGTATCTTAGATTTATGACGCAATATCAATGTACGGCCAGATCATTGGCGCGGAGTAATACCCGGACTCAGGATTGTGTTATAGGGGGCTCGTATAATTAGTCACTACGGTGACAACCCAATAAGTTGGCAGGTAACTATTCAATTCAATTTCAACTATTCAATTCAATTTCAATTTTAATTCTCACACTAATAATACATTTGTACAAACATAATACATATAGAGAAAGGTCCTCACATAGGCAAAGCCTGTGCGTGGGTGCCGAAACCTTAAGAGTCTCTCAAACTAACTCAAAGAATTATATGTGGGGGAATATTGGCGAAGTTTACACTTAGCACAAAATTAAATAAATAACAATTACAGAAAAAAACTTCTTTACATTCAATCTACAAAAATAATTTAATTATGTGGAAAAAGAAATTACTGTATATGGAACTTTTTACTTACTTTTTTTGGACTTTGTGTAACCTAAAAAGGAAACCACCCTTTAATTGTTTTGGTTTTTACTATCATCAAAGCACAATTTTTACAGCACTCCATTACAGTTTAAATCTATCTATCTATCTATATATTATTAAAAAAAATTCTGGGATATTGTACAGAGCAAATCGACCGCTAAAAATATATTTGTCCATACATATTTGGTGTCAAATTAAAGCTATTATTCTCTAGATGTTTCTTTTGTTGGTTTGGAAAATATTGCATAAAAGGCCTTCGTACAGGAGGCTTTTGAAATTTCAGCGAAAGTGCTACTATCTGTTGTAAAACCTGTGAACTTTTACCAATTCGCATTTGTTTATAAGAAAACAGATAGTCAAGATTTTTAAATAGTTACACAGTTACCTAAACCACAGAATATGTGGGGCTAGCAAATGCCAGTTAATATTTATTTACATTATGATTTTGATTTCTTAAAATATAGAGGTTTTTTATAAGACAATATAATATAATCTATTTTCATCATAAGGAAGAGAATCAACTCTATTAAAACAAATAGAGTCTGTCATCATTTTAATTTCCAGCATTTATTTTTATTTTCCAAAAAGGAAACTTAAAAAATAAACAAATGTAACTTAGGAGTTGCTCATGAGGTGGAGCTTTCTAACAAAGAATTGATGCAAATTTCAACGTGGGGAATTATAAAACACCAATATTAGTTGAAGATGTATCTAAAATAAATCAAGATTTAAAATAAATTAAAATGTAAAACATTTAAATGCGAAGGATATTTCAGTGATTACGATCAGCATGCCTATTTTATCTCAATTTTTAAATTCAATTTTCAAATGACCAATGCACCCGTTTAATTTAGGGATTTGGTAGAAAGTTGTGATATCGGTTTTAATTTGCCGAACATGCAAGTAAGATACGAAACAAAAAGCCAAATATATTTGGAATAGTACGAGTAATTTCTTGGCCGAAATTATTTTACACCAAATGAAATGTTTATAAATTTTATTTAGAGGTTAGTTTATGTCGATCTGTGGTTTGTATATCTTCTTACCGATTGTCTTTAAGACCTAATTGATTAATAGACTGACCGACTGACGAGTCGATGTGTAGAAATAACATAAAGATTCATTACTTTTGAAAAAAAAACTTCAAAACGGAGGCAAGAAGATGCGCTAAGGAATGAAGCTCCATGTAAACTAACCCCCAAATTATGTACAATGAATTATGTTGTTCTACCAAAACCAGCCAAGTGTAAAACTTATAAACGTATAAGTAAAGATTTTTTACATAAATAAAACGTTATATTCATGGACACTCTCAAGGAGGTGAAATAAATGAACTCCGAAAATTCTATGAGGAATTTCTTTTCCATTTTGAAGTTTCAAAACTTAAGCGATAGGATAATTTTTAAAGTTTACTTTTATAAAAAAGTTCAGCTACGGGTAATTTATTAAAGCAACGCAATTAATTTCTCTAGAAAAAAACACGACAATCCACACACTTCCTCCTTGAACGGTGTTTTACGCTACCCCATACGGTACCCCATAAGAAACCAACATGTAACCAAAACTTATTTTACTTTGTTATTTTAAAGTCACGAAGTGACGCAGGCTGCTAGTTTGTTTTAATGAAATTTTGATCAATGTTATATCATTATATCGGGGAGAAGGATATTGAGCCCCCACATTACGTCGTCCTTATAAGTTTGCTTGTGATTCGATCGAACTATGTTACGGTACAGGACGCAAAAGTTATCCTTGCCCAAGATCTATGTGCTTCCTTATACAAAAAATAAGATGCCAATCACTGTTTGAACATTTCTTAGAATTTCGAGAAATGTTAAATGTTTTATTATGTGTGGAAGCTAACCCTCAAGATCGCTTGACAAAAACGATAGTCCCTTATATCACTGATCTAAGGGAAACACTGTAAATGTAATTAAATAGTAAAGTTATTCTTTACTTTAGAAAAAATAAATTGTTGTTTAGTTATGCGTAGTTTTTATTTAATTAATAATGATAGAGTATTTTTATTTGCACTTTGCAAGGTAAGGTAGTCTGATGAGTTAAATGACCTTGCCCTTGACTGTCCTTGACTCATTGGTGTCCCCCAACGTGTAATCGAGTCAATTGATTTTAATATGAGCAACATAATCTTTCAGGAAGTGGCAATCCTGTAAAAAGGAAGAGTCGTAAAATCATTACATGGCGGGTGACAAAATAGCGTATCCCACAGCCCACAAGGCCCTCGGGAAATGCAGGGCTACCAGATATATCTAAGGCTAACTCAGGACAGATTGAGGTGCACGGTCAAACAAGACATTGTCGGTCACTTAAAAGAAAAATCAAAATAAAGGGTAAAAGAAGTTATACATATATATATATATATATATATATGTGTGTGTGTGTCTTTAAGATAACTCGCGGAAAATGGTCCAATCTGAATGAAATTTGGCACGCAGACATGTAAAGTATAGTTATTCGGACGAGTTCGAAAACCAGCCTGATCGGACTATTGGTAGGGGGGAGTAAGGAGGGGGGGGGGGGGTAAACCCATCCAAAAATGGGTTTTGTGGATTTTTTACATAGAAAAATTAAAATAATGTCATTATGGTTTACACCATTGAACTCAGCTTAAAAAAATAAATAATTTAGTAATTTGAATTGTTGCTCCATGACAATTGGTTACTAAGTGGTAAACACAGTACGTTGTCCCAATGTTATCCTTATGGGAAATAAGTAACATTCTATGTCTTGCTTATTTCTCAACACATCTCAATAAAACTTGGTATATGGCTTCTTCTAGTTCAGATCTAATAAAAACTGAATTAAAACCACCCATGCAGTTTTAACGTGCCTGTTGCAGCAAACCTACATACTCATTCCCCATGTTATTCTTCTGGAGCTTACAAAAAAATGTCAAATCACGCAAACTGTTGGATTGAAATATGCTATTTTTGCATTTGTAATTCGCTGAGTATGCAGGTCTGCTGCAACGGGGCTATTTAGCTACAAGCAAACGACTCCATTTTCCCGTATAAAGCCCATGTTAAATGTGTATAGACTTCAAGGCATTTAAGGTTGTATCCATTAAACTTGTGCATAGTCTCCAAGGCATTTAAATTTGTATCCATTAAACTTAAAGTTAACGAGTTTTCCGGTTAAACCGACGCGACGTTTCCATACATAAATTATTAAATCCAAACGTAAAAAATCCAGACCTTGATCCCGAGGGGTCCGGATAAGAGGGACCGAATAAATCTGACACGGAAAAAATACCCTCAGTAAAATAACCCTAGAATTCCATCTCTGGATCCCAGGAAAGTACACCTATCCTCTGTATACATTGCCTATACTTAGCGAGATCTCTGGGGGTAGGATTCTGTAGATTGTTTTCTGGGGTGTGACAAATCATCTAGTTGTAAAGCTTAAACGTTTATGATGTCTTTTCCTTTGGCTGTTCCTCGAGCGGGTTTAGGACCCGCCTCTTGTGAAGTCAAAATGACATGGGCAATTTTTTGGGGGTGGAGTATTCCACTACTCCTGTTATTTCGTTATTCAAACAAATAAGGCACTGTCTTACCTTAATCTTATTTTGCAAGCAGATTTCTAATTAGTATACCTGTCAACTCGAGGATAGTATAACTGGTGCCAAATCTTAAGGTCCAGTCCGTCCGTAAGACTAATGTTAATTTTAGCATTGAGCTTATGGACGGCGTGGGCCTTAAGATTTGGCGCCAACTATCTATTTAAAAAAAGTATAAAATATAATTTAGTCCTATCACTCCTACCTAATGTTTTATATACAGTACTGCGGTATAGTGTATAGGCCTACTAGGAAATAAAACGTTAGGTATGTTAGGACTACATTATAATACATAAACATCTATAACGTATACATGTTTATATAATATTATATAAATACAATGTTTATACTATTATAGGCTGCTTTGGGCGCCAAGCTCAAGTAAAATTAATCCCACTGTAGACATAGCAGCCAGAGCTAGTTTTGAATAACTTGATGTCGCTGGCGCCATGCATTTTACATGAGGCCATTACTCATTTCATCGTAGTAAATACAACTTACAATGAAGTGATTATTTACCTCCGAGAGCTGCCCCGGGTGTTTGATTCCTCTCTTCTACGTCATTGTTCTCGATCTATTTATTCGATCAAAATGATTAATGACTTCGAATTAAATAATTATTCATGTCTGTAAGTCAAGATAAGTCTCTAATGGATGAAAAACAGACAAATCACCAAATTAATGTTTCTAATAACTCGAGCGTAAAAAAATCACTCTTTAGAGCGTGTAAGACCGTTAGAGGTGATCTTGAGATAGGCCTGCTTCACGCATGTAATTTCCTTATACAGATTGGAAAAGAGAAGAATAAATTACACGATTCTTAAAATTAGCATAAGGGAACAGCAGAGATGCGATTACTCTAAAGACACTAGCCTACATATTTTGATTACTGAACGAAAACATTCTGGCTCTCTATAAAACAAGGTTTAAAACAAAATTATTGCAATGGACCAATAATGCAATTGAAATGTTATCGTACCATAAATTTAATCTGATGAAACCCTTTTAGCGAATTTCCTTAGAAATAAGCTATTACCGTCGTTTTAACAAAACTGAATGACAAAAAATATCCGTTCAGGGTAACCTCAGCAATCATATTAATATTTATATTAATTGACAGCTTCTTATGTGTATTTTCTGGATATGAAGTGAGTTTATTGTGAAAACGCATTTTTATCTGCAAAAATCACGATTTGTTTCAAAATTTAACATGGGCTTATATGGGAAATAGAATTTTCATTTTTTGAGTTTTATGAGCACGATCACTCTCGTAAATATCCTCCGATCGTAACAAAATTTGGTACAGACATGTAAAACTAGATTCTCTTGGACGAGTTCGTAAACCAGCCAGATCGACATATCCAAAGTGGGGTAAAGGCCCCATTTTACCGCCCAAAAATGGGTTTTTAGCGAATTTCCCCTTTAGGGAAGAAGCTATTACCGTAGGTCTCATGGTAAGACTTAAGCCTGAGACCATGATAACTTTTCGTTTTGGGGCCACCAGAAGCAAAAAATACCATTCGTTCGAATATATATATATATATATATATATATATGTGTGTGTGTGTGTGTGTGTGTGTGTGTGTGTGTGTGTGTGTGTGTGTGTGTGTGTCTGTTAGCACGATAGCGGCCGTAAAAATGGTTCAATCTTAATGAAAATTGGTACAGACGTGTAAAGTGGTAATCACTTGGACGAGTTCGTGAACCAGCCCGATCGGATCACCGGAAGGGAGGGTAAAGGGGGTTAAACCCCCCCCAAAAATGGGGTTTTTGAGTTTTTTACATAGAAAAATAAAATTTAACGAATTTTTGCTGGCACCATTGAATTCAGCTCAAAAAAACAAACAATTTAGTATGTTGAATCACTGCTCTATGTCCATTAGTTACCGAGATATTGAAAGTGGTAAACACAGTACGTTGTCCCAATGTTAACCTTATGGGAAATAAGTAAAATTCTATATAACTTAATGTGTGGCTGTGAATCTTTGGAAAAAGTAGATGCTTATAAATATCTGGGTGTCGTATTCGACTCTCGTATGAAATGGAATCATCATATCGATTTTTTGAAATCCAAAATTAGAAAATATTTATTCGCTTTTAAATGTCTTGGTGAAGTTTTAAATGAACAAGAAATGAAAATCACATACTATGCTTACATTCAGTCTCTGTTATCTTATGGTATTGTGGCCTGGGGAGGCGCTTTTAAGTCGATTCTGGAGCCAATAAATATAGTTCAAAAAACCATCTTAAAAGTCGCGTTTAGGAAAGAAAGAAGATATCCTTCAATTGCTCTTTTTCAGGAAACTGGGGTTTTCACCATTCGCCAACTTTTCATTAAAGATCTGTTAGTATTAATTTTTAAAAATTTTGCCAATATATTTTCTGTAACTTCGCACAACTACCACACACGCTACGCTCAAAACATTTCTGTATCTGCTTTAAATCCTAGTAAATCTATTCTGACAACAAACTCTTTTTATGCTTCTAATATTTTGTACCGCAATATCTCTCGAAGATTTTCTCAACTTAATTTATTTTACTCACCATCCTTGCCGTTATTTAAAAAAAGAATTAAAGAATTTTTAACTATCTTAGGGTTAGAGGGCGCTGAGACCATCATCTTGGCCACTTACGCTCGACCTGGACTATGACTTGTTACATACTCTGCCCCCCCTCTCCCCTCCCCCTCTCCCAATTTTAGCAATAAATTTTAGTAATCCATGCCCTCATTGCAAAATCAGATGAGCTGTTGTCTCCTTTGAACTAACGTCGTTATGACATCTATTACAACGATTTTAAATATATATATATATATATATATATATATATTTTTTTTCTAACTTCATAAAGTACGGCCAATGGAATTTTACTAGATAACAACTAGGCCTACGCACAGGCTCCTGCCCATGTAGGCCTATTCCATATATGAGGCTTTGCAAATTTTTTTATATAAATGAATGTAGGTACCATGCATGTTAATTTAATATATATTTATGACGTTCGCCTAGATTATAGTGCATGTGTATGTTTTCCGTGCATGTAACAACTGTATATTTACATGGAATAAATATTTGATTCATTCATTCATTCATTCATATCTCGGTTATTTCTCAACATATCTTGATAAAACTTGGTAAATAGCTTCTTCTGGTTCAGATCTACTAAATATTGAGTAAAAAACACCCAGTTTTAATATACCTGTAGCAGCAAACCTGCATACTCATTCCCCATGTTATTCTTAAGGAGCTTACCAAAACATGTCGAATCTCACTATGTTGGATTGAAATATGTTGTTTTGCATTTGAAATTCGCTGAGTATGCAGGTCTGCTGCAACGGGGGTATTTGAGTTTTTCAAATTGAAAAAATTATATTTATCCAATTACTGTTTGCGTCATTGGATTTAGCTCGAAAAAACAAACAATTTGGTATTCAAATCATTTCTCTAAGTCCATTGGTCTCCGAGATGTCTCCGAGATATTGCCACTCGCATTTTTGTCCCTGTGTTTTTAGTATCAGGGCAGCAAAATGTTGGCTTAGCCAATTTCCTATTTACTCTCTACTGAGGTTTTCAAGGAATCTCTTTGAGTAATTTCTCAGTTTATCAATGTATTTAATAGAATTTTAGTTTTTAAACAATTTTATTTTAATATAATTTTAAAAATAAACATCATGAAATGAAATATTTGTGTTTTTCATCTAAGTCATTTACCAATATTTTTTACAAAGTCTTTGTAAAACAAGCTATGATATAATATTTTAATATATAAATATATCACTTGTTTATTTTTCTTTTTTTCGTAATAATGGATTAATTACTGGATATTTTGTAATTGGAAATTCGCTGAGTACGCAGGTTTGCTGCGACGGGGGTATTTTCAAATTGTTGTGTTTCCACTATTTATTCGGTGTCAAAGCTCGGTAGGAGCTAAATACACAATGACAATGTATATTGATACAGTCGCGGTCATTACAATGTTGTCCACAACTTGAATATTCGCGTCCTTCAATTAATATTTGCAAACGATAATCAGTCAATTGCCACAATAGACGATAATCTGTCAATTGCCAGTATTTAAACGATCTCGAATGTTGAATGGCTGAATGGCAAGGCTAATTTGACGCAAGGTCTAGCTTGCTTATCGGTGGTATAAAACCGTATTGGCCTTTAGCTTCTTTAAATCAACTAATTTTAAAAAATCCTTGCAGTAAAGCTTTGCCATTTTTTATTGTAATAATTTTTTTTAATTGTAAATATCTTGAAGTTATTGGATGACTTTTGGTTTTATCTTCATTAACCCTCCCTTCTGATTGTCCGATCGGGCTGGTTATCGAACAAGTTTGAACACTGCCTACATTACACGTCTGAGCCGAATTTCGTAAAGATCGGGCCATTTTACGAGAGTAATAATAACAACTTCGGTTCTCTGCTAGCAGAAATATACAGGGTGTTTAAAAAATTTTGACTTAGTATATATAAAATCAATTAGAATTGATGTTTTTTAGCATCAAGGGACCCCGAAACGAAGTTATCTTGGTCTCGGAATTAGGTCTTACAATGAGACCTGCGGTATAAGAGCATCTTCCTCAAAATACTTAGCCAGTGCTGCATCCCGACAAAACTAGCAATGGATTTAAATTAGCAAATTGGATTTCCTTTATATGCATATAAAGTAAGTATTTTAACCGGAATATGAGTGAGTGTGGGAGGGGTAATATGAAATTGATAAATAGCTGCTGATTAATGTTGTCAGAACCTATATATTAATAGTTTCTGCGAAGGGATTTCTTTTTGGAGCCATATCTCGATAACGACTGGACGGATGTTGACGTTTAACGCGTGTCAATTTAAAGGCATTTCTATGTAGATTTGCCAATACATCACAAAATTTGAAGAATGGGGGCATCACCTGATTACAGGAAAGGGCTGAATGTTCAGAACAGTGGTGCTATCCGTTGGCAGTGATCAAACTCTTGAATCACTTTGTGTCTAACATGAACAAGGTTTGAAATAATTCTAAAGGTTAACCGAATTGCATCACTTTAATACTTTACTTTTTTATGAAATGACGAACTACTTAGGTAGGTATTTTAAGCCAAGTATGAATGATAGATGAGTGTAGAATGACTGCGGCGCGATCTTGTAGTTTTTGCTATACACTTTATACCTGGCGCCAATTCTTGGGGCCCACACGCCGCCGTCCATAAGCCCAATGCTAAAATTAACATTAGTCTTATGGACGGCGTGGGCCCCAAGAATTGGCGCCAGTTATACACAAGTGTTACTGCACGAAATAGGACAGGAGGAAAAAACTGTTAACTCATCAAATTATCTGCTAAACTTCAGCTGAAATTACTGAATAAAACGTTTTGAACTGTCAAAACTTTGTTAGTGTAATTTCGAGCTAAAGATTTTTATCCTTGAGATGGATCATTGTTGCTTCCACCGGGCTAAAATATGTTTCAGGGTTATAAACGGGATTTTGTTTTTAAAACGTCAAAATTAGGAGAGGAAAATAGAGGATAAAAAAGGTAATTTTAATTTCTTTAATGACAAGAATCTCTACAAGAATGAGCTAATGTGTATAACATAAGATCAAATGTTTTGACTTTAAAATGTAAGGATTCTCTTTTTTTCGGTTGCAAGCAATTCTACAACAGTGCAATCTAAAAATCGCCCAACAATCAAACTGTTCTTTTAAACGAACGTATGAATGATCTTGTGAATATTAGTCTCCAGTATACCGTATACCGTCCACTATATACAGGTAGTGTATCGCAAGGTTCCAGCGGGCAAGCTTATTGCAGTTGTTGGCACCCTGACTTAGACCCTCTCCAGCCCAGACAATTTTGACAGTTGTGGGTCTTAGGTGAGAACTTATGACAGAACTTTTTTAATTAATCTTTTAAAAGAAAATTTCAAATACCTCGTGCTATGTTGAATACCATTGTCACGCAGCGTCGATTTAGCGGGCGTGATTAGTGCTTTGACGCGTGTATAACCCGTTTCAAATCAGTCCGTCTGTAAGACTAATGTTAATTTTAGCATTGGGCTTATGGACGGCGTGGGCCTTATGTTTTGAAACCAACAATACCTCCCTCCTGGGAGACACTGGCGGGGTATCGCCCTCGTCGCGGCGCAGTCAGCGGCGCCTCCGTTCCAGGAACTCCCCGGACACCGTGGGATCCCCGGTGGTCCCCCGCCTCTATACCCACTGGGGTCATTGGAATCGGGGATATGCAACAACTAACGGGCAACACGGTATTGTGCTGATGCTTTGTTTTATTTACTCCAAGTATCATATTTCAGGTCTCGGTGACAAGCTGAAGGCTGAAATACGATTCGGGTCTTTACGTCTTGTCTGTTTATCGCTTTTATTTGATTTCATTCAAATTTGACCTGCATTTTATGTTGATTTACGGTGATTTTTTTATATTAGGACAAAATTAAAATAGCTGCTCTTTTAGAACCTTTTGAAGGTATAAAAACTTGAATGAATGTTGTTATTTGTGTCGGAAGACCCGAAGATCTCGAAACGAAGAATTAAGTACTAAATATATCGTACTTCAAACATTTTTTACAAGTGAATTTTGTATATATTCTACTCTCTTTAAGTAATTACAATTTTAGTTTTTTAATTAGCAGAAGAACTATTTATATATTTTAAACGTTTTGGAAGAAAAAAATAGTTATTTCAATCGTAACACGCCCACTTCTCTATCAAGCTAAAATGGAATTAAATAACCAAACAAAGGCGTATTGCTGTTACCAAATAAGATGAAGATACGATTGCGTTTGCCATCTATGGGTGTGCGAGTTGACGGTAGATAATAGTGCCTAAAGAAAGACGGCAATCTAGAGTGTAGGCGTGACTATCAGGCGATTAGACCTACAAAATAGACAACATTATAAGCTAAACCTACACAGGGGAGCCGAGGTACATGTAGGGACCCAGCTGCAGCGTCGCGTCGCCAACAACTGTCGTAAACAGACGATATTATGCTAGGATCAGCTGTGTCAGGGTTACTTTGTTACTTTCAAGTTGATTAGACTACAGCTTTTACTAATTTTTGTAAAATGGTAGTCCTTTGCAATATAACAGCAAACGCGTTGTAAATCAAGCGTGGGTAGTCAAGGTCTTATGAACAATATTATTTTGTATTTCAAGTTGTCTGAAATTGATAGCATGAAAGTTGCCAAATGTCGAGGGTTTATGCGTAGGTTAAAAAAAATATTCATAAATCATAATTATTGAAGTAGAAAGTTATAATGTCAAATGATCAGTATGATGAAAGCTAAAAGAAATACATCCTGTGTAAGAGTCTGTTTTCATAAAGAAATGTTTAATAGTCCTATTATAACTCGACCACGACTGGACACACGTTGATGGAAGAGTGTGTTATTTGCTTTCAAATAACATGTGGAGCTACGGGGAGTTGGAGTACTGACCTGCCAAGTAATTTTTTAACTTTGGTGTGAAGCTAGGGCAATATTTTGGATGTGCGGTATATGCCAAAATATGCAACAAATCCCCAAAAAACGCAGTTCAAAATTCATCTTCCATAGACCCTGCGTACAAGTAGGATACATCGGCTGCTCCTCTTCATCTGACTGATTACAGACTCGTCTCTCATAACTCAACATTACTGAGCACCCGACTGATTCTGTATTCCGAGTCCGCCACGTCCCAAATATTTTACCCTCCAAGCGTGTAAGCGGGCCCAATTGAATTCCCAACTCGTATAACATATAGCTTCCGCCTAAATTACAATATTTTAAAACATAATTGGTCATTTGAAATTACTCTTCGAGATGAAACAAAAGCATGATAAAGCTTTCAGGAAGATTTGTGGCCGCATTACGTGACTGAGGATGTTTTTTTTTTTTGTGGGGGGAATTGACCCCCTGACCCCTGCTCATCAGTTATGTCTCTACACCGGATCATCAGTTACGTCTCTACTAATAGGTATGATTTGTGTCGGTCTATTAGAATTGTTGTTTCACTTCAAAACTGGTTTCCTCAGGTGATAAATAGTTGTCACCGTTCCAAAACTTTCTACTGTCCAGTCGCGTTTATCTCAGAGTACGGCTCAGAGGTACGTATGTAGCAGCCTGCGCTGGGTCAGTGTCCTTCGGCTAAATCAAACACTGACATTTAATCATCGGTAGGCCGTTACCCTACTCTGTTTGGTATAACCGATTTTACTTTCTCGATCATGGGGAAAGTCGAGTAATAATTTATATTTTGATTCGAATTTTAATCTATTCTAATGTAGAGTAAAACAAACACGCCGTATGAAGTTCTTATACCGTCCGTAAACAAACAAAACAATTAAAATATTAGACCAACACATCCCCGAAATCAAAAGTGTTATTTTTTTAAACTATAACTTATTACTTACTTTTACTCACACGGTCTTTTACATCCGAGTTGGTATTTGGCCTCACCAATCACCTGCCTCCTCTCCATCATATCATATCTTCGGCATATTCCTCGCTGACTCTCATCTTATTCATATCCTTTATAACTTCATCTTTCCATCTTTGGGTATCCGGGTGGTTTTCTTCCTTCAGGGTTTCCTTTCCATATTTGTTTTAGGAGGACGTCGTCATCTCTTCTAAGTTCCCAGCCCATCTCAAGTCGGCTTCTGGCTTCCGCTATATGACTTTTTATTGTTTTATTGGTCTTATTATTGCTTTGAAAATCTTTAGTTTTGTATGCGTGTATAAGATCTTGGATGAAATGAGTTTATTCACGGCAAAAACTTCTATTGGCTGAAATTATTCTGCTCTGGATTTTTTTTCAACTGTATGACTTATAAAAGTTTTATCCTACAAGTTTGCTTAAATTGAAATGTCAGCACAAGTAAGTTTGAATAGCATACTATAATCCATTGTAAAGGAATAACAGGATATTAAATTAAACAGTCCGTAGACTTACATACAATTAAATATTTTAATGCAACTAAATATTAATAACTCCTAAAAACCAATAAAATTATTTATTGGCAAAGAAAAAGATAATTCATAAAATTGTCCTACAAGTACTGGCGTGTAAAAGATTTTATTAGGAATATTTCTCCGAAGCCATTTAGTCTTAACACCCATGAAATCTCATTAAAATTTTAGTTTTTCCTATTATATATTTTTTTAATTATTGGAAACATTGCGTCAAGCAAACTACGGCACGGCGCCGGCGTCTTCACCACCACACGTGTCATCTTCACATAATGTAAACCAAAGTTTTACCCCGGTGAAAGATTATTTCCTGCTGAAATTTAATAGCGATTTACATACAAAGACGAGATATTTCAT
The DNA here is from genome assembly GCA_035578135.1 of Flexamia atlantica. Classification (NCBI taxonomy): domain Eukaryota; kingdom Metazoa; phylum Arthropoda; class Insecta; order Hemiptera; family Cicadellidae; genus Flexamia; species Flexamia atlantica. The sequence goes on along the minus strand of JAQJVK010000009.1, from coordinate 34,549,603 downwards.
GCTCACTTGAACAAAAACATTATACATCGGTCGAACTCCGGTCATGGACAATAGACCCGCCTAATATCGAAATTCGACCGACACAACACTTACTTATCTTTATCACAAATGTAATCTGAATTCATAGCTTTCTAGAGCTCCGACTTCTATTTCTCAGCATCGCAGCGGACGATTGGACCAGCACCAATCTTTGGGCTTTTCAGTGACGTCTAGCCTCATTTGATCTTCTGATCGAGGAATGGTCTTTGAATTGGTTTATCTTGACAGTGTTATCGATTTTAAGAGAACATCATTATGGTTCAGTTTAGCAATGGTTTAACATAAAAAATATCAGCTAATGATGTAATACAAACTCAACAAAACTTCATTGTGTATAAACTTGATTATGAGTTAACAAGATACCTTAATAATTTGTTTAAATTTTTATGTACATTTGGGTTTTCAATTGAGTTCCTTGCAAAGTGGGGTTTCTGCAAAAAGTGGCAAAACGTCTCAGTAAAAATTGTATCACGGCTGAGTTAAGTAACCGATGACTGCTACACGGAGAAAATGATTATGTTAATTAAACCAGAATTTTCTATACCACGTTATAACAAAGGCTGACCCCTGTAATACCAATAACTTGGAATATCCCCTTTCACCATACACAATTCAAAATATCTCCTAGTTAATTGCCATGACGGCCGACGCTGGTGCGTAAACTGACATCAGTGCTAATTATGTGTGCACTTTCTTGAATTTCGCTCAGTCACTGATTTGAGCCGTCTGTTTGGTTTCCTGGTTATACCTAATTTGCATACTATTCTTTACTGACTGAAATACTTACTTGTTATTCGAACAGTTTTCAAAGAACAATTCCAAAGTGCCCCCCGAATCGGGCATAGCCTAGGGGCAACCCAATTATTCGCCAGTTTGTATGTATTTGTTTTGTGAACACTTAACTTACCCACAACTTACCTTTTGTATTGACATATTGTATATGTATGTATCACACTTGTACTTTTGGGGAATAAAGAATTTTGATTTATTTATTTATTTAAAAGTGTAAAATGTAAACAACTTCATCAGATTGTTTACATGTCTGCATATTAAACGATAAGACTTGCGGTTTACATATATGCATGTGCTAAACGGAAAAAGGAGAAACTACGATGCATATACGTACACCTGTATGTATATAAAAGCTTTTAAAGTTTAAATTATTTAATCCTCCTCCGTCCAAAATCTTAGTAAAAACGGCTTTAATTTTTTACTTGAATTCTAAAACGTATATTGTTATTTTATTAGTATGCTGCACTCCTTGCAAAATGTCTGCTTACCGTTTGAAACAAATAAATCTATTAGGCCTTATTGTAATTTTTTTGCGTGAATGATAAAGATATTCAAATTTGGAGAGCGCGGGTGCCGCTTGCCGCTTCCGACGCTTATCGACATTACGCAACGGCCACACGCTGGGTGAAATAATACAGGGCCCAACTAATTAAAACTGGGCCTGAAACTGGGCATAAATAATTACAAAGCGGCGAAGAGGACGTGAGAAGCCTGCAGGGAGCGCAAGGCCCGGGGAGGACGAAATAAATAACTGAAATGTTACGAAATAGTCGGTGGTTTAGAGATTTGTATCTTTTTGAAATAGAGATTGAGTTTCTTCACTTGGTCGGCGGACCTGATTTGACAATTAAATGTGTAGTTCGGCTATGTCTTCTCTTGAGTTTACTATTAACTTGATTAAGCAATCGCTTGGTAACGAGTGATCAAACCCAATTTTAGAGGCATAATTAGGCCTAATCTTATACAGATCTCACATTGATCTTCAATTCAATAAAATCTCTCAATCCCGAAAAATATATTTAACATTAAAAAGTTGCCACAATCAAAATCACTGTTAGTCTAATAATGCCATATATTTTACTTTTACCGGTGAAAATAAACTAATTCTTTGGTCTAAGCTCGCCAATAAAACCTGTAGAAGGATGCCGAGAGGACGAAAACAAGCCGTAAACAGTCAGATTAACTGCCTCTGGAGGAAGTTTAAATGTAGTCACTTCCTACACAAGTTTTCTCGCTTAGTTTGTAACCTGGGTCTCACTAAATTCGAGTGTGTAGAAGGGATTAGTTTGGATAGATGGCATTTTTATTTATTGTTTTACTTAGGAAAGTCTAATAATCCAAATTTCCAAACTGATGAAAAGCTTTTTTAACCGACTTCCCCCACCAACAAAAGGAGGAGGTTCTCAATTCGTCTTGGGAGATGTTTTTTTTTTTTTTTTTTTTCTAGGGATGTTCACCGATTTCTCTGCGATACTTTTACCAATCAACGTGATTCTACCACCAAAATAACCGGAATGGTTTCCCGTAGGTCCCATATATAACATTTTGTTTCATTGAAATATTTATTTAGGAGAAAAATCCAAAAAACCTCAAATATTCAACATTTTCAAATACTTGTTGTTTACAAAACAAAGCTAAGGTGAACAGGGATAAGTCAGGTTTATTTTATTACAGCTGTTACATCCTTCAAATTAAATTTATAATAATAGAGCAAATGATCAGCTGCTTCATGTTTATATAATGTCAAAACAGTTTGTCTTCTAGGTTATGAATTAATTATTTGTAGATTCAAACACAGTCAATTCCATTGTGATTATTATTTCTTAAATAAAAAAAGTGTAAACCAAAAAACATGAATGAAGAAGAGCAAGTCTAAATCTTAACGTTTTAGTGTGGCCTAGGAATACCTCAGAAATACATCGGAAACTTGGATCTTGTGGAAGAACATACCTACATAACTTAAGACCATCATAGATTGCTTCTATAGCACACCAGTTAATTTTAAATGGCCAAAAAATAAATGTCATCGTCGTACAAAGAGGATTTTTTTGTGACTTGTCATATGTGAGCGCTCTTGCAGTTTCCACTGAAAAAATCCCCAACAGGCTTTGCAAGTCATTGGCACTTCTCTGAGTTCGTGTTTCACAGGTTGAAACATGCGAAACATTATTTTTATATATCTTATTGGACAACTTATAGTGCAAACGTGCAAGCATCGTAATTCGAGACTAGATCGATCTTATGAGTGAGCCCCTGGACAGTTTAGCGAATGTACTTAAATTAACTCATTTTCCATTTTCCAGGTGCCAAGCACATGGTTATCTTGTAATAAAAACCTCTACAGTAAACTGTCCGAGAAAATCTGTCGCCAAATTCGAGGGTTCAATAGAAGATTGTAATTGTGCACGTGAGATAATTCATAATATGACCGCCGCGTATCAGAATTTCAGAAATGTTCCAAGGCTGTGCTGAAGTGATAAGGTTTTTAATGTTTAGTTTATCTGCTTTAAAAATTGTTTTAAGTATTCTCCCAAAATTACAATGTTGTGGTCGTGAGTTTGTAAAGCAAAAAAAAGCGTAAAGACATTAAATAGTAAACTTTGTCTGATATATCTGTTTGTGTCTTTAGGATAGAAACGCGCAAAAACTAATAAATAGATTGAGCTAAGCACAGAGGCAATCTATTCCAGTTCTTAAAATACAGTTAAAAAATGCCACTGGCGTAGAAAGACACAAAATAAAAAAAATATACACCTGAAAATATTTTGCATTAAGCAGGATCAAGATCAGCTGTTTCGAGCTAACAAAAAAATTGACTATACATTAATATCTCTTAAACGGCCAATGTTGAAGAACTGGAACATACTCGGTGTCATACAATTTTACACCCTCAATATCTTTAAATGTCTGGTGGCTTATCTATGTTATATAGAACAACTAACTGATAAAATAATTTTTTTTTGCTCACAGTACAGTAGTGAAATGCTGTGAACATTTAAATATTGTTTTATAACATAAATATGGATCTGAATATGTCAAATGTGAAAATTACGAACCTATTAAGCTGAGAATTTGCCAGTAATGTATTTGGCCCATATAGGACTGATCTGTAAAGCCCATGTATAGGCTTTTAAAATCCCTTATAAAATGAGATGTTTACAAACATGTGGCCATATGCATATTGCATAAGTAATAAATAGCTAGAGACGTGGAGACTATAACAAATTATAATGTGTACTATATACATTGTCATTTACCTGAGACTTCGCTGTACAATAGACTGTTCTAACCTGTCCAAAAAATGAGTTCAGCAAATACAGTAGTACAGCTTAGAAATCTATTAAGTGATTGAGTCATCAGCGAAATGAACTGGAGTGGAGTATTAATGGTATCCTACAACTATTATTGAATAAATCGAAATCAAACATAGAAGACAAAAACGTCCACTAAAAAGTATGAAATAATTTATTTTTGGTAAAAAAAAACAACCGACTTCAAACGCTCTAAAAAGTATGAAATAATTTTATTTTATAAGTCAAATTTTGTAATATCCAAGCTCACGTATTTCAAGTCGGCGCGGCTCTATATTGCATCTTAGTTATGTATCTTCTTGGCAGAATAGCTCGAAGTTTTAATAACATTTGAAGTATGTATTTGTTGTATGGCTTACCGGTACTTGAATGTAACATTACAATAAAAATTGTGTGTTAATTTCATATGAATAAGAGAGTAGAGTTTTAAATTTAGACTAGAGAATGTACTTGTGGGTCTTGGGTCTACAATACTGTAAAATTTGTATTTTAAAGCAAAATGTTGTATTTTAAAGCAGTCGAGTTGACGACTGAAATTTTATCCCGCAATTATTATAATTGAGATCAAATTGAGATAATTAATCACTACTCACAGTTTATTGTTTCATATATTGATAGAGCCGCGCCGACTTGAAATACGTGAGCTTGGATATTACAAAATTTGACTTATAAAATAAAATTATTTCATACTTTTTAGAGCGTTTGAAGTCGGTTGTTTTTTTTTTACCAAAAATAAATTATTTAGTCCTTGAGATTAGCTTGTTTATGGATAAAAACACTTCCGTTATGTATTCTGTATTCTCTATAAATACTTGAAGATTTACGTTATCACTGTGATCTATAAACATCACCCCCTCCATAACATTTATAACAATTAACCTCCTCTACCGGACATCCAATTAAACGTCCCCGACTGGACGATTGGATAATTTCGGAAGTCGCCATTCAATCATAGTGTAGGAAGTGTTTAGATCTTCCTTCCAATCCTCAATCAAGCCTCAATGACGAAGGATGCGTGTCGTTGTACCGCTGACGCCACCATGCGAGACGTCACAACAAGCTAATGTGACCGAGTGACGTCACTACAAGCAAATGTGATACCGTCATATGTGTTAGGTTACAAAAACAAATGTGACCAAATATCTCGGCCAATGCACACCCCCGAGACATTTAATTTTTTAGGGTTTCAAATGTGTCGGCACACTTAAAACCCTAATGTGTGTTTGTGCAGACCTAATTATGGCCAAGGTGCGGTCTCATTCTATCATGCGGTTGGACCAAAACAAGACTTGACCGTGATTAAGAGAAACGCGTGATTTAAATTAAAAAATCGACAGATTAACGCGATTAAATGACGCGAGTAACAAGTATGTGAACAGTGATACAACAAAATGAGTGACGTTACAGGAAGTGCCAAGGAGGAAGTGGCTCGACGTGTGTAGTAGGGGCAGGCCAGTGCCCCCATGCTAAGTTATTGATGACAACCTGTCATAGGATAAAATGGGCTGTAACATATACAGGGACACGATTCATATTTTGTCATTCAGTAGATGTTTATAAAACACTGCCCACTACATCAATCCGCTCACGTTTTCTCAATGACGGTTAACCTTTCCAGTGAAGGTCGAAATCCTTCGACTAGGCTTCGTATCGAGTGCACTCAGGAAATAAGTAGTCTAAAATTCCATAGATGGTCTTTATGTCACGAATTTAATGATGGAAAATAGAGTTTTGAAAATGTTGTTTTCAATATCAAATTACTGTACACCTTGTGATTAAGGAAACATAAAAAAAGTCTATCAGACAGATGATGTTCTGTTTGTTAAAAATGTATACCCAGGGAGTATCTACATAAACTAATTAATATGGCTGAAATGAAAAGTACAGTGTTAAAGGATGAGTCAAATTGCATCGCCCAGGACCTCCCAGAGTCCACTGCTTAACATGAATTTTACGACGGACTAGACCGTGTTATTTGATTTGTCCTGCTTAACTCCTAATTCACAAACGGAGTAGCAACCAGTTACATTTTTTGTTTACATCAATTCCGAGGCTCAAGGCTGATTAGGTGAAGAACATAGAATTTTTAATTTAGGCCTTAATAAGTCGTTATGGCTAAGAGTAATTACGCTTATGAACAAATCAACCTAATGCTCAAAACCAAAATCAGTATTAACGCGGTTTGAGATACTTCTGAAATAAAAGCTTGTAGACTGGTAAAGACGAAATTGCAACACCTTCACTATGGATTAATTTAATTACAAATGCTATTCAAGTTTGGATTGAAACAATAATCCATGATGACAACTAACTGTACAATTATTCAAGTCATAACAATATCGAATAACAACCTTCAACGGTCTCGTCTTTCCACAAATCCTAAAACTCAATTTACATACATATACAGCCACTCGACAAACATCGTTAAAGGTGCATGAATAATGTAATCATGCGTGAGTTATGTCCAGTCCTTACAACATTAGGAGTAATTGTGATTGGGCAGGAAATCGTGTGAGTTATTTTTCTTTCAGTGCGTAGGCCTCATTGAAACGTCAAAACGCAAGACGCGCATTTATCAAGACGACAAAGGCGTGTAAATGTGCCTGAATGGCTCGTTTAAGTACAAAGCCTAACTCCGTGAGTCAGGGGATGACCGTCAATCCGAGAGAAAGTCTGAGACACCGAGCCGTCACAGTTGTTCGGAATGTTCAACCCAAGTTGTGACTTTGGTTGTACTGTAATTGGCTCGTCAGTTTTGAGTTCTTCTATTTCTGATGTTATTAGGAAGTTCATAGGCCTCACTGGACATGAATGAGGCATCGAAACGAACGGTGAGGACGATATTATCTGTTCTTCTTATTATTCTTACATGAATTACATATTTATTTTGAAGCTAGTTTGGTAGATGATCATCAAATTTATCAAGAAACCTGCTGTTAAAGCTGAGGTTTTACTCGTTTGTAAATATCTAAACGTGCAGTTAAATCATTTTAGAAAATTATTTACAGAATTAAATAATATAGAATATTTATTATCGATACTACGATCCTGGACAACCTGACAGGTGTTAGTGAAGGTTCGATTCTGGGCAAAGATTTGCATTTTTCATTAGTTTAAAGATATTTTTTTAGCAATCCATACAAAATCAGACAAGAACGTTAACATATAATAATTACAAATTATTCACGTGCTTTAACAACTTGAATATGAAGTTGTCAAAATCAAGTTAAGCGGCATTGAATTATATTATGATTAAACTTGTTCATATATCAATTTATTATTTAAGATTACCCACTTTACTTTCAAGATTTATCTTCGGTGACACCGAATCTGTGTCCGTACACGTGCTTTAACATTTCTTCATTATAAAAGAAAATTATTCAAGTAAACTAGCCTATAAGTATGAGTTGCATAACTGTTTTATGACCTATGTCGTCATAAAAAAATTTACTTGCCCCATTCAAATGATTGATCATATTTTGCACACACTTGTTAGTGAATTTTCGCTTTCTAATTATGAGGTCCATTTACCATCGGAATATACTTAATTAAAAAAAAATCTTTTTAATTGATACGAATAAGTCAAAATTAAAGGTAATCAAAATGCCAACAAACAGTTAGCTTTTTAGATACATTTCTCAAACATTTGTTCAGGTTTACGGACACATGCTTTCGGGAGACAACAATGTCAGACATTAGGATGAATTAGAGAATGTTTATGGGCACCTATAAAACTCTGTCGTGGTTTTTGTTGCGTTGAAGAACGGCCGGAAATCCGCTATAAACGGAGATATAAGAGGTTAGTGCCTCCTCCCCTCTGAGCCCGAGGAGGTTTATACCACCATAAACTGGAGTGTCAGAGCGAGCGCCGCGCCCTACGGTCAGGCGGGACTGTGACCTCTGGGAGGCCAAAGCTGCAAGCTGCAAGGGAAATCTTATAACATGGGCGAGGGATATTGCACGCTGCTTCTGAATATATGTAGTAAATACAAGATTGCAAATTAAGTTTCAAATGTAAATGTTTTTCCTCATTTTCTGGTTTTGGTGTATGGGATTTCTGTCCAAAGTTTCCTCGATGCAAACATATTGAGATGATCCGAGATAATGTATCATGACCATCACTTATTCCATAATTGATTTGGACCTCCATAATTTGCTGAAAATGTTTAAGTAATTTGTTTTAAGATACGACATATCTTTGCACATGAAGAAGTAAACACCATCTCCAAGCACAAACTTTTTTTATCTAAAGCCACATATGGTTTAAATATATATCGTAAAAGTTTATAATGTCAATGATTAGTAAAACATTTATGATGTTTCGTGATCTTGAATCTGATCTCATGGTAAATATCGTAAAGGTATTAAACACGAATTAGTACAGTTAGATTTTTTTAACTAGAAGCTGTTAAGACGAGGTGGAATATCTTTGGCAATGCACTTCTTTTGTTTAAAGTAAAATCATGTGTTTCTGTTTATCTTGTAATGCCTTTGTTTACAATCCAAAAAAATAAACAATCGTATGAAATGGCTTAGAATATTGTTTGTTTTGATTAAATCTAACCTCAATATTTGACAGATAGAAACATGTGATTATATTACAAACAAAAAAGTTCATCACCAAAGATATTCCTCCTCGTCTTGACCGCTTCTAGTTTAAAAAATCTAACTGTAGTTGTCTTAATTATTATCACCAAAAGCCGTGATCTCAAATACCCGTGAGCCTTTTCCGGTCTTATGATATGATGTCTCAAAAAAATTTAAAAAATACTTTAAAAACAGTTAAAAGATATTCATCAGCCTCCATAGCCCCAGCGAAAGGGTGTTTCACCGACTGGATCTGTGTTTGGAACTGTCTGTCGGTCGAGATCTACTGTCTGTAATAACTCATATCTTGTGATTGGTAAGACATTTACGTTTTACCTTTTCAATCTATCTTAATTTTATATATCTATCTCAATTATACTTTAAATCAGTCAAACATACCTACTAAATACTGACTACGCAACCAAAATAACTTCATTAGCACCGAAACTATGCAAATGACAGTAAACAACAGCTTGAGGCCCTTATACAGTAGCAGCTGTCCAACGCCATCCATCCACCCATCCATCCATCCATCACAGAGACGGATGGAGGGCTAGGCGGTTGTCGGGTTAAATTAGGCCTAGGCTCGGACGTAACCATTAGGCCCTCGCTATTAGGCTTTAATCACATATTCGGCGGTTTAATTTTGAAAAGGGAGAGGGGAGGTGCATCGCGATGGCCCCAAAAGTTAATATGTGGGTAGGCAGGGGTAACACGGAATTATTCGAGGGAATTTCATGGTTTGGGAGACGATTTTGGTCTCGAAGAGAGCAGATAAAATACAGGAATATCATAACTTTACTCGTCAAATTCCGAACCATCCACAAATATATATTTCGTGGCAAAACAGCGAAACAAATCAAATGCAAATATGGTTGTATCCAGGGGTCGCATCTTTGTTTTGAGTGATTTGTTTGCTTTCAAAACAACTTGTGCCAAAAATCTCTGAATTTGTAGCTGAAAAGTTTTGCGCCAAAGTTGCCAGATCTAGCGCCCGACTAGTGGTCAATCGGCTTGCCATGAGGTCACGATAATCAGATGCATCATGAAGTACCGATCGATCCATTTACAATATTTATATTTTTTAAGTTAAGACACTAAAGTAAAGGATTTAGGCCTCAACTACACACTTTCTTTGTTTTAACAATTCTGTTATCAAGAACGCGTGAAATTTGAACCATTCTATATTTAATTAGCGATAAAAGAAAGGACGAAGTCGAGTTTCAGCGGCTTTCAATAATATTAAATGTGCAATTAAAGTATCGTAGACGAAATCGACTGATTGACATTGTGCCACAGATCAGGCCTATTCAATACTACTTTGTGCTTGGTGTAGCAGGTAACAGCGAGCAATTTAGGACGCAAAATAAAAATGATTGGCGTGTAATTGCGACGTATCGATGTCCGTAAGTGTTTCACGGTCTGCGCTTGACCGGAAGGGCGGCGGCCTGAAGGGGTGCAAGGTTATAATCATCCTGCAGGATGTTTATCACAAAGGATTCGCACTCCAGTAGTTAGACTTGATGACTGGACACTACCGGCTTTTAACGGACGGACGATGATGATTTATACACACCCTGTACAAATATGTCTATATTTAATCATTAACTGGTATACCCTCTTTTTGAATAATAATATAAAGTTGCGATCAGCTTAATTGAAGTGCGAACGGTTGTCAGTTATTCAAGAATGTATTTATGACTTAAGGGCTGCGTTAACGTGAAAAAAGTAATTTGTAAAACTGTTCTAATAGCCTTGATACTTTTATTGAACCCATCTAAATCAAAATACCCCCGTTGCAGGCGTTGAAGCAGACCTACATACCCAGCGAATTTCGAATGCAAAAACGTATTTTAATCCAAAATAGTGAGATATACAGTAGACTAATATATTTTTGTAAGCTCTATTAGAATAACATGGGGAATGAGTATGCAGGTTTGCTGCAACAGGTATGCTAAAACTGGGTTGTTTTAATTTAATATTTAGTAGATCTGAGTACCAAGTTTTATCAAGATATGCAAAGAAATCAGGAAGCTACAGCATTGTTTTTATTTCCCATAAAACTTATGTAAAGGAATGTAAATGCGGGAAAACTTATTTGAAAATTCAGACACTGCAGTTTGAAAAATCTTTGTTGAAAAGGTGAATTCCCTCCAAAAACTGTTGGCGGGCCGCTGAAGAAGTTGGGACGAAATGGGTTGTTTACATCCAGACCTCCGGGGACAAATATTTATAGGCACTTTAGGAGTACCATTTGGTGTCGGGCGCATTAGGGCTAAGGAGTTGAGACAGACGCAAACAGAGGTTTCAACTTCTTTATGGTTTGATAAAAAATAGACTTAAATCGATGCGACCTAAATTAAAGACATAGGCATCTAAATCGTTATATTAATTGTTATCGACTTTATGTAATAAAACTTATCAATCGATATTTTACGGATTTCATCCTATTACTTCACACTGCAACTTATCTACAACACTACGCGCTAAGCCCCAAATTACTATTTTAGATCAAGAGTGTAATAACGTGATAACAAACACTCAATGATAATCTTTTGCCTAGCAATTCGTCAAATGAGTGGCAGGTATATTTCCTTTGTCATTAAAATAACAACTAATATTTTTGAAGCACTGACAGGTTTAAAGTACACAAAACCTTTTATCGGAAGCATTATAGTTTCATATTGTGTATTATCTTTTACGTTGCATTATATAATTTGCTAAGCAGCATTTATCAATGATTGATCATTGTTGGGAATCATCTAGGCCCAAGACACTCGTTTATGTGATTATTTACCTAGGCTACTGTACATGTGAAAAGGGACTCACCCGGCTGGGTAGTTAATAGCTGCACAATTTGATTGGAGTTGCCAAGGTGTTTAGGATTCCGATATCAGAATCTTGGCGTTTTTACGACTTGGCAAACCTCTAGGATATTTTCACAAGATTGGAAATCACTTTCTCTTCTCAGTTTGCGTTACTGCTTGATCGCCTCCTCAGCGAGACGATAATACGTACAATTCGATGGTGCAGGCAAAGTTTTGTTTATTGTCAATTAAAGGGATCTTAGGTTTTTACCTGTTTCACCCATAAGACAAATGTTAAATTTCAGATTCCCTCTGAATTCAACAAATGATCGTCGTCTTACTCCTTATTAAAAAGAGAGGAAAAATCAGTCATGTCGGCCAGCAACTTCTTGTATAAATTTTGTATAGTAATTAAATAATTCTCAGAATTTATTCTATAATAAAGTTTTACTTTTATTTTGTATTTATTTGTAGTACATGTAATTTCGAAATGGTTCTCATTGTGATCGCTAAACATATATTTGCAATTTCAAGTCAACTATGAATATAATTTATCACGCATTAATTTTTTTAGGATTACGTAATTTTAAATTTTGTACCTTTCAATTTCAATTAGCACAAAATTAATTTCAAGTGAATCAAGACCCATAAAGTTTCATGCTTAGTTCACTTTTTTCCACTCTGCTAAACTAACAAGCGGAATTTAAGCTGCCAACAATGTTTGTTTCCGGTCATCAACCGTGCAGCTAACGAACTCGAACAGCTGTTAACGTGTACTATCAACTGTCACATCAGCTGATGTGACATGAAGACCACCAGGATTGACCAGCTGATTTTAATTTCCAGCTGTCGCATAACAACGACGCTCTTGTGTCAAACGGTGTTGCCAGGATCACAAACTACTCCCTCAACACCACGATAACACGGCCCTTGCTCTGTTATGCTAATTAAATTCTGTTATGTACATAAAATGAGAAATAAAACATGACATGTCCCTTTTCGATGGCTATATTGACAGTATTTTATGCTTTGGAGGAAGTCTAAAAATCTCAAATAAAAGCATATGTCGAAATATACTTCATTTTAAAGGTATTTGTTAGAAGAGCACATTGTCGCAATCGCTTTGTTTATTTGATTTTAATGCTAATGCAATGGGATTAAGTTTCGGTTAAGTTTAGAAGACCGCAAGAACTAAATTATTTGATATTTTTTATTCAAAAAATAATCCTTATTCCCTAAGCTAAAGTCTGAATTAGCAAGAACGTTCAGCATTAAAATCAGTCAGCATTTGAGAGGCTGTCATTTCCAAACGAATGCACCTTTTTCAGACGGGATTGCGGCAATGTATTCCTCTACAAAAACTTTAAAATGAAACATAATTCGGTCCTTGTCCTAGTAAAAGAAGTCCAGTAAATAAAGGACCAGTAATGCGTTTCGTAAATCGTATGAACCGGTTCAATACTTGTTGATGTCTGCAGAATGTAGCCCAGCGATCTACCCCGTGGATCTACAAGATGACTCCACTCGAGCGTGGTTGGTCCGCTTCAGTAGACCACTCACCAGTCCACTCGTCCACTAGTGGTCATGCATCATAGATACGCCCTATCACGAAATGCGCTGTCGTCGCTGTCCGATCGATATACAGCAAAGCTCGATTAATCATATAAATGAATAAATAGACTATTGATTTACGGCTTCGTATAACGACCCCTTTTATATCTCCTCAGTCTGACATTAATGGAGGACTTCTGTTTCTAAAATAATTTCAAACCCCCTTAAAAAAAACTGTTTATGACTTTGACTGATTCGATATCCAGCAGTAGGGAAATCAATCTATTTATATTATTTATGTTCTGACATGTCTCTGTAACATTAACTAATCAAATGTTTAAAATGTAAAAATGGTTAGTTCTGACATGTCTTTGTAACATAAACTAATCTTATGTTTAAAATATGAAAATGTTAACATGGAAATTATAAAATACAACACCAGACGTACAAAAGTGGTTTCACCTAAAATATTAAAATTTGTCAAAACTAATTACAGTATTTACATATAAGCGAATATTTGGCTTGAGATGTTACACTGAAAATCACCAATTAAGTAAACAGTTAAAAATTCATGTCAGGGCGTTATAAAAAAAAAATTACTTGTAAACGTCCACTCGACGTACAATCAAGCTAATTGATTTAAGACTATTAATTAAAATACGAATTAATAATAAACCTCAACAAAAAAAATCATTATTTTTTGTCAGGAATATTCGATTTGTGAAGACAAAAACCTTTAGTTACAAGCTTGCATTTTATAACGTTTAGGCCTAAGTTGTTTAAGAGCGAGCACAATACGGCAAATTAGCCTCCTAATTGCTTGTTTTCTCCGCAGTGCTGACGACCACAGCCTGTGCAGGAAGACCTCGCGCCTCCATACATGCGGTCGCGGCCCCACGCACGCCGAATGGCAAGTGGATAAACTGAGGACGATCCGCGCGAACTTGAAACTCCGCCTTCCTCGTTAGCTGCTGATTCAGAGCGGCCAGTTTGAGTCAAATTCCACGTGGGAGACGAATTGCCGGTTGCGTCTGAACCACCGAGGGAATTATGACACCGAAAAGACCCAAAAGACCCACCAAAGAGACAAGAGACTTACCTCTTACGACTTTTAAATCTTTCTTTTGATTGTATTTTATACAATCATTATTATTTTTTAATAAACTCACATGAGGAATCACAGATTTTGAAGCATCGTTTAAATTGACATGCATTAGTTCAAAAATATATACCATAAACAACTCCTAAAAATACGTACTTTTACGGTGTTTAGAAAGACATTCCCAAACGCTCAGCTGGGATAAAAAAATCTGCATTAGCCTACAACATCACAATTCCGAAATGCACTATTCCAAAAAGAAATTTGATGTAGGCCTAAAATATCTTGAGGAACATTGATTTAAAGAGGAATGAACGTGTTTTAAACAAATCAGTAAAGGAGGAAGTAAAACTGTATAATCCATTATTAAGCAGGTGGTATTTCAAATACGAACAGTTGAACAGTGAAATGTGCCACAGGTCGAGAAAGTGGAAGACCCTACCCGCGGGCGAGATGGGAAACATTTTGGCTGACGATCCACAGATTAACACGGGACATAGCAAATTAACGGTCACAACTAACTGGAACGAAATGCGTAGAGGTAACTGGTTGATTTGGATAATAAACAGAATGTCATCCCAAGACTTCTGGGACAGGAAGTTGAATTTTGATTGCTTATATTATTCTAAAAAAAGTTATGTTTAGAAAACTTAAAAAGAAGAACAATTAACTACCTGTAAAGAACAATTATCTACTCGTATAAAAGTAGGGCCTATCCATCATAAACTGGGAACCTGATTTAAAAAGTATGGAAGTTGGTCATGTTGTCGCAATTTTGAAAATTGATGGTTGAATTAAAAAAAATTGACATAGTCCAAAAACCATTGAAAGTTTTCTAAACTATTTTGAGTTTCATGCGATTTTAATTGTTTCCAAAGTTCAAAGATTGTTTAGTTTGGAGACGAAGTCTTTAGATCATATATATCTAATGTAACCGTTACTGAAGGGATTATTTGTAGTTTTTAATTTAACCACTACATTAAAATAAATACTATTGTGTTTCTTTTAGTAGTTAACGCAGTCTTATCAGTGCAGAACAAAAGTTTTTCCTTGAGGAATTTGGGTATTAAAAGATTTCCCAAAAATGTTTCTCCTACACAACTTCCAAAACTGTTTGTAAACTGGTCTATGTTAAACATTTAAAAGGGAAAAATATACCAAGAATGAGAAATAATGGTAAAATGATCATTCTATCCCCCTAAATTATCGCATAATTGTCTGTATTAATTTTTTAATTAATAAAAATATTTAGTAACTTATTGTAAAATTAATTTTTGTCTATTAAATAGTAGAAATATTAATACTAATATATATATATATATATATATATATATATATATATATATATATATATATGATGGTTTTGAAAAAAGGGAATACAATGATGGTTTTGAAAAAAAGGAATACAGTATCTGATTTCTAAACGTCAAGATAAAATCAATGACGTGATAAGTTTATTAAACAACAAAGTTTTTTAATCGGTGATCAATTTAGTTTAACGAGTCAGTTCCCAGACCGACGTTTGGAGCATCGTGTTTATAAAGTCCCCTCCATCACAGTCTCCCCTAGTTGACCTGACAAAAAGGGGACACCTGTTGGATTTTTTCTGCCCCGGAACAAAGGCAAGGCAACAATCTTCAACGGAGTTGGCAGGTATCTAGATAAATCGACAGAAACTGGAATGCGTATATAAATCGACAGGAGATCTTGGATAAAGGCAGGTGTGAGAACTAACATGGACTAGGACCCTGATGATTACAAAGAGGCGAAGATAAAAAGCTAGTTAAGTAGACTTTCTTTCCAATGAAATTAAGCACTGCGTTTGGCGAGAAAGATAAACGATCATTTTCGTTGAGCTATTTGTCGGTTTTTAAACAAAAAAAAACCTGATGTATTTAGAAATCCTTTGTGTATAGCAGCTTACTCAATTGAGCGAGAGGGGTGATATTTTATTTTTTTATAAATAACTATTTCTATATAATAACAGTTCTTTTAATAACAGTTTTTTTCTATATAATAACAGTTTAGTTTTTTTCTCTCTAAATAATAACATCACTTTCAGATAACACTTTCAGAGTTATCTGAAAGTGATGTTGTGCTCAGCTAGAACTATCCCTAAAAACAAATCGCCGTTTCAAATTATGTTCGTAATCAAACTGTGTACACTTTATATTATTTTGGGACAAATAAGTGTAATGTAAAAAATAATATCAAAAACTGAAAAATTGGAAATAGTCATTGGTCAAAGACGAAAAATAAGTCATTGAAACAAATCAGTGTTGTCTTATTAAGATTGACGTCATAGAAATTAAATATTGTAATCGAAAATGAAAATGACAGAGAAGTGACGCTGGGTAAAAAGCTATATATTCAGTCAAATTTGGATTCAAGTGAGAAGGTTATAAACACCGAGCAAAGATTTACATTTAAAGATTTCTATGTACGCCTGTAATTTGCATGTATGATCAAACCAATGTATCCGCGTATTGTTCGCGAATAATAGTAGGCCTAATCTGCTAAGTATGTTTGCGATTACGATAAAAACATTTTCAATGACAACAAGCCTAATTCTCCCGAGTCGAGTGCTGCGCGGTGGGTGTTTGATGGTACTTTACATCTCATCGTCTTGACACGACAGGACTCCACTCTCACAGAGAAATTAATTGACCTCCTATCGGTCGTGGTTCCGGCGTTATTGTTACTTAGGATTCTTCTCGCCTCTCCTGAAATTGGAATCCAGTTTCCGAGATAAGGGGATGAGAATATAGAGGCAGTAAAGAGATTAGATGATTATCCTTTGTAAACCTGTGCCGCACCGCCTAGTCTAACGCCATCATGGGGATATAGATTACGCTATCGCTATTTTATTTGACTTTTGTTTATTTTTCAACTCTAAGTTTAAATTCCAATTAGTTTGTTCTACAATTTAATACTCAAAAATAATATGATTCTGTCGCCTATTAAATTACGCTACCACTATTTTATTTGATTTTTATTTATTTTTCAACTCTAGGTTCAAATCCCAGTTAGTTTAATCTAAATTTAATACTCAAAATAATTTGACTCTATCATCATTAAAAAATTCCTCTGCCTCGGAACTCTACACGTGTATATCTAACAAGATGCACCCCATCCCCCCCAAAAGGGTTTTTGAGTTTTTATAGAGAAAAATAAAACAATCCAAATTTTGTTAGCACAATTAAATTCAGCTAAAATGCAATGTATGCTTAGTATTTTTAATCATTGCTCTATGTTCATCCGTTACCTAGATATTGAAAGCGGTAAACACGGTGCATTGTCCCTGTGTTATTCTGATGGGAATTAAGTTAAAATTCTTTACCTCGCTTATTTGTCGTCATATCTCAATAAAAATTTGTTTGTGAACTCATACAGATGTGACCTAATGCATTTTACTCCAAAATCCCCGATACAGTATCTACATTTTCGTGGCAGAAAATCTGGATAAATTCATTCCCATGCTATCCTTAAGGAAAATAAAAAAAATTCTATATACTTCTTAACATATCTTGATAAAACTTGGTATATACAATTCTTCTTTTAGTTATGATCTAATAAATATTACATTAAAACCACCCTAATTAACATACTCGTTGCAGAAACCTTCATAATCATTCCCCATGTTATTCATAAGGAGATTACAAAATCCTGTCATACCGTGATAATTCGGATTGAGGTATGTTTTTACGCATTTTAAATTCGCCGAGTATGCAGGTATGCTGCAACGGGGGCATTTCTATTAACAATGAATACCCGTTCGTATTTTGTTACGAAACTTGTTTCATACTATGAAAAAATTGTAATATTAATTCTAAATTTCTAAAAATATAATTTATAAAAACAAAACTATTGCCTCTCTGTTAAAAAAGCTTACTATTAATTTTCTATTACCATGCTCTATTAATAGAACGCCGTTTACCAGACACTGAAATTGTTGCACTATACAAATGTATTTTTGCTCTATTTCGGTACGTTAATTTAACGCGCATATGTTAATAGGCAGTTCACAAAACGACATTATAGGAATAAGCATCACGAAAGCTGCGTACATTAAATTTGTTCAAGTCTCCGGAAGCGTTCTACTGATCTGTTGCTGCTCTAGAGGTTTAATACCCGTTTATTCTTAATGAATAAACTTCATTATACTAGGAAGCATATAACTTAGTTCCTGGTGGACCGAACCTTGCTCGGTATTATTTTGTATTTACATGTTCATCCAAGTTATATATAAAACAATTCGATAATATAATATGTATAAATATATAGTTTATTACTCCATGCAATCTTTATTCCAAACGCTGTATTTTTTCCTAGATGACAGTAGTTTGCAAACGCTGTTTAATTACTTTATTTGTTTACACTTTCTTTATTTATTTCGTAACTAGCATGGCTATTCATAAGGCCCAATGTTACATTTTTCGACTTCATATTAATTTTATTACGTTATTAGATTTTTTTCTGGGCAAGTATTCTGCATGGAACACGTTTTTGAGTCATCAATTACTTATTTCAAGTTCAAGACTTTGAGGGAAATCCTCTGAGCCGTTGTTGAGATAATCGTGCATACAAGCAAACAAGATAACATTGCTCATATAAGAGATAATGTGACTTTACTTAACGAAGCAAGATCCCTTGAACAGTTTTGCAAAATCTCCTGAACAGTTTTTTAGTGATGAGATTTTTTCGATTTAATGTTATCCTACCTTTAAATTAGCATCAGAGGGAAACTGGTTTTACTAAACTATGGGATACAAATGAAGATAATGTCAACTACTAAAGAAAGAAATATCCAAGCTAAAAAAATAATAGAAATTCCAAGGGCCTAGAATACGGTCAAGAGTCATTTGGATACGGTACACACTATATATTAAATATTTGCAATACAAAAAGATTCCACTTAATTAATTTGATAAATTTAATTACCTGAACAAACGATGAGGACTTCGAAAAGGATTTTCCACCGTCTCGTGCTGTCTAGCGTCATCCCGAATACACGTGGGATCTACAGCTGTAAACAGACTACGGACAGCAGACAACCAGTCTGGCGGCGCGCGGCCAACTGCAGTGGGCTCTGTTGGATTGTTGATAGTCTTGTACCTTCCCCTCCCCTCCCCCCCCTCCTCGACGACCACAACAATCAACAAACACACACCACACGGGTTCGCACACTCGCTCGAGGCAGGCAAAATCGTATCTTTCTTAACTTTAATAGGTGAGGTCTGCGCTCTTTTACCGCGTAATTGGATGAACTGACAACAATAACAAGCTGATTTCATTGCTATAAAATTAACATTGGGGTAAATTGCTTTAATCAAATTCTGTGAGGAAACCTTTTCCTCTGTTTTTTAGCGAATTTCCCCTATAGGGAAGAAGCTGTATGGTAACACAAGTCCAAGACCATGATAACTTTTCGTTTTGGGGCCCCCAGAAGCAAAAAACACTATTCGTTCATTTTCATAAATATATATCTATATATATATATGTGTCTTTAAGCACGATAACTCGCGTAAAAATGATCCAATCTTAATGAAATTTGGCATAGATGTGTAAAGTAGTAATTATTCGGACGAGTTCGTAATCCAGTCCAATCGGACTATCGGAAGGGGGGGTAAAGGGGGTAAAACCCCCCCAAAAATGGGTTTTTGAGTTTTTTACATAAAAAAACTAAAATAATCCAATTTTTGTTGGCACCATTGAATTCAGCTCAAAAAAACAAACAATTTAGTATTTTGAAACACTGCTCTATGTCCATTGGTTACCGAGATATTGAAAGTGGTAAACACAGTACGTTGTCCCAATGTTAACCTTATGGGAAATAAGTAAAATTCTTTATCTCGCTTATTTCTCAACATATCCTGAAAAAACTTGGTAAATGGCTTCTCCTAGTTCAGACCTACTAAATATTGAATTAAAACCACCCAGTTTTAATATACCCGTAGCAGCAAACCTGCATACTCATTCCCCATGTTATTCTTATGGAGCTTACAAAAACATGTCAAATCTCGCTATGTTGGATTGAAATACGTTGTTTTGCACTGGAAATTCGCTGAGTATGCAGGTTTGCTGCAACGGGGGTATTTTACGTTCAAGTCTTGTTTTTCTCACAAGTATAATAGTTATAAAACCGTTTTCAAACTCATTGGAGAATCATTAACTTATTATGTACTTTTTCGAAAAACAGTTTTGTTTCATGTTTAATCAGTTTAGTTTCTTTTGTATTTGACATTATCTTCATTTGCATCCCACAGTTTAGTAAAAACAGTTTCCCCCAATGCTAATTTAATGGTAGGCTAACATTAAAATTGAAAAAATCTAATTACTAAAACTGTTCAGGCGGTTTTACAAAACTGTTTAAGGGATTTTGCTTTGGTGAGCTATTAAATGTTTGCACAAAATTTGAAAATTGTCAGTGAAACCGTCTTGAATTATCGTATTACGAACACTTCCAAATACAGACGATCAACAGGAGTTTTTTTACTCTGCTAATACATGTAGATTCACTTCACTTAGTTCGCCAATTAATTGTTAGGCTGAATTCGCAATGATTCGAAAAACATGCAAACAAGCTAAAAATAATTTAAATGATTTAGATTTTTTTCTTTTTATGGCATATAAATAGTACTTCGTAAATTGCTTGTACGTTGAGTTGGACGTCCGAGTGTATTCCGAATCAAATAACTTAGTTCAGTCCACCCGGAAGTCTAATGTTATAACTGGCGCCAAATCTTAAGGCCCACGCCGTCCATAATACCAATGCTAAAATTAACATAATCTTATGGACGGCGTGGGGCTTAAGATTTGGCGCCATTTATAATTTTATCATTAGGGGTCTACGCTTACGGCTTATACGGACGGCCTGGGCCACGTTTTTTGACTCGACCTATACGTGGAGCAGATTGATCCCCATAATCAACCGTTCGACCTACTAATCGAACATATAAACACACACTCAAATTAAAAATGCAAACCAACTACAAATTAGTGGACAATGTATACATTAGAACGGGTGAGGTTAGAGTAAAGACTAGGACAGTATAGGGCTTCAAATGACCGTTAAGTTCTATATCAATTACTTATTTAAAAAAGAATATAAAATAAAAAACAAAAGGTTAAACTACGTTAACACCATCGACCACACAGTACAAATAGATGGAGCATAGGCCCGCGCGCGATGAAGCAAGAGATTGTCCATAGTCACAAGATGGCGGAACAAATCACGTGAAAGATTAAAAATAGGGTATCAAATTAAAGGTCTGAATCTCGCAATCACTTATAAACTGGTACCACTTATAATCTGTTTAGAGGCAGTTTACACATCGTAAAATTCGATAACCTAGAAGCTTGTCCTGACATTTTTTAGAAGCTGCCGCCGCGGAATGCACCTGTAACGTTCCTATGATGCGTAAACAGCTTCTAAACCATTTATAATTGGTACCATAGTAATTGTGAGATTCAGACCTTTAATTTGATACCACATTTGTATTTTTTTAGTCGACTGCATTTTTGAAAAAAACAGTTTAGGATTGATTTTGTTTTATGCAGGCGCCGCACGGATAAACTCTCCCACATAATAACTAAGTTATCAATCAAACTACTGCAGCTAATTTTTTCAAAAATATGATTTAAAAAATTCAACTCCGCAGCAACAATTTCCACCGTTTTTATTTTACCTGACCAAAATATAAAAAAGTAGCAGCCGACTACTTGTTCCATGTCATGTTTAAAAGTTGAATAAAAACTTATGACTTTTTATCATTTTTTTAAATAGAAAAAATTATTTAGGAAATATGATTGATACTATTATTGTTCCAAACTAAAGGACTCTTCACATGCAAAATTTCAACCTTAAGCCTCAATGATAAATGGTATAAACTATACGAGTTATTTGAAACATGAGCACTGTCAGATTACGCGGTTTTAGGCGTCGTTTTGTGTTTCTATACCGAATGAATATGGCGGTCCCTGCTTCATTTGCTGCAATGCTATTAAGATAGAGATGCTCTGTCTATTGTACTATGTGGTCGATGGTTAACACTAGAGTGTTACGACAAAATTAATCAACAGAGTTTTGACCAATACAAGCAAAAGAGTTCTGTCCAGCGACCAAAGAGTAATAATGTTATTCTTTGGTCGCTAGATCTGTCCCGTTAATCGCTCAAAATATTTATAATAATATATGAACACCATTTTTTAAATTACTTTGTCGTAAACAACTTAAACTTGCATTTAGGCCTGTTATATTTCTCATTTTAAGTTACATACACTAAAGATACTACTCATTGAATTTTTAGTACAAGTTTCAAATAAATATTATTTTACTTTTTTTATTTAGTTTATATTGCGAATTATTGTTGTAAACCCAAATGACGATTGAAAAATTATAATTATTATTTACATCCAGTGAATACAACAACACGTATCATGCTAATCAAGAAGTTATTTATAATTATTAATTGAATTCAAATAGCTTTGCTTAGAATCAACAGAAATAAATTCTTTGGAGAACCTACAGTCGATTTTCTTAGACTATTGACGTTTGGTTAAAGATTATATCAGTTTATTGTAAATAAATGCGCACTGTTTCTAATGTTAAAAGTATAAAACTGATATGAATTGTACGCATTATGATTACAATTATTTTAAACTTTGTGGTAAAATTGAATTATCATTATAATTACTAAATCAAAATGTTACCTCATCGATATATCCTGTTTTTTGTATGTGGACGACTAGTTTCGAAGCGACGGCTTCATCATCGGGACCTAATCCTCTGTCAAATTCGTTATGGATTGAAAATAGAGACACTTAACACAATGAGACACAAAATTACACTTCGGCACGGACACATAACGAAAATTAAAACGTTTATATTTCTCGGCCACGTTCGCGGTGCGTGCACGCATTGCGTTGGGCCGGCTGCGAGAGTCGCGTTATGTGTCCGTGCCGAAGTGTAATTTTGTATCTCATTGTGTTAAGTGTCTCTATTATAAATCCATGACGAATCTGACAGAGGCAGTGGCGTAGGTACGGGGGGGGATAAGGGGGATATATCCCCCCCTTGGCCCTACAGTATGTAAAAAATTAATTATACTCAAAAAAATTAAAGTTAGACTACGATTTTTAATTAGGAAGTAATTCTTTTACCGCAATAAGAAATAAAAATCTTTGTAAAAATATATAAATAAAGTTATTATTGTTATTATTTACTTAGTAATTGAAAAATTGCCAAAAAATGTTATCTTTGAGGTATTGCACGCCAAACGAACGCGGCAGGATCGGTGACAAGAGGCTTAAAAATACAATACAGTATTTTGGAATATTAGTGGTAGCGGCGAATGCGTAACTGAAAGTGGACTGTTACTGTAACAGAATCAAAGCAACATTTCGCATTTTCTGTTCCTTAGTCACTGATGGTCCCCGATTTGCAAATACCCTGTTATGAAAGACAGACGATAAATCAGTCTGAGAACGCAAGTGAAAACATGCAATGCAAAGCCGAATTGGTGTTAGATTAAAATTCGTCGCCTATAATATTACATCTTATAGAAAAATTATAATGTTGTTCATTTTGTCCTGAATGTTTTAGTCCTATATACCAGAAAAACGTTATTTTGAACAATTATTTGTATTTATCAAAATGAGTGAACCTGTAGGCTATACAGGCCTATACATTATTTCTCGTTGGAACTGAAGTAGCCAATAAAAATACTAGATTCACCCATTACCTATATTCCCCCTAACGGCCAACACCGGAACTAACGCATCTGATCTCACTTTCACGTATAGGATGCGTTTATAACTCGGTCAGTTGTCAGTTGGTTCTGTGACCTTGCGTAATTCGCAGCGACGCGACGCGACGCGACGTGACTACAAATGTTGTGATGTCGAAACAGTGCAAACTGATGACGGGGTTTTGCGCTCAAAAACGAAAAAGTGAGAGTGAAGGTGATAGCCTTCTAGTGGCGTGAAAAAACTATGAGATTTACTTGTTGTAACTATGCTGAAACAATATTTCAGTGATCAGTGCTAGCAGAGAATGGAGTGAAGTGGACTGATGCAGATTCCTGTATTCGTTTGTTATCTAGTGATTTTTTTAATGAAGTAAAAAGTAATTTCTTCAAGCCTAAGTAAAATAAATGACAGATGGTATTTTTAATAAAAGCACCAAGACTACGTGAAAGCAACTTAACAAAATTATGAGAATGAAGTAAAAACGTATTCATACAAAAAAGAATAAAGCAGATGTAAGATCATTATGACATCAAACCACAAACCACTCCCCCTGTGTCCAGCTCGTTCTTTTGGAGAACGAACCAATGCCCGCCTCCGGTATGCGCGCGGCGACCACGTCATGTCTGCATCAATTGTTCCTATATGAGCTCCACTATGCCTCTAGATTGCATAAAAAGCTAGTTTTTGAGTTATAATTCCCAAAATTTTTCTGGGGGGATGCCCCCAGACCCCCCGGTTATATCCCCCCCCCTTGACCAAAATCTATCTACGCCACTGGACAGAGGATCCGATGATGAAGCCGTCGCTTAAAAATTAGTCGTCCACATACAAAAAACAGGATATCGATAAGGTAACAATTTGATTTAGTAATTAATACGATATCCAAGAGTAGGAAAATGAACCTATATTCCATTATAATAAAATTTACTAAACAATTTTAACGGCGTTTTTACGTTTTTATAACGATAGGCCTTAACACAGACAGGCCTTAACATAGGATGAGTCAAATCAGGGCGATAGAGATAAGGACAGAGTCTTCACTGTGTAACATCATAGAACAATAAACAGGAATTCCTGTTTATTTTTCTATGGTAATATGAATCATGCCGCTGATTCCGGTCCCCACTCTCTCCCCTCCCTCCTGTGACGTAGAGGTTATATTTTTAGTTTAATTTATTTACGAAAGGTTTTTACAACTAAATAACAAATCCTTTAACCAACTAGTTACCACAATGTATTTTGGGTTTTTAACGCAGAAAAAGCGTATTTTTCATAAGTTTAACGTAATGATCCGGGATTTTTTATGTCAAGTTTTTTATGGCGGGTCCCTGGATTTTAAATAAGGCGTAATTCGCCGTCTTAGAAATAAATTAAAATCCAAATTCCCCGACGTGTGTGCGGAAGCCGTCAGGCTTTATGCCAGGCTAAGAACCTTCATAGAATGAGCCATTTAAATCGCAACAATTTGAAATGTACATAGAGAAAAGATGTAAAAAAAGATTGTAAAAGATTGTAAAATCCAAAATTAAGTACTTTTTCTGTAAAATAAAACGTTGACTTGCCACATTATTAATTATACAGTATTGATTTTTCCTTTCTTGTCTCAGTGTATTTTTCATAGGCCCTACATAAAATCAGTAATATTAATACAAAATTAGTTTAAAACAGTTTTTGAATAACGTTCCGTATGACAAATTTATTTTCACATTCCTGCGTTGTGTAATACTTTCATTAGACTTTATATTTATATGTGTAAAAGGTAATGTTTGTATGCTCAAATATATCAAGCTTTATTATGACAGATTACTTTATTGATTTATTTATTTTTATTTGGTAGGAAATAAGCTCATGAAGAAGCTTGCGATATTTTAGGCGGGCCGCGTTGAACGAACTGGATTCGGCTTATACATTGGACTATTGAACAAACAAAATGTGTAGTACAAGCTTTTTTTGAATAACAATTGTAGATGGTCTAATTATCTGCAAATTTCGAACCCAAAGATAGTTTCTAACCAAAAAAATAAATAATTTCATCGCCAAGTAACTTTTTATAAATCATACTTTCATAACTCTTTGATATTTTTTTCCGATGACAATTCTAAATAGTAGTTGGAAAAAATTAAAATTACACTGGGAGCTTCATTTGTTCATGCAGATTACAAATATATAAGGTTTATACCAAATAAAACTATTTTATTGGGAGTTAGCATCGATTTATCGAGAGCGCGTGGCCAATTCGTATGAGGAGCCGCATGCCGCCGGCGCGGCGCTCAGTGGTCATTTTTGCTTATTTAGGTGATAAAAAATGGAAATTATGAACATTTTATTATAACCTTAAGCACCATCTGTTGTTTTTGACTAGTTAGAGATAATGAATGAGCTGGGAAACCCATCTAAGATATCACATTTCTTCTGGGCAGGTCACATTTTCAGGTACCTAGTTTTGGAATTTCCATAACCGCTGTATGATTTTACCCGTTCAAATAGTTTTACTCTCTACCGGCAGTGATACAGCAAGGTTGATAATTGATATTGGAAGTTAAATATTAGTGAATTAACTACTATTGTGATAAGTTTCAAGAGTTTTAATACATTTTATCCTGGAGAAAACACGTAATTATATTCTTTTGGTATTTTTTAAAAACTTAATTTGTTTTAATCTGTAACTTTTGTGGCACGTCCAGGCACGTCATGAACAGTTTTTTAATTGTAACTTTGGTGTAATCTTAAAACATTTGTAGGGTAGCCAAGTGCGTAAAAGTGCATAAAAAGTTGCTGTAATTTTTTAAACATGGCCTTACGTTTAGATTTAGTAATGTTGTTAATAGGTTAGACGTTTTGTATGGATAATACGTCAAAACTAACATCATGAATGATGCTATTAACTCTCTAAAATAAATAAATTAATTTGCTTACTGATTGATGAAAAGTTGTTATTGTTTTGGTACTATATCTCTTCAGATGCTAGAAAAACAAGGTAGGCCTACATTTTCGCCTATTTTTTCACTCACATATATGTTTCTATAATCTTTATCCTACGAAAAGTAGTAAGTGATAGCTACATAAATTGTCATTTGTTTACGTTTTGTTGTTAATCCATCACCAACATTGTAACTACAATAAAGACAATGTTATTATTTGTTAAATTCTAAATTTAATTTTATACATATCTAAAAGACTAAAATTATCATCATATATTTAATTTCGTAAGGCAATTCTTTGTGTCGAAATTGTGGGTGTCTGGCGAGTCGTAGAGAGGTGGGAGGGGGCTCAAATTAAAGGCCTCTATTCCGTGATGGCGGGAAAATACTGAAATTGCTTGAAATTCAACAGAAAACGAGAAATTACGTTTAATATCTGACATTTAAAAAGCATTGAGATCTAAAAACGTCTGATTTGTCCTACATCAAACATCTGATATGCTGATACTTTATTGAAAACCATGTGTTCGGCTAGATATTAATATTATAATGATATAAAGGTATTTTGTACCCATAGTAAATAATGATTGTGTGGAATTTTCCCTCAATAGGGGCTTTTAGCCCCTTTAAGCCAATTTTAATGTAGTTCATCATTAATGTAATAAATTTATTTCATATTCAAGTTATTCATCACATTAACAAAGCACATTAACATGGACAGACCATTACAGTCACAAGCGGACAAACAATTAATTACCCAAACATTTGATTTTAAACTAATTATAGTAATAATTTATTTGTAAAATGTTGTAAACATTGACAGGTAGGGTAATAGGTACAATTTGTTTGCAGGGGCACAGTTGCCACATTTTTTACTATTCGCTGAAATAAGAAATATTTTTATCACTCGGAAGAACAGGTAGTTCTGGACATTGCCAGAAGGGTGTAGCACATGTTCAACTCGATTACAATAAATGTCACCCCACGTGCTATGTGAAATCGTCTGCAAGATGAGCATTTTACATCTCTTTTTTACGAGTATCTTTAAAGACATGATTTATAAAAAAAATTCTAAAAATTCTAAAATTCTAAAAAATTCTAATTCTAAAAATTCTAAAATTCTAAATTTACTGTAAAAAGTTAATTTAGTTCGCGCATCAAACATCAGATATAGTTCTCGCTACGTTTTTTTATCCCTTTCAAAATTCACAGTTATTGTCTATTGTACTAAGACCTATGGGGGGGCATTTCAAAACGTCTAGTTGCAGAAAATCCAGGTTCTTTATTTTCAATCATTAGAAAATACATACTGTCCTACCATAGATGAAATATACCCTGCTGGGTATATTTTATCTCTGGTCTTACTCTCCATGCTAACTCTAAAATAAAAGCCAGCAACAAAACGATTAGTTGAACTACGAAGTTGCATAGCTGTTATGAAGCCTGCCAAAGTAGACAAAAAAGTTGAAGTCAGAGTCAGTCAGAGGCAGAGATTGAGGTTAGGGCGAAGGGCGAAGGGAATCATTCTAATTAATCAATCAGGCAATTTTTTAAAAGGTAGGTCCTAAAGGAATATTTTTGTGGTATGTATAGCTAGTGTCCTGAAATTATTCTGATTAAAAATATTTCAGAAGAAATTTAATAGACCAATGATTGTCAATTTTCACATCATGGTTAGGAGTGTTAGTATGGGCTTGGTTTCCCTTTTCGGCTCACACCATAGCCCCCCTCCAAGTTATCATTTTTTTGCTAGTTTGTTTTTAATTGTTCGTCATATAGTTTCCTTTTAAGCTACAACTTTTATCCTTGTTTGTTTTTAATTGTTTGATTTTTAGAGTCAACAAATGAGGATATTTCAACCCTCCTTTCCGACCCTCACCTAACCTTTCCCTGTATCGATGTTATTATGCTACTAAAAGGCTTATTATGTAACAAATGTTTGTTTACTTAACTGGGGGATAAGGTGGGATTTTGGGCTACTGGGTGCGGAAAACTCATTGGCCTATTAGTTAAATATAACTTAATAAACATAGTCTTGTTTATTTACATGAAGAACAATAGAAACAAAACCAAGTTTGATGATGCACTTGAACTGAATCGATTATAATCAAAAGTAATCGCTTATAGGAGATTGAGATAATCAATAATGGTAAACCGATCACTGATTAGCAAAAGTAACTGATAATTGAATTATTGCTGGGATACCACAGTATTTAACCGAGCACAATATTCCTGCAAAATAGGAAGTTATGTCGCTTATCGCCTGAGAGGGACAAAGTGGTGCCTGTGGCGTCACTGAGGCTATGCCTTCGGTGACGGTCTAGTTCTTTTGTTAAGGAAAATTTAGTTTGGTCAAAAGTAACTTAAAAGTAGTATTCAGAAGTTTGGATACAAAGTATCAGATGGAGTGAGCCTTGCTCGGTATCAACTTATTTCATGATTACCAGTTTATCCAGTTATAAAATAAGTAAATCAAAACTTTTTTATCAGCAAATTTTTTCTATAGGGAAGAAGCTATTACCGTAGGTCCTGTGGTAAGACCTAAGCCCGAGGCTGTAATAACTTCTTGTTTTGGAGCCCCCAGTAGCCAAAAAACACCACTCGTTCAAAAAATGCAGACAATAAGATGGTTCCCTGCCTTCAGTTTTTGTTTAGGCTCTCTGTTGGTACAAGTGGTAAACAACATGCTCAATCAGGGGCGTCGCTCTGGGAGGGGTGAGAGGGGAACCCCCCCCAGAATTTGAAAATCAAAAAGTTGGGAATTTCCATCGTGCTATTTGAAGAATTAGACTGAAATTGAGCATTTAAATTGTAAGAACTTGATCAGTTGAAACTAAAATTTTTTTTGTAATATTTTACAGTAGTTTTGCAATAAAACCAAAATTAAAATAATACTCAAATTCTACTTAAAAATAAATCAAATTTCTCTACTCTTAGCTCTTGAATCCCTAAATATCTTTTTGGTAAATCAACCAGCCAGTATAATTGGTCAAAGTAGGCTAATAATAATTTTAGTGTTTAATAACAATAAAATACTGTATTAATGTACACTACTCATTTTTTCTGGTTGTTAATTCTTGAGTATGAAGATCAAACCGACCCATGGCTCATGTAGTGGTACCAAAAGGATCACTTTGGTTGAAGGAATTGTCACTTTCTGCAATTTAGGAATACCAAATTTCTTTACTCCTGAAGTTTTAAAAGCGTGTGATCAATAATAATTTTTCCATTTCATTTTCTTGTTTAGACTGAATGATTTCATTTGGGAAATTCATATTCAAGAGTTGGGAAATTCGAGGTTGAAAGTTGGAAAAATCAGGTGATCGAACCCTCTTAGAATTTGTTGATCAGCCACTGTGCTCAGTATTTTTTTTTTCAGGGAAATGGCTGCACGGAAGCTTAAATTTAAGCCAAAGCCAGTGGTTGGCGGAGCTGTTCGAAGGCCACGAGAAAAAGAAGACATTCCTGAATTAGCAATCAAAGGGTCACAGCTTGACCAGGAAGCTACTCATGAGGATGTTGTTTCACAAAATGACATCCTAAAAGAGGAAACATGCAAAGACGATGATTGTGTTTTCATCAAGGAAAATGATGCAAAAAGGATTAGGTTAGAACAGGTTGATACATCAGTGTTGCCTTCTACAGATATTGAGGTTAAAACTTTTGATTTACCGGTATCTTGTTCTCAAGGATTAGTTTCAATTGATGGATCAAAAGATAAAATATCAACAAACATCACAAGTAATGAAACAACCAGTCAATCCGATGACATAAATATTGATAAAATAGTAAATTTGGAACCACTGGTAACTCAAAGCAGTGTAAGTAGTTTAACTACATTAGTTACTCCATCTTGCTCTCAAGAATCCAAAGAAGAAAAACTGACCATCAACCCAATAAATTCATCTCTGATTGCTGAGACTGATTCACAGAGCAGTTCAAATATACTTAAAAAATCTATCGTAGATGTAAAGTCCACTGAAAAAACAGAAGTTACTAAACCAGTTTCTCGTTTTGGAAGATCCAAATTCAAACCCGTTTTAGGTAGTAGTGTATCTAGGAAGAAAATGGAAACCAATTGCAATACAATCAATAACAATAAAGAATTATCTCTGGTTCGAACAGAGACAGTTATAAAATGTGTCAAGTCAGAAATGAATGCATCCAGCATAGTATCAGAAATAACGAAGAGTTTTTCTGCTTTAGAATCAGAAGAAGCTGAAGCTCCCCTTGAAATTCCAACCCTAACAAAAGAAAATGAATCAACAAACAAATTGAGCAGATTTGATAGTGGTAATGTAGATGTTAAAACTAATATTAATGAATTGGGCTCAAACGACAAAGTCCACGTTGTAAAGAAGACTATGCAGCCAGCCAATGATTCAGGCTCCTCAGATTTATCACATTTGGAACAAGCTGAATCTGTTCAATCCAATAAATTATCTGAGAATATAGCGAACTCAGAAACATCAAATAGCAATGTTCAAA
This sequence comes from Flexamia atlantica, assembly GCA_035578135.1. Lineage (NCBI taxonomy): Eukaryota > Metazoa > Arthropoda > Insecta > Hemiptera > Cicadellidae > Flexamia > Flexamia atlantica. The sequence continues at coordinate 34,518,258 of JAQJVK010000009.1, read as the reverse complement.
CTGCTTCAACGTCCAAAGTTCCTATCTCACCTCTGAAACTGTCATCAAAGATGCTAGTGCCAAAACCGTGCCCCAATCTTTTGGATACAGCTGTGAGAAGAATCAGTTTTCATGGCAGTGATTCAGAAGAAGAATCCAAACGTAAAATCTTAAAACATAATAAACTGGGAAAGAAAGTAAAGGAGGAAAAAGACATTAAAAACAGGTAGGAACTAGCCATATAGTCGGTACTTCACACTTCTTTTAAGGTAGCGCTAAATTTACTCCTACATAAAATTATTTCAATAGCTAGTGGGGTAGTCAGTATTAATAGGAGTTATAGTAGGCTAAGTAAAACACTCAAAAGTCATGTAGTTATGTCCACTAAAATATTTAATAAATTATCAAGCAATGTTCAGCCATACCCTAGGCATTCTATTTTTTTAAGTATGTTTTATGATTGGCTCATTAAAAACCCATTTTATTCAACAGATGACTTTATGGCCAAGAGGGACTTTCACTTCTAATCGTTGTTAGCCTAAATTTTGTTTTTTATCGAATTTCCTCTATAGGGAAGAAGCTATTACCGTAGGTCTCATGGTAAGACCTAAGCCCGAGACTATGATAACTTTTCGTTTTGGGGCCACCAGAAGCAAAAACACCATTTGTTCGAATATAAATATGTGTCTGTCAGCACAATAGCGGCCGTAAAAATGGTCTAATTTTAATGAAAATTGGTACAGACGTGTAAAGTGGTGATCACATGGACAAGTTCGTGAACCAGCCCCATCGGACCACCGGAAGTGGGGGTAAAGGGGGATAAACCCCCCCAAAAATGGATTTTTGAGTTTTTAACATAGAAAAATAAAATTTATCGAATTTTTGTTTGCACCATTGAATTCAGTTAAAAATACCCCCGTTGCAGCAGACCTGCATACTCAGCGAATTTCAAATGCAAAACAACATATTTTAATCCTACATAGCGAGATTTGACATGTTTTTGTAAGCTCCATAAGAATAACATGGGGAATGAGTATGCAGGTGTGCTGCTACAGGTATATTAAAACTGGGTGGTTTTAATTCAATATTTAGTAGATCTGAACTAGAAGAAGCTATTTACCAAGTTTTATTGAGATATGTTGAGAAATAAGCGAGATATAGAATTTTAGTTATTTCCCATAAGGTTAACATTGGGACAACGTACTGTGTTTACCACTTTCAATATCTCGGTAACCAATGGACATAGAGCAGTGTTTCAAAATACTAAATTGTTTGTTTTTTTGAGCTGAATTCAATGGTGCCCACAAAAATTGGATAAATTTTATTTTTCTATGTAAAAAACTCTAAAAACCCATTTTTGGGGGGGGTTTATCCCCCTTTACCCCCCCTTCCGGTGGTCCGATCGGGCTGGTTCACGAACTCGTCCAATTGATTACCACTTTACATGTCCGTACCAAATTTCATGAAGATCGGACCATTTTTGCGGCCGCTATCGTGCTAACAGACACATAGATATATATATATATATAGATATATATATATATAAAAATTCGAACAAATAGTGTTTTTTGCTTCTGGGGGCCCCAAAACGAAAAGTTATAGTGGTCCCGAGCTTAGGTCTTACCATGAGACCTACGGTAATAGCTTCTTCCCTCTAGGGGAAATTCGCTAAAACAAACAATTTGATACTTTGAATCACTGCTCTATGTCCATTGGTTACCAAGATATTGAAAGTGGTATACGCAGTATGTTGTCCCAATGTGTACCTTATAGGAAATAAATAAAATTCTATATCTCGGTTATTTCTCGATATATCTTGATACAACTTGGTAAATAGCTTCTTCTAGTTCAGATCTACTAAATATTGAATTAAAACCACCCAGATTTAATATTCCTGTAGCAGCAAACCTGCATACTCATTCCCCATGTTATTCTTATGGAGCTTACCAAAAGAAGTCAAATCTCGCTATGTTGCATTGACCACCGGAAGGGGGGGTAAAGGGGGATAAACCCCCCCAAAAATGTTTTTTTTTGGGTTTTTATATAGAAAAATAAAAATAATCAAATTTTGGTTGGCACCATTTAATTCAGCTCAAAAAAACAAATAATTTAGTATTTTGAATCACTGCTCTATGTCCATTGGTTACTGAGATATTGAAAGTGGTCAACACAGTTCATTGTTCCAATGTTAACCTTATGGTAAATAAGTAAAATTCTATATCTCGCTTATATCTCAACATATCTTGATAAAACTTGGTAAATGGCCTCTTCTAGTTCAGATCTACTAAATATTGAAATAAAATCACCCAGTTTAAACATACCTGTAGCAGCAAACCTGCATACTCATTCCCCATGTTATTCTTATGGAGCTTACAAAGACATGTCAAATCTTGCTATGTTGGATTGAAATATGTTGTTTTGCACTTGAAATTCGCTGAGTATACAGGTCTGCTGCAACGGGGGTATTTATTTTTTAACTTCATGTTCTGGTTCGTATTGTTAATGTTAATGCTCATAATTTTATATCTTGTTATTTATTTATGTAGGCCTATATGTTTTTTGTTATCGCTTATGTTAGACATTTTTTAAAATATTTATTTCAAAATGTAGTTTTACACTCAGAGGACTTAGTCTACAGTCCAAAATGTACATTCCATTCCATTCCACAGAGCCAACATATCAATTTGTATTTTTAATATTTGTATTAGCCTAAGTTCCGACTGTAGCCTTGCTACATATAAATGACAATTGTCAATGCATTTTGTAATGTCTATGTCAAATAAATAATTCTGATTCTGATTCAAACTCTGTCTGTCAATTTTCATATTTAATTTGGAAATTCTTTGATAAAGTTTGATTTTTTTTGTAATGTTTAAAGAGGTTTCTCAATGTTGCAACAATTTACAACTGTACCGGTATTCATAAATTTGTTAAAACCAAAACAAAAATGTATTCATCTAAATCTATAACATTATCCTGGCATTCATCCAAGGGTACACTCTTTTATCGCACAGTTGGATGAATTCAGAGATCAATCACCAGCGGATTTCCTTGCAATCAGGTTAAGGCCTCCACACACTGCCGTACGGGACGTCCTGGACGTTTAGGACGTTTGAGATGTCTGGTATATGCCCCTTTCACACCTCTCAGCCCTTTCGCACCTAAGTGGAAAGAAACATCCACTTGTTCCCTGAAACACTATTTTGTCCAGGACTTACTTTTAGCATGGGCAGCGATTTTTTTTATAAAAACATACCAAACGTACAAAATGTTCAGTACGCTAGTATGGAAAGACCTTTAACATTGGGAAAATCCCTTCCAACTGCCTAAGGTATAAAGTGTTCCCAGATCTGTAATATTATAGACATTTTAAAATATGTATTTGCCTAGAAAAAAATATGTATGATAACCGATTGCAAACATCTGAGCTATATAGTCTCAGGATCGCTGTATCATCTACAAAGCAGTCAGTCTAACAGGAAAACTTTAAGGAAAAACGTATTGAAAACATCAGAGCTAAATAGTCTCAGCACTGCTGTATCACCTACAAAGCAGTCAGACCAATAGGAAAAATGCAACGCTTACAATTTTAAGTGTTCACAGTCCAGAGCTTCATCAGTTTTATCTCATCAGGGTTTTTTATTTACCAGACATGTTGGAGTTAAATTTACTGGTTGAAAATTCTTAAATTTAATATAAATTTTTTGCAGTAAAAGAAAATTATCACAAGGTTCAACTTACTCCAAATTGGGTCAAGAAGCCTTGGAAAAATTCACTCAGAAGTTTGGAAAAGCAGGGAAACTGGAACCTCCAGACAAGTCCAAATTAACAATGTTAGACTTGATATTTTACAATCCAAAGTCTAATCCAATGTCAGCGTAAGTATCTTGGACTGAAACTTCATACTAGGGTTTTTTAAGTAAAGGCTATTGGCTGTTTTCAATAAAATAAAATACACATTATTTGCAAACAATAAAATTTCAGATTCTACCCACTTTCCCCTATTTTCTATAAATAGCAGTAACTCATGGCTTTGCTCACGACTAGAAAAACAAAATCTTTTTGAATCCAATACAATTTTCTTGTACAATGAGCAATGTTTGCTTGTTTGATTGTTGGTTTGTTTGCACAATTATCTCAAAAACATAATTGTTATTTGCAATATTTTTTTTATTTGCTATTGAAAGTACTTTTATTTAACATCTTTACTAAAGGTGATATATTTAATTTAGATATATCTCTGGTTCCCTAAGAGTCTGTTGTTGTTGATACGCGTGACAGGGTTGTCCTGGAGAGGTTAAGTTTTCCGCCAGACTTAGTTCGCTGGTCATCAGCTCCCTGCAAACATCTTCTTTTGGAAGCTAATGATGATGTGAATTTTTCGGCTATAAGATTTACTAACCATCTCTTGCCATCTTGACTGAGGTGTTGCCCATGTTGTATATGTGTCTTTGAGCATCACTCGCCCTGACCAACGAAACATTACATTAACTTTCACTAAGTTCAAGGAGGGGCTTATTATTTCTTGATATTTCTTTGTTCACACGTGGTCACTGAGGCAAATCATACATCGTTGTAGATCTACTCAGACAACATAAGTGTTTTGTTTTTTGAGAGTTTCTGCCAAAGTCCCAAAACCTCTTCTGCTTCATGTTTTGCTACATCGTTAGATGCACAAAGCACTACCAGAATATCTTCAACACATAGATTTTCTTGGTTAATATTTCTTTTATTAAAAACTTGCCTGGTAAGTTCACCAGGCCTTAAACACCTACTGCTCCAAAAGTACCCTGAACTGCATTCATATGCCAAACTAAATCATGACTGTGACAGTAGATAAATACCTTTGGTAAAATTTATGTACAGAACTTTCTTCAAATTGTTTATATGCCCTAACCATCTCAGCCAATTCAACTCTAGGGTAAATGTGGCATTAGGATCCAAAACTGATTCGGTAAGTTATGGAGGTATCTCGATGTGAGGATCATACTGTGTTTAGTCACTGTGCATCAGTTGCTGAATCTACATTTGCTTCAATTGGTCCCAAGAGCATGAGGTAAGTGACTCATGCAACAGTTGTTTTAATTGAAACAGGACAATGCATCCTCATAAGATCAGTGCCCCCTGATGATCGTACAGCGACAGTTGCTGTGCAATAATCACAATAGTCACTTCCAGGCAAATAACCCTTTGGGATATTGAATTTTGCATATTTTATCTTCCTACAATACTTTTTTAAACAATGGATGCCGTACTCTTAAAATATTAAGCTTTGAAAACTGAATGGCTGCCATCTTTAATGTTATTGACCGTATTTCTAGGTTTGAAGTGATTGATTGATAAAAGTGGCTTTATATATTCTAATATGTGAGTTTCCTTGAATATTACTTTTTTGTCACTAAACTAATAAACACATTGGCTCCCTCTTTAACCATCTGACTGGTTATTGTATTTCTTATATGATCAGATAATTTAGGTCCACTGAATATTTTTCTTAACATCACAGCCAATCCTGATTTACTCAGTGCTTAAATCAGCCAGAATTATTTGAGCAAGACCACTGAATTTATTTGCTAATTATTTATTGAACTATTTGCTGTTCCTTACAGGAGTACTGAACAAGTTGGAGTTAAGAAAAAAGAAGATCCGCCAGGAGTTAAGAAAAAAGAAGATAAGTTTGAAATAAGTAGGTAAGTAGGCTTGTCTACTGTCCATTGTACACATTATTGAAGACATTTTAATGATTTAGTAAAAACAGTTCCTGACATAAATATTAAGTGTGGCTAACACGATTCTTCCCTTTTTAAGTGATGACTTAATTGCTGCATTATGGCAGCCATGTCAGCATACAGTCGACACGCCCAAGTTATCAACCAAATAAGTGAAAGCAATCTTCTCCATAGTGTGGTTGAATTCTTATTTACCATTTTTGATATTTGAAGTATTCATTTTTGATTTACTTTGATAGCAGTCGAATGTATTGTGTTGCAGTATAGTGGCTGAGCAGGCGGTAGACCATGTGGAGGAGGGGAAGGCCCCAGCACCGGCAGTGTCCGTGCCCCAGCTCAAGGTGGCCCTGACGAGTGTATTGTATTGTATTGTGTTGCAGTATAGTGAAGGAGACGCTGGCTGAGCAGGCGATAGACCATGTGGAGGAGGGGAAGGCCCCAGCGCTGGCAGTGTCCGTGCCCCAGCTCAAGGTGGCCCTGACGAGTGTATTGTATTGTATTGTGTTGCAGTATAGTGAAGGAGACGCTGGCTGAGCAGGCGATAGACCATGTGGAGGAAGGGAAGGCCCCAGCACCGGCAGTGTCCGTGCCCCAGCTCAAGGTGGCCCTGACGAGTGTATTGTATTGTATTGTGTTGCAGTATAGTGAAGGAGACGCTGGCTGAGCAGGCGATAGACCATGTGGAGGAGGGGAAGGCCCCAGCACCGGCAGTGCCCGTGCCCCAGCTCAAGGTGGCCCTGACGAGTGTATTGTATTGTATTGTGTTGCAGTATAGTGAAGGAGACGCTGGCTGAGCAGGCGATAGACCATGTGGAGGAGGGGAAGGCCCCAGCACCGGCAGTGCCCGTGCCCCAGCTCAAGGTGGCCATGACGAGTGTATTGTATTGTATTGCGTTGCAGTATAGTGAAGGAGTTGCTGGCTGAGCAGGTGGTAGACCATGTGGAGGAGGGGAAGGCCCCAGCACCGGCAGTGCCCGTGCCCCAGCTCAAGGTGGCCCTGACGAGTGTATTGTATTTTTTGTATCTTTTGTCTTTCTATGCCAGTGGCATTTTAGCGAATTTCCTTAAAGGAATAAGCTATTACGGTAGTACTCATGGTAAGACCTAAGTCCGAGGCCATGTTAACTTTTCATTTTGGGGTCCCCAGAAGCAAAAAATACCATTCGTTCAAATTTTAGCGAATTTCCTTAAAGGAATAAGCTATTACGGTAGTACTCATGGTAAGACTTAAGTCCGAGACCATGTTAACTTTTCATTTTGGGGTCCCCAGAAGCAAAAAACACCATTTGTTCGAATTTTTATATATATATATATATATCTATCTATCTATCTATCTATATATATATATGTATCATTATAACATATTAGTAGCCCTAATCACAATAATAATTTTTTCAATACACATATATATATATATATATATATATATATGTCTGTTAACACGATAGCGGCCGTAAATATGGTCCGATCTTAATGAAATTTGGTACAGACGTGTAAAGTGGCAATCACTCGGATGAGTTCGTGAACCAGCCCGATCGGACCACCGGAAGGGGGGTAAAGGGGGATAACCCCCCCCAAAAATGGGTTTTTTGAGTTTTTCACATAGAAAAATTAAATTTATCAAATTTTTGTTGGCACCATTGAATTCAGCTCAAAAAAACAAACAATTTAGTATTTTGAATTACTGCTCTATGTCCATTGGTTACCGAGATATTGAAAGTGGTAAACACAGTACGTTGTCTCAATGTTAACCTTATGGGAAATAAGTAAAATTCTATATTTCGCTTATTTCTCAACATATCTTGATAAAACTTGGTAAATGGCTTCTTCTAGTTCAGATCTACTAAATATTGAATTAAAACCAACCAGTTTAAGCATACCTGTAGCAGCAAACCTGCATACTCATTCCCCATGTTATTCTTATGGAGCTTACAAAACCATGAAAAAATCTTGCTATGTTGGATTAAAATATGTTGTTTTGCATTTAAAATTCGCTGAGTATGCAGGTCTGCTGCAACGGGGGTATTTTAACTTTGTGTTCAGGAACGGTCCAAACCCGGGTCTTGTTACTATCTAACGGCGGTGTATCGCATTGTGTTGTAGTATAGTGAAGGAGACGCTGGCTGAGCAGGCGGTAGACGACGTGGAGGAGGGGAAGGCCCCAGCGCCGGCCGTGCCCGTGCCTCAGCTCAAGGTGGGCCCGGACGGCCAGATCATGCTGGACCCCAACAGCTTGGTATGTTCAAACACTCACTCACCAAGGACCAATAAAGTGTCTTATAATATAAATAAAAGTAAAAATAAAAATAAATTGGCTAGGGTATATATATTTCCGAATGGAAGAGGATGAAAAACCGCCACAATTAGACTTATTATGACTTTTTTAATAAGTTGGAGGCTTCAGTTGTTAAGTTTATAGTGGTGGTGTTAGTTTAAGTTAGCTATTACTCATCATTACCAAAATTTATATTATTTATTTTAACGGAACCTGTTATCTGACCATGGTTCCGGGAATTAGGTATGGTACCTTATTTACTGGTACCTTGGTACCTTTACCTAATTTATTAAACACTTAAAACTGTCTTCCCTCTTGTAATGGTAACTAATCCCACTAAAAAATTAATCTACTATTCATTTTACCTTTTGTTTCGTCGTCCTTGCAATGGTATGGAATACTTAACTGACTTGGAATACTGAGTCAGCCAGGTTTAGATTGGGTTAGGTTAGGTTTAGTTTAAAAAAAAATTGTTGGTTTTGATTGAATGAATTAGTTAGAAATTCCTCAATAGCTTAAAATCAATGTGGGCAGCGGAAAAATTCCAATTGGGGGCACTAAACATACCTATTCAACAATAAATATGTTATTTATGTTATTGAAAAAAAACCAATGGGGAAATGCCGTCCTCCCACATTCCTCCGCCACTACACCGATTGTGAGGTAACAAGTTCTTTGAAATAGAGTCTAAATTTATTGATTGGCTTGATTGACTCGATATTGACCAGCAGGTGTGGATAAAAATTCTCATGTAACAATAGTGAGTCGGTGGCGCGGTTGGTAGCGCACTCAGCCTCGGAACTGTGGCCTCGAAGCGTCGCAGGTTCAAGACTTGAGCTTGTCGCATACTTTTAGCAGTACTATTCACCCTGGCACTGTACCGGCTCACTCCTTGCCTTTGCTTGATAATGTCCACACATAGATCAATAGTCTATGTGGGCAGGGCAAAGGTAAGAGGAAAAAGAGACTGCCACCCTATTTTTTAAACAATAAAATAAATTAAGTTTTTTTCTCAAACAGAGACAAATTATGAGTGATAGCAATTCCTGTATTGAAACATACTACTCTTCAATGAATTGGGTAGATCCAGAAAAAGTTTATTTCAAGTCTTAACATACATTATTGTCTAAAAAGTCTCAAGGCATGGAACGTCATAATCAAGTGTTTGAAGGTTTCTGAGATTGCAATGGTCCTAATTAAGTGTTTGAGGGTTTCTGAACAATTATCTCCAGCCTTGATTTTCACAATTTACCTGGTTGTACTCTTTTGAGGTTTATAAATTAAATCTAGATTAATAATTTTTGTTGACATTCTTCAAAGAACTATTGAGTAATTTATGTGTGATTCCTTGAGATAATGATAAACTAGTTTTGGGCCATACACATATTACGTAACACACTTAAGGGGGGGGGAGGGGGTATGGCGTAGCATTATGCTGCGTTATATGTGGGAGGGGGGGGGGGTTTTGGCTCTACGTTACGTAACTCTTAAATTTTGCCCCTCTTTAAAAATTCAAAAATAATCAAATTGATATCTAAATCAAAGTTACAGTTAGCTATATAAAAGATACGTGTGTCATCCTACTTTTTAACAAAAGTCATTACAAGTTTATTTATTTATTTAAATCCATATTCCCCTAGTAAAATTAAGCTGTATTCATTTTTACTACGATAGAGTTACATAACGCATGGGGGACGGGGGGGGGGGGGGGGGTTGCTCAAGAGTTACTGTGAGTTACATGGGGGAAGGGGGGGGGGGTTTGAAATGACGAAAAAATGTGTTAAATACGTATTATGTGTGCCCCTTTAAACAACAAGGAGTTGTAAAAGTGGAGATCTATCGAAGGTCAAACGGGCCTGCTGAGAGCTTAGTGCAAAGCAAAGTTAAGTTGTTTTTCCTGTTCATTTCCCACTAACACTAAGTGTTTTTGGTATCAATTATCTACTTTTAAAAGTTCAGCTGACAGTAAATGAGCCTATGCCACTTAACCAATTATAATCAGAAGTTTAAGGGTAAGAACGAATGAGGGGGGATAACGAACTGTTATATAGGTATGACTATTTCGATGAACTTTGTCACAATTTCATTTTGGTTCTTTTAGTTATCTGACCTTGAATCCAATAGAGGGTCTCTACTGTACCTTTTGGGGCCGTACCTAATTTATTGAACACTAAAATCAGTCTTTTCAGACACCCCCCTTTCCCCACTTGTAACCCCTGAAAAATTATGTAAAGTGCTACCACCCCTCTCCCTCTTATACAAATTTTAGTTTGTATTACAGAGCTGCATGGTTTAATATAAACTTAAAGATATTTACATTTTAGGTGATAGAAACAACAGAAGTGAAAGAGAAAAGAGCTGAAATGGAGAAGTCAGAAGTCATTCGAGATACCGGAATCACTCGTTACAATACATACAGCAAGAAAAAGCATACAAGGAAAGATTGGTCTGCTCAAGGTATGGCCCTCGCCATGTAACTTAGCAGATAATTATTCAATACTACTCATTTTAAGCACTTGGTTTAGAAAAAATAAAACATATGACTGTTATAGATTCACAAGGTTTATAACAATCCCCATTGTAAAACTACGGGCAATAGGGCGACATTGCTTCAGAAAGATGGTTATCTACATATATTCAAATCTAAATAATTCTGTTACATAAACTTGCAGAAAACTTCAGTAATTATGTAACTAAATTATTATCTTCAGAAACATTATCAAATCCGCAAACTGCAATACCAAAGATCGCTATACGGAATGTGCATCATAAACCCAACCCAAGTCAACAGCCTGCGTTCAGTGGATCAATCGTAAGAAACTACCCATTGATTTTTATCAATAGATAAAAATCATATTTAATATTTTTCATATTTGATATTTTTTTCATTTTTTTCATATTTGATATTTTTATACGGTGTTGGAAGTGAGAATATATCGAATTTGGGCCACTGACTCAGAATAGCTTGCCCAATCAGTTGGCAAGAACATTGAGTAAAGTGTGTGACCTTGCGAGAACGAGGCAATCCATTCGGGCCATGTACTCTCGCCAGGACAGGATGAATGCAAGTGCGAAGATTTATTTGCTCGCAGGATAATTAAATATATTTTACTTGGGGAATTACTGTTGTGGTTACAGATAGTTTTTTTATAGAATTATTAACGTAGTTTTATGATGACTTCATCTGACATGTGATTTGTTTGCTCTGTTTGTTAAGAAAAGGTAATTTCAAAATATCTAAGAACACATTATTTGAGGAATCATCCGGCATTTTCGGTGAAATATAAATCAGTAATAAGTAAAATATAAAAAAAAATGTGCATCTAAAAGCATAACTCAACCGATAAGGCCTAAAAAATGAATATTTTAAACTCAAAGTTATTATTTGGAGGAAGTTGCTATTTAAACACAATATATTATGAGTAATAAACCTCCATCTCGTATTATAAGTATACAATACTTAAAAAGGTACTTATTTATTTCCAACAATCCATTCAAATTTCTACTCTCAAAACTCATATGACCCAAAAGTTACACCAAAATGTCCTGCTGAAAAATTTTGTAATTTCCAAACTCGTTGCAGGAAGATTAAAAGCATTCTTTTGCTGGAAAAGTGGGAATAACCTAGGTAATGTAAAATTTATGAAATCAAAACATGAAAAAAGCGAAATTGTTGCAAATTTTCTGTTGAATCTTTATAAAATTTAAGTTACCTCCTAACTAAAATTAAAAATAAAATTTTCCTCCACCTACTACTACCTTAAGTCCTCTTTTAGTCCCTGGAATAGAAGATTAAAGTACTAGTTTATACTCCATGGGATTTACTTACTTACTTTTTCTCCCACGGGACTAAAAGTAATCTACTTTTTCCCCCATGGGACTAAAAGTAATCTCATAAGAAATACATGGGGAGAAATCCGGCAACGCTGCGATGGATAGTGAGAAAATGTGGCAACACTGTCGATTTTCATTTGCTTACTCTAAATTTAATTCAAAAACTTCAGTGTTTCAACTTAAGAAAACAAAACCGTATGCATTTTAATAGCTAGGTAATAATTTTTTTGTATGAATTAAGTTGGCAACACTGAATATAAAATCACCTGATTTAGAGCTTGTTGTTACAATATTCCGAATGGCCGAACGTTTTATAAACATAATCGTTTCTTACCTACAGATTTTGGGAGGTATTTGTAAAAATTAATACTTAGAAAGAATAGTGTTTAAAATATTGTGAAAGTTTGAATTGCGGTTCAATTACGGTTTGAAGGTTGTTTAAATTGTTTAGTTATAATTAGGGATGGGCCGATTCCGATTCTCGATTCCGGGAATCGCGATTCTTGGCGGTATCGAGGCATCGTCGATTCTCGATTCTTTGCGCCACCGTGTTCGATTCCGATTCTGTTCGATTCCGACGAAAAAATAGTGAAAACTTATAAAACGAGAGGTCTGCGGGTACCCGAAAATTCGGGTAAGTACGTGAAGCCAAGTGGTCGGGCGGGTTCGACACGTCCTGGGCTTTCGGGTGGGTTTTTATTACACATCAGGTCGGGCGGGTACCTACTGCCCGAAAGAAATCGGGTTGAAGATACCCGACATACTACTTGAAAGAAAACCGAAACTTAAAAAAATGTTCAACAATAATTAATTCAGATCACACAAAGCATCTGACTTACGAAGTCCACGTAATATAATAACGTTACAAAGATGGTCGCGATCGATCAAAGATGGTCACGATCGCGATGTCAAGCCTAGAAGCAATCTTCACTGAACGTCTCATTCAGACAACCAGCCGTCTCCTTGCCGGCTCATAATTATCGTATGCTTACTGCTTAATATAGTATCCTCGTATCCAGGGAACCACTGTTAGCCGAGCTTGTGATAAGAGAGGTCTTATCGAGAAGATGATTGTTGCGGTATTTGGACACGGTAAACCGGAAGAGCATGTCCTTCCCACAAAAAACATACACAAACACTAATCCCTGAAGTGATAAGGAAAGGTCGTTGACAGGTGAAAAGAAATATTATCTCAAATTAGATGGGATTCGAAAAGTTTCTGCTATATTTAGTTGACCTTGGAGAACCACAAAAATACATCAGTCCATTGTTTGGTTGTAGATTTTCTCTGGAACGGCAAGAGATAAGTTTCATTTTTGTCTCAATTGATTTATAAAAATTTGACAAAAAATATGAGCAGTCATTTGTGGTTGTCGGCCAAGTGGTTATGATTTTCACATTTCGTAGTAGGAAATCTTTATCTCCTAATTATCTGTTCAGACGCACACACGCACACTCATAGATAACAGTGGACTGGTGGACAGGCTTAACAGATAAGTAAACAAACTCCCCCACTCCCCTTTTCCAACTGATAAGGAGAGTGAGGCAGCTGTTTTTTTCTATCTCACACACTCTCTCTCTCTCCCCCCCCTCTTTCCTTCCTTCCTCTATTCTGATGTAATTTCTGGTTTCTGCCTCTTTCATATTTCACCAACTATTATTTTCTTCTCTGAAGTTTTAGAATAGAACTTAATGTTATGATGAAACAAATTATTGTTGGTTGTTGTTGTTTTAAAATATAAATACTATTTCAATTATATATTCTGAAATAAAAATTTTAGTCCCTAAATTGACTGTAAAAAAGGAACTATAAAAGGACTATAAGAAAAGGAACAGACTAGATCCAGAGAGAGTCCAAATCCTTGTTTTCATTAATAGAAATTTGAAATACCATCCTAATTTTTAGTTAAAAATAAAATACTTTTCAAGATGTAAGGTAAACTGTAGTTTCAACTATAACTTGTTTGTTGTTTTTTTATAGAGTTTTGATGTTTTCATTCGTTTGGCTAGGAAAATATTTTTGGATTTATGAGCTTTTTCTTCTTTTTTCACCTGGAATCGGAATCGAGCCAGGAATCGAGAATCGTGAGTAAAATTTCAGAATCGGAATCGAGAAATTCTGGAATCGGCCCATCCCTAGTTATAATTGTTTTTAATTGCTTATGTTATATATTTACATGCAATTCTAATCAAGCCTAGTTTAAAGGAGAAAAATATCATATGAAGGTAACATTATATTGTCACAATTATTGTTAATGGTGTAGGTGGAGGAAAAATGCAGTGTGCATCATGGGGCAAAAGTGCTTTTTCTCCCTCGGGAAAATTGTCGCCTTCGGCTCCGCCATTGGGCGACAACAGTTTTCCTCGTGGAGAAAAAGTTACACTTTAGTCCCTAGATGCACAAATAACTAATGTAATACACCTAATAAAACTAAACGTTTTAAAAAAGTACAGTACACCTCGGATTATCTGGATTAATGTGGCGGAACACCGATCCGGATAGAAAAAATCCGGATTATACGAGGTCATTACAATATCGCCTAAATAGAGATTGCGTACCTTAGCCCCTGCTAAACTGATGCTGAAAACATCGTATAAAAACTGTACAACATACAGTATTAATCTTTCAAATTTTACAGGGGTTTAATTTTGAAACAAATTTAAGACCTAAATTTCATTATTAATCGTACGAATATAATGTTAACTTTTACTGTACTTACATTTTAGGTTTGGAATAAAACTCCAAATTAAATTATATAATTTATTAAGCTTAAATAATCATGGTCCTTGGTCCTTGAAGTAATCTTGAAGACCCCTCTTCTGGGGCATAAGATCCGTCAACTTAGGCTATGTTTATGCAGCAGGAAGCATTGTCAAGGTCTAGAAATGGATGGTTAATGGTAGGTGGTAGGGAATTTCAAGGATAACCACTTGGAGGATGATGCCTACATAGGGACACTATAAAAACATTCTTTTAACAAATAACTTTTCAAATGAGTTTTGAATTTTTTGATGTCGTTAAGGTCTTTTATACTTTGGGGCAATTTGGCAAAGAGTTTTAAGCCAGCATATTCCGGTTTGGTTTCAAACAATCTTAAGACGATGTTGGATTGAGGGATTCAAGTGTCTGTTTCTAGTATGGTAAGAATGATTGTGAGGCTGGATAAGATTGTTTTCTTTAACATAGCAAATGGTTTCAAACATAAAAAGAGAGGGAACAGTCAGAATACTTAAATCTATGAAATGTTGGCGACAAGAGTCACGTGGTCTAAGTTTCAACATAGCACGAATAGCCCTCTTCTGAATAACAAACATTTTTTCTAGGTTCTGCTTACTAGAATTTCCCCAAAGCACAATAGAATACCTTAAATGACTTTCGATTAAGCTAAAATATACTAATTTAGACAAATAAAGACAATTCAATAGTGCAATATTTCTTAAAACAAAGACATTCCCAGAGAGGATGTTAGCAAGTTTACTAACATGATCATTCCAGGAGAGACCACCGTCCAACCTCACACCCAAGTAGTCTACTGTTTCTGAAATCTCCAAAAATTCCTCATCCAAGCAGACAGAAGGAGCAACCACACCCTCCCTATCCATAAATCTTTTTTTAGAGTCTGTTGAGAAGAAAATGTAGATTGATTTCTTGGAATTAATGTTCAAATGAAGTTCGGAAAAATATTGTGAAAGCTTATTTATCAAAATGTGATTTTCTTGTTCTAGCAAGGACAAATCCTTATGTTTCGAAAAAAGGGACGTATCATCGGCAAAAATGGTTAAAGAATTCGAGGGTAAAAAGTCAGAAATGTCATTTATGTAAATCAAAAATAGGATTGGGCCTAGGATTGAGCCTTGCGGCACACCTACTTGAAGATATGAAAGTTTGGATGTGAATTGCTCCCTCAGCCCGCCGGGATGAGTGAAATCTATTATGGTTCGATGAGATCTGTTTGTAAGGTAGGAAGTAAACCAATTTAAGACTGTGCCTTTGATTCCAAGATTCTCAAGTTTATTTAAAAGGATTTTGTGATTGACAGTATCAAATGCCTTGGAGAGATCGATGAAGCAGCCAATGGCCGCATCACCATCCTCCAAGGCATCGACACACTTATTTACAAAATTGATTAGGGCGAGTTTGGTTGACTTCCTTTTCTGGTAACCAAATTGGTTAGCAAAAAGCAGGTTATTAGAATCTAAATAGGTAATCAGTCTGTCGCAAACCACCTTCTCTATGATTTTAGAGATAGACGGTAGGTGAGAGATTGGACGGTAGTTCTCCGGAAGACTTGGATCGCCTTTTTTGTAAAGCGGCTTAATAAGAGCCATTTTGGCATCATCGGGAAATTTCCCAGTAACAAGAGAACAATTGACAAGATCTAACAAAGGGGCTTTGAGAGATGAGTAACATAATTTAATAATATTCATCGAAATTCCATCATTGCCAGCAGATTTTTTACTAGGCATTTCGTTAACCAATTTAGTAAGTTCTCGGTCAGAAACCAGTTTAAAATTGGAGAAGTTTAAATAACTAACAGTATTAGATACAGAATTGGATTCACAAAAATCAGATTTGGAAGAAAGTGAGAAAAAATCATTAAATAAATTACTAACTGACACAGGATCGGATTCTACATGACCATCACTATTGAGAGAAATGTTTTTTGATATGTCACTATTTTTATTCCTGGATTGGTTAATGAAATTCCATGCAGTCTTAGAAGGGTTTCTTGAAGAATCTATTTCACTGATGACAAAGTTGGATTTAGCTACAAGAATTTTTTTCCTATAGTCCTTCTTTTTCAAGTTATACTCATGTCTCAAATATGGATCACGGGTGTTTACCCAGTCAGAATACAAAAGCAAAAGTTCCTGCTTAAGAGCCATTATCTCATCAGTAAGCCATTTCTTATTCTTAACACTACTTAATTTAAATGTCTTAGTAGGACAGGCTACCTCGATGTAATGTTTAATAGTATCAATAAAAATACCATATTTGCTGTTAACAGTAATAGCGTGAAAGACTTTGTTCCATTGTTCATTACCTAACCTAAAAACAAGTTCTTTAAGATTTTGATCATTGAAATCCCTACCCCTAACACTAACATTACCTAACCTAGTCACAGTACCACACAGCGGTGTCTCAAGCAAAACTGCACAGTGATCAGAGACCACAGCTTCAACAACGAAAGAAGTACAATCAGATAAATTAGTAAAAAATATATCCAAGCAGCTCTCTGAATGTTCTGTGAACCTTGTAGGACTGAAATTCACCTGCTTTAAACCAAAACAATTTACAATGTTTGAAAAAGTTTCATACTCAACTGGATAAGTATTAGAATCAATATTGAAATCTCCTGCTAGAATGATATTTCTTGAGTTAAAAACTATCGATTTAAGATAGAGTTCTAAATGGTGAAAAAAGGACTCGAAATTGCTTCTGTATGGTGGCCTATAAACGGAAGCCACAATAGTGAAAATATCCGAGACAAAAAATCTACAATCGGTAACTTCAAAAATTGATTCAACTGAAAATTGTGTTGTAATATTTCTAACCCCTAGATCAAGGTCTTTCCTAGAGAAAATAGCAACTCCTCCACTTAAAGAGTCATCACGACAGAAATAATTCTGTAGATAGAAATTATCTAGAGCAAAATTGGACATCGAGCATTCATCTAATCCATGTTCAGAAACTAGGAAAAAATCGCACTTAGTTTCATCCAGAAAAACTTCGATCGCTTCTTTCTTTTTATGAATCGCTCTTTGAACATTCAGAAGCGCAAACTTTAATGAGGAGTTAGGTTGAGTGCACTCTAACAGTGGTTGGAAAACATGCTCGAATGTAGGCCTAGGCCTACTTAATTCTAACGTGGCGTGAGATACCGCTGTACATTGGAAAGAGTTGTGGTACGAGTCTACATTGATAAAAAATTCTTAGGCCTAAATATGACATTGTTACATAAAAAGTTTGAAATTATCCTACTCACCAGAAGTTTACCTTTCTTATTCAAATGCAAGCCATGCAACGTGTAATGCATTCGATAGAGCGCAAAGTTGATTTCAAGATAATGCCAGCCTAACTTAACACATAGAGCCTTAAGTCTACGATTTTGTTCTTGGATGTCTTTATTGAGGTTCACATTGTCGTATCGGCAGGGAGTCTCCACAATCACAGTTCGGTCCGGAGTTAGCTTAGGTGCAACTTTTTCTAGCAAGTCCATGGATTTATCTACAGATTCTATCGAGGAGTCGTTAACACCACCAAACAATATGTTCACAGTCCCATTATCTAGCCTAGGTCTGAGAGTAGGAGAAAGTTTATCAACATAAGCATACATAGGTGCACCAGGACAAAATTCAGATATAACACTTAAGTTAGACATAGGCTCAACTACATTGACATCATTAGCAATAAGGGACCTAAGTCCCCTCACATGACTATCCCCAATCAAATTAACGTATTCAATACAAGAATTAGGCTCTACAGTATCGATCAGCTCACAATCATCCTTGGTCGTGACAGCCACAGGAAGCGGGCACTCGACTAGAGAAGAGGCAGGCCCAAGTTCAACATTGGTTCCCTGAGATTTAAAATCATTCAGATCTGATTCCAAATATTTTACTTTAAGCTTTAGAGACTTATTCTCCTCAAACAATAAAAAATTTAAATCTCTTATTTCTCTAATTTCATCAGTCAGCTTACTAATTAAATCTAGATTCTCCTTTGCTTTATCAACACAAGTTGGACACACCCAGGTGTCGTTTTTCCTGATCAGTTTAAAAATTGTCTTTTTCAACCTGCTGCACTCCTTCCAGGAATGAACCCACATCCCGCAAACGTCACATTGAATCGAATCATGATCTTTGTCTACAATTACATGGCTACATTGATTACACAATGAATCCAATACTGATTGGCTAGATACGTCTAAAGGCATTTTCTCAAACAAAAGGTCAAAATACTCACAGCCAAATGTGTTCAGGTTAATTAGGCCTAGGAAGGTCAAAATAGGAAAGCATAAGACATCAGGTTATGAGGCAGGAGGCCACCGGCAAGGTTAGGTTTTAAGGGTTACAAAAGGAAAAATGGACAAAAAGAATGAAATAGGTACTGTGATAAGTGATGAACAGGATTGTGTTTAGGTGTAAAAGGATGCATAAACATTAGTTCCAATATATGAAGATCATCACAGGTGAATCTTGAAATGTAGGTTAATAGGAGCAGCGAAAGCACAAGATCGATATTATCAAAAAACTGTTGAGAAAACTATTGATTATTGTCACTACACTTCACAACTAAGTTAAAAACTCATATTTAGATTAAATATCTAAAAGAAAGTGACTCAATATTAAGATTAAACTTGATAAATATGAGAACTACAGAAAAGCCAAACCGGTAGCCGCCATACCTGAACCGGAAGTCAAACCGGTCATCATTACTGTTTGCCCGCTAAGAGCGCTCCAAGGTCTATTCAGATGTCTTAAAGTACCAAACACAATCACGGTACATGTCATAACTCAAAATTACTCAAATTTAGAATTATAATGACGAAACTTAAAGTAGCCTAACTCAAAACTTATTACAGTAACTATTCTTAAGAAATAACTTAACGCATCAAATGTCAGCAATAAACCTATTCGCAAAATTGCCGTAGACCTACGCCTTTGTAGATTACTGACAGCGCCCCAAGTAGCAATCCAGAAAACTATGTTCACGAAAATGCTGTAATGTACTGTTTAGGCATTATGATTCCTTCAATTATTGTGATTCCAAATGCGTACAGTAATCTATTATGTTTGCATTTTACTTTTAGAAGGCGCATTTCCCCCGTGAACTCGCTAAAATCATGTTTTTACCGTAATTTTAATTTTTGAATTTCTTGGAAGGACCGGTCCAGATAATCCGGGATCCGGATAATGTGGGGTCCGGATAATCCGAGGTGTACTGTATGTTAATTTTTGAATCTTTTTAGCTTGTTTTCAATAATGGTAACTTCAACATTTTTCAAGGTAATCAACTTTGAAAAGAAAAAATGGCTGCCATTTTAAATGGTGCTAAGTAGAAACTTGATTCTCCACACAAAAATAAGACCTATTAGTCGTCATACATGTACCGTGATTGTGTTTGGTACTTTAAGACATCTGAATAGACCTTGGAGCGCTCTTAGCGGGCAAACAGTAACAGTAGACCAACTTTAGAAGATAAGACAGACTATTGAGGAATGGAGGGCGGGGCTCTGCATTGCTACATAAGTCGTATTTGGAATGTTTTATTTGAACCTCTACAAAATAATCATTTAATAGTATTTACAAAATCCCAATGAGAAAAAATGTTTGACATTAATCTTTAGCCAAACAAATTATCGCTTAACTATACATACTTCATCTGGCCAATGGGGGGGGGGGGGCAGCCACATTGTCATTTTGTGGTAGAAAATATTAAGGTTGTCCTTATATCAAATCTCAATAGATTCGAGTTGACACATGTAATTGTTATATCTTGTAGAATGGTTCTTTTTCCTTCTTTCATGATTAGTATTTCTTTTTCAGAGACTCTCCAGTTCTACAAAGCACTCAACACAATTGGCTCCGATTTCACTTTGATGGCAAAACTGTTTCCAAAGCGATCCAGACACGAGCTGAAGTTAAAATTTAAGAAGGAAGAGAAGACGAACATGAAATTGGTAGATTTAGCAATGACTGCTCCAACCGATTTTGATTTCAGCAGTTTAGAAGAAGAAATGAGTAAGTTTTTTAACATTATGTGGAAGTCTACAAGACCTCCGTCCTACAAATTTTGCAGTCCACTTAAAAATAACTTGTTTTTTGCAATATTTAAAATGCATTACTGCATCTACAATTTTAGTGCCGATGGGGGAGGACAACCCTACTAGTTCAAGAAGTAAATAAATAAATAAATAAATCTTTATTTGTCGTACGGATACATTACATATCATTGACAATGTCAAAATAGCAGTAAAAAAAACCTTGTCAAAGGCTCCTATTGCTAAAAAGAGAACTATTCTAACAAAATTTATACAATTCAATAATAGGTTGTGATGAAAAAAAATTAAAATCAAAATCCAAAGCAGCAGGGCACAGTAAAAAAATAGAAGAGAGAGAAAAAAATATCATATTAAAACAATATGTTTCCACTGTTCAGGAAGTCGTCCAGGTTATGAAAAGGGTTTTCCAGAAGCCAATTGTAGAACAGAGATAGGCTAGAAATTTTTTTCCAGGATAAGTATTGATGGATTCTTTTAGAACATTGTATATTTTTACTGATAAAATAATATGACTATTACTGGTTTTACTAAGACGGTGGGATTCTATCATTGCATTATTTTTAAATCGAGTATTGTGTCCATGATTGTTAAATTTTAAATATTCTGGATTTTTTAGAATATAATTAATGAAATCAAAAATAAATAAATTTACTACTGTTTGAATCTGCCAATCAATGAAAAGAGGTTTACAGTGTTCTCTTGGGTTAGACCCATTCATGGAAGTGTCCTGAAAGAAATTAACTGGTAGATAGATACAATTATTATTTAGTTAGTTTCTCCTCTTTTTGGTGTTTCTGATTTTTATATTTCATAGTGTTATATTTTATAACTACTCGTATCCTCTAAGATTCCAATAATAAGGGTCCTTCCAAGGTACTGTTTTTCCTTCCTTTCACCTGTAGGTACTGTGCTAGTAAAGGGTGTCTACCAGTTAGGGATTTGGGAAAAGTCAGGAAATTGATGGGGGAATTTGTTAGCATCACTAATCTTGTATGCCGAAACCGTAAGGGAGCATCATTGATAAAAAAACGAACCCAGATCAGATTCCTGAATGTTTTGTAAATCTGTTTTAATGGAATGAAATAATTTTGATTACATTTTTTATGATCACTATTTTTAATAGTTTTTAGAGCAGGGTTTTTTTTGTCTAACCTTAAGACAGTTTTCAAATAATATTTGTTTTGTTACGGTACATATTTTTTTAGCTTTGGATTTAGTTTAACCAGTCAATGATTTAACTTACTTGGCTTTTTCTGCATTAGAATAATACCTGATGATGCTTATGTCCTGGATACAATTGAATAGCTATTGTCTCAAGGAAGTAGACATGCATCTTATATACTGTACAGCACTTTGAAGATTATTTGATTAAGTGTTATCTAGAGCAGGCGTAAACCTTTGTTTTTGTTGATGCCTGCGTTGCCACAGTAGGATTTAAATTATTGTCTTCATTGTGGAAAAATACATACGAAATTAAGTTAATTCTTATGTTTTTTATGGTTTCATGAACCGAGTATACCAATGACGGCTGTATACAAGGAAAATCCAATCATAAAATGGTAAAAGCATTAAATCTGAATTTCTCGCCTAATGCATGCAGCCTTTACTTAGATCTTTCACCCATTCTTTGCTAATGATGACTGAGTTTTTGAATAAACGCTAGAGGTGGCGACAAATCCTGTTCAACTCATTCATCCCTTTTATGTTGGGATTGAATTTCTTATGTAATGCTTTTTAAAGTGATTTTTATCAACATCAATGCATTTTATTCTTGAAACCACCAATAAACGTAGACTTTATCTCTCTTCATAGCTCTTTTGACGGTAATTTAAATTTTACTGTGACATCACAATCAACATTGAAGACAAAGGATACTGACTGACTGTTCCTGACAAAACTTGATAAAATAGGCTTTGAAATTACATAAGTAAAATGTGCACTTCCAAGCTACCTTTTTTGAGTAAAAGCTAATTAAATGCTTCCAGGACTTGGGAACACACGGTATATTAATTTGGTAATATGATACAATGAAATAATTAAAAATATTCATTTTTGTAACTGTTGCAAGGTGTTAGTATTTTCCCGGTGACTCGGGTAATACTGGCAATGACTAGGGGTAATGCTGACATAGGTTAAAAGTGATAAAAAATATTTAGAAATCTATTTATTGTTACATACACAAAGTTTAAGTCATAATACACATCGAAGTATAAGTATAAAAGTATCTTCCATTAGTTGAACGTTTCCTAATTAGTATAAGAATTATTTTCTCAATGAAAAACACCAGACTAACCTCTTGAGCCAATTCATATCTACTTTCAAATAAAGTAAGTTTTTAGTTTAACGTTGGCTATTGATGGCTCATAAATGAGCCGTAGTGATTTGTATTTTATATACCAGCTGTCAAATCATTGGTCCGTTACTGTAGACCATGCATCATTCATGTTTTTCTTACCCACAGACCAAAACTGGATGTATTGTGCGTAGTTAGTGCACCTGTAGAATTGCTAAAAATTTCCCTACAACCAGACCGCGTGAATAATTTAATCCCCGAACTCTCCTGCAGACCAACATATTAAATTCAAATTGAAAATATAGACCGATGAGAAGGTATAATCAATTCAAATACAATATGACAGCGGTTCGAAAAGGATCCATCAGTCTATATGGCTCGGTATGGCTCCTTTATGCACCAACGGTCTGTAGCGAGGAAATACCCTGGCTCATGAAGGAGCCGTCGGTCTATTTTGTGAGTTCCCAAAATTGACGATCAGAAGCGTGTTAAGTCATACTACACATAAAAGATGTATCACTTTTGATTTTTGTGGACATTTGCCATCATTAATTAAAAAAAGTTAATTAGTGAAACTTGTTGTTCTAATAAAGCAAATATCCACAAAAATCAAAATCAAAATGTCTTGGTTATGTTGCCATCAAATCTTGGTCTTATCGAGGTGGACATTCTCACTCCCATGGCAGCTGTAAAATATTTTTGCCGTCTTGCAGTCGGCAAATGTTGGTAAAATCATGGCAGAAAGTCATACTGTAACCAATCACTTTGTATATGTGGACAAATCTTTCAGTTATATTAGGGCAGACGTGGAATGCAAATCTTGTTGTCTTTTCTAATATACTGATTAACAAAGAAGGTGCTCAAGTACCTATTTGTTTTTGGAGGCAACACAGTCATGTTTTCACCAGTCAGAAATTTCTTTGAAATAATCAAGATAAAGTTAGGAATTTCTTATGTGGAATCTGAGAGACACCCTGTCATAGTCCTGCGCAACCTTTGATATACTCCCCTTGAACTATTTTGTGAGATAAGGTTCTAAAACCTTTTTCTTACGATCAAAATAAGGAATGATGCATATTTGTAAGAAAATTTCCTTTCTTGACATTTCAGATTTTTATTATGAATGTATGTTTTTATGACTTCTGCTTACACCCATAAAACAAAGGGTATGGTTAGTAAACAAGGAGCAGCACATTATGCAAATTTTCTGAATCAACATATTGGAGTAAAGTTATGTAGTATGTATCTTATCCTTTCAATTTTCCATCCAGAAATATTGTATTGTTCCAGGACATGAAAATGAAGAAATAGCGAGGCTGGAAGAAGAAAAGAGGTTGGCTGCTGAGGCTGCAAGAAAGGCGAGAGCTATAAAAAAAGAGGCCAAAGAAAAAAGCAAAGGGTATCCCAAAATGATGAAAACCAAGTGTAAGGAAATTCACCATGGTAATCTAACTTATTTACAACTGTGGCTTAAAAACTACATTTGGTTGCCAACATTCATCTAGTACTGTTTTCTCGAGACAGCTTTCTTTGCCTTTGTATAAAGAACAAATTTTTCCAGTTTAGTTGGGTATTGACACTTAATTTAACATCCGTGAGAAGTTTCGATTTGTTCAGGATTTGAGCTCTGGGGTTTTAAGTGGATCTTGAATCTGGCTGATGAACAAGTTACTTTTTCATGAGTGACCATTAGCTTACCAATGTAATAAACATAAATGTATCAGAGTGATGATATCCTTTCCAACAAACTGTCTCTTCTCTTCTCATGTCTTCTGCCATCTCCAGTCCTGTTCCAAGTTTTCTCACATTTTTTTTTATTGGTATATTCAACAAAGTCTTGATCTTCCCAATGGTCGTTTACCAATGGATATATATATATATATATATATATATATATATATATGATTAAAACCAGCTTCATCATGCTTCAACATATTAGATTCAACATATTAGATATAGCCCAGCCATCTTGAACATTCGCTTTTTATTTTTGCGATTACATTGAGCTCTCTATTTTTTCTTACATCTCAAATAGGTTCATAGATTTTCCCTTTCATAATGTTTTTTTTCAACTTGACCGATGACAGCCAGGGTGCCGATCCCCCCCAAGAGCTATGATGCCAATCCCCCCCAAAAATTCCCAGTAGTTACCAAATATCCCTCCCATCGTAAATGTCTCCCCTTAAATATCGTACGACATACACATGTACGATATCCTATTTTAGTACACAATATCAAAAATAATATGTATTTATTAAAGTTACATCACCTGCAAATTATAGACATATTTTCGACCAAAAATCAGCCAAAATTTCAAAGAATTAGATAATTACCGTATAAGTATTCTTGATTTCACTTGCATTTCTCGCGTAACGATCCTTTTAAATTTGTTTTTGTTCACACTAATAAATGCCTTTATAGGAACTTAAATTCCCTACCTTTCCCAGTTAAGGAAATTAAAATTCTCCATTTTCGTGGGTTAGTTTTTTCAGTTTGGTTATGTTTGGAAATTTAGTGGAACAGTTAATTAGGAATTGTTTTCCTCTTTTCCTAGGCGGAATTACGTAATTTTATTATGAAAAATATAGAATTATAAAGTTATTAGTACTGCTTTTTTTAGTTGAAGTTTTTGAAGTGTTACAAATTTTACATCCCTCTCCTGAATATGTAATGCCACTTTTCAACACCCACAAAACCCCTAGAAATAATCTTTAAAACCTTAATGCGATGGTGGGGAGGAATAATTAATTAGTTTTGCTATACCTATTATTTTTTACAACCAATTAAGTTTTTGCCGTCTTCCCATTTGTACTTTCCCCTTAACTTTTGAAACATCAAGGCTATATAAGGGGGAATAATAAATTTTGCTATTATAAAATAGATGATTGATTGAATTTTTACTGTTACCAGTTTTACATTTCCTCCCTAAAAAGTAAATGTACATTTCAACGTACTTCCTCCTAAAAAAATTTAAAACAATATTGGGGGGTAACTAGTTTTGCTGTTGTTGTATGTTGTTTTAATCCCTATTTCTACATTTGAAATAATGATTTTTTACTAATTTAAATATCATAGTAATTAATTTATTTTTGATGACTTATTGATAGTAAACTTAGTATGTTTCAGTTGTACCTATAGCTAACAAAATCATCTTTAAAAAAATTCCACCCCAAACGTTGTATGACGCATTTGGCGTCATTGTCCCCCCCTGCAGGCACCCCTGATGACAGCTCAAAATGTTTTTGTTATTTAGCATTATAAAAATCAGAGTTGTTTTTACTTATCCAGAGATTAACCGCTAACATGTTCCATGTTGATGATGAAGTCATTGTTTATTATTTTCAATATAATAACGGCATTGTCTTGCTGGTGAAGTGGTCAATGAAACGGTTCATTAATGAACCTGATATTTCAAATATGTGGAAAGTATAAAATATATGAAAAGTGCACATTGAAACTGTACTGTAAATTTATGAGGTTTGAATTTTTAAATCAATGTAAATTGAACTTCATTTATTAATTAATGCAAAAGCTGATCTTGATCTAGAGATCTAGAGACTTGGCGGTGAAACTGCATCTATATAATGAAAGAGTTTTATTACTAAACTCTATCTCGATAATGTCTTATCAATTTAAAAAAAAGTAATTAAAAACATTTGAGATTGGCTCCTACAAAGCAAAGCTTGAGTTTGGGGACTGAGTCAAATCAACAGACTACACATTCACACGCCTTCAATAGATTCTTTAATTTTTTTTCATCTTCAAGTTTTTATACAATTTTATTAAATGTACAGGAATTATAAAGCAAGAGGCGAACAAGGGCAGAACTTTTATAACTAGGCACTTGACAAAACAAAGACCTCAATACAAGTGCACTTTCCAAGTCCTCTTGTAATTGTAATGACACGTTACATGTTAATCCTCAATCAAAAATTTCACAACAATTAAATTTCACAAACAATTAATTTTAAAAATGTTTTAAAATTAATTGTTGAAGTTGATTTTGTTGTAAATTAATTTTATTACTGAATTAAAATATTATACTGGAATGAATTTTATGTTAATTATACTTACTGGTTGTTTTCTTATAATTCTAATCATTTCAATAATCTAGCTTCATTTCATAATCTATAGATTTATTAATAAATAGTTGTAAAAATTTATAGGTCAGTACCTACCAACTTATCTACTACAGGTTTAAAAACAGTCAAGTAAACGAGTAAAGAATTAAATTTGTAAAGATCAACAGGAATATTGCATGAATGTACACTCTGGACGTGTCTGAAAACCCAACAAAATTATCTTATTCCGAATTTTCTGGGGAAGGACTCCCGGACTCCCCCCTCATTACCTCACAATTTTAACTTTACTGTATATTTCACACGATTTGAATGCCTCCTAAGCTAAGTAAAATAAAATATGCACATTTATTATGTATTTATTATTTAGAAATGTGCATCTTGTAAATTAAGTGGCCCTTAGATCCCTTTGGCATTGTAGTATATTCGTTAAAATGATGTAATATGGCGCTTAGGCTAGTAATAGAATTGCTTTGGCACTGAGAAAGCTGTCTCTGACATACCTTTGAAAATACCCTGCTGTTTATTTGGCAAGTTTGGCTGGGTGCTCCTTGTTTTATTGCAAAAAAATAAAAAATAAACTAATTTGTCCCTTAGGTCACTTGGTGCCAAGCGCTAGTAATTTAAATGTCTGCTAATTTTAACGAATTTTTCTAGATGCTGCATTTAGAAATTTTGAAGAAGAAGAAATAGAAAAAATGAAGACATGTCCTGGTCCAAAAAAGACAAAAAGGAAGAAAAGAGTTGTCAAGAAGAAGCGCCCAGAGATATTAGTAGTGAGTTCTTCCGATGAAGAAGATATACCGCTGAGAATCGATCTTGATTCTGATGAAGCTGATCTAGATGAAAGTGAAATGAAATTGTTGAATATGATCAGGGAAAAAACACGACCAGGAATAAGAAAAGGGCGTAGGATGAAGCAGACAAAGAAACTTGAAGAATATGAAGAAATCAATGAAACTCTGAAAAGAAAACTTGAAGAAATAGACTCGGATTTGAGTGATGGATATACTCCAAATGGACCAGGTGCCGATATGTTATTTGGAAGTCCTATGAGGGATCCGCTACCGAGCCAAGAAGATGAAGAAAGTCAGTGGAGCATGGAAGTTACTGCAGCCTCTAGTGTAAATGAAACAGTTTTGTTGAGTAATGTGAAAGATGTTAAACAGCTATCCAGACTCAGTTCTCTAAAGGGTATAATAGATTTGGATCAGTCTTTTCCTGCAGGGGCAGGTACGCAAGAAGCCATGCAAGAAAGTGAACATCGGTCAGGCTCCGTTTTGAATAGAAACCTTATAACTGAAAGTATCCAAATAATTGATCAGTTAACATCTAATGAACAATTAAATGTAAATAGTCAAAACATCACTCCAGATAACACTAATGCTAATAGAGAACAATCAGAACTACCTCAAGAATCAATTGAAAACCAAATCCCACTCCCAAGTTTTGGGTCAGTTAGTTCACGCCCTCCTGTTGTTTACCAATCACGATGTTCCCCCGATAGGTGTGATAAAAATAATTCTAAATTATATGAAAAAAGTGTTTCTTTAACTATTTCTCAAGATACAGATGAGCATTCAAATCACATAAAGGATATTAGTCTTCCTTATTCCACCAATAATGCAGAAGAATGTATTCTTGGTGAATAGTATTCATTGTCGAAAGAAATACTCTTGTTATACTGTGATAGTAGCTATAGTTTTATTTTTTGTGATTCCATTTGTCAAATGGACTACCAGTATATTTTATATTAGTCTTTCTTTGCCTATGACACAAGTTATTTTATATTATGTTCTGAATATTTTTAATGCACTTATCATTGTAATATCAACAATAAATTCAATTACCAATCATTTCAGTTTTACATTATTTTTCGTAACACTTTCCATCACTTAAAAAAAGTTTGTTAGTGTAAAGCCTGCCCAAGTCAACATTGTCAATCTCCAATCAGGGACGTAGCCAAGGGGAGGGGAGTCTGGGGTCTGGAAAATATTTGCTGTGAAATATTTTATGAATATAATACTGAAGTTTACGCATCACAAATCATGGTACTTTGGTATTATACGGAGGCCACCCTCATACAGCGCGCTGCAGCGGTTATGTTAGGTTAGGTTATCATAAATACGTTAGTAGTAGAACTGTCCTCATTTCGTTACGAATCAAATGATACCAGATGAGCCATACCTTCGCCCGTCAAATCCCCTCCAAGTAGGTCTATGTCGGGTTGTTGTCCGGAGTGTGTGCATCACTTGCCTACAGGATTTGGCGGGCGAAAGTATGGCTCATCCAGTATGGTTTGATTTGTAACAAAACGAGGAAATTCCTACTAACATATTTATGATAACCTAACCTAACATAACCGCCGCAGCACACTGTATAAGGGTGGCGATCGAATGTTGCCGCTAGCGGCGGTGACGCTTTACCTCGCCAACATCGCTGCCTTCTAAGAGGCTAAAGTATGTTCTCTCCAAATATGTAGTTATTTTTGGTATCCAGTTAAAAACCTCTCTAAAAAGAGTGGCCTCCGTATAATACCAAAGTACCCAAATCATACCAACTGCTTTTTTTTCATAGTGCAGTTCAAACTACTGACCATTATCTTCATTACCCACTTTTTCCAAAATTTGTGAAAGAGCAGCCTTCAATCAATTAGTCGATTACCTTGAAACTAACACTTTGCATGAACAGGATTATCATGGCTTCAGACCAAAAGATCAGTAATAACAGCAGGAACTCATTGTTATGTTCAGTAGTATACTCTGTAGATAAAGGTGAAAAACCCGTAGGAATTTTCTTGGACTTAAACAGAGCCTTTGACAGTGTTTCCCATGACATTCTATTGAATAAACTTGAAAGACTGGATATTTTTGGAAATTCTTTGGATTAGCTTAGGTGTTGACTTAGGTCATACTTTCATTAACAGTGCCTTCAATCCTAAGCGTAATGCGAAATAATTAGATTAGTTTTCAAGCAAAATTAACAAATAAATTATGAAACAGCAGGAAAGTAGAACTTTTCCTACTTTCCACTAAAAAGAAGGACAACTTGGAGGCCTGAATTGTTTACCCATAAAATGGATGGTTTACCTTTCTTAATATCATAAAAAGTCTTCTTAGGACGTGGCTCACTATTGTAGTTTGAATTGTTTCTTAAGAGCAAAACATCCTATTTTTTTCAAGAATATAAATTTACTTTTTTATCCAAGTTCTACAACTAAATTTACAAAACTAATAAAGATATTGGAATTATAGGTGGTAATTAAAACTCTCATTCATAAACCACATTTATTTATATTGAGCAAATATCTGTATTTGCACGATCACGCCAAAACCAGATATTGCTGCTCGTTTATTTACACGTTACCTAGTAGTTTACATGTCAGGGTGTAACAAATTCAACATTATAAATATTATATTAGACAAAACATACAACAAGTCGAACAATATAGAGGAGGTAACATGTATAAATTCAGTACCTGCTTCGGCAGTAACATCCTGGTCAAAATGGTCCAAACTTGAATGAACCATTTTATCTATCATATAATAAACAATATCTAGAAGTCCTAAAAAGCATTTCACCAAAAAAACTATCTTCCTTGATTTCTTTACACAATCACTGGGGAAATTATGAACAAATAAAATGTAAACAATAATAGAGCGTTAACAAAAGTTAAGTTACATGGATAAGTTTATGGTTTAAATTTAAAAAAAAATGTGTTTATAATAAGTGATCTTTTAGGATATAACTTACACAAAAAGGAAAACTTATAACAGTTTGCTAAAAATAATTAGGAGATGGTTAGTATTCATAAATACAGTCAACTCCCGATCAAGATTAAAGCCTCTTTCAATAAATTGAGTCAAACACATTGGGTGATAATTTAGTATCAGTGGTCAATCAGTAACACAATTTATTATTTAACTAAATAAACCAGAAGAGTGTTCCTTATTTCCATGAAAACCATACAAAAGAACAATATTCCATCAACTGAAATGGGAAAGGATGTCAGGTAACAAGAAGTATTGTGGAAAAGAAAGTCACGATTCCGAAATTGAAGATTTACATGTTGAACAAGATGAAGGAAATAAGAATTAATTTTCTGTAGAGCTAGAAGTACTAAGAATTAAGGCATATTGTAAAGGGGC
The DNA here is from genome assembly GCA_035578135.1 of Flexamia atlantica. NCBI lineage: Eukaryota > Metazoa > Arthropoda > Insecta > Hemiptera > Cicadellidae > Flexamia > Flexamia atlantica. Next base: position 34,487,135 of record JAQJVK010000009.1, on the reverse strand, counting down.
GGACTGTAATCTTAATTGTATCACGAGCTCAACGTTCGGGCCACAACAGTTACACAACGGACAGATGGTGATTCTTATACATTGTTTTTTGCCTCTTTTCCAAATATTTTCTAAATAAAGTTTTTACAACCATTAATATCAAAATGAGATTAAAATTTTGTTCATTAATAAAATATTAAATTATTTTTATACTTTCTGACATTATAACATAATAAAAACTCATATAAACTCAATCAAATGAAATACTACCAGCTTTATGCTTAGTTCTGTGGAGTGTCTAGATCCCTCCCTCGCTCCTCCATCACTCCCCTTGTAGTCTCCTCTCTCGCTCCTCCATCACTCCCCTCGTAGTCTCCTCTCTCGCTCCTCCATCACTCCCCTCGTAGTCTCCTCTCTCGCTCCTCCATCACTCCCCTCGTATCCCCTCCCTCACTCCTCCTTCTATCACTCCCCTCGTAGTCCCCTCCCTTGCTCCTCCTTCTATCACTCGCCTCATAGTCCTCTCCCTCGCTCCTTCTTCTATCACTCCCCTTGTAGTCCCCTCCCTCACTCCTCCTTCTATCACTCCCCTAGTAATCCCCTCTTTCTCTCACCCTTCATCAGTTCCTGAGTCATACTTTGTCGCAGCTCGCAGAGAACCGTAGTATGGTATGTATGTTTCCATTATAAAACTTTACATAGCCATACAAAAAATTGTTAAATTAGTCAATTCTTCTAAAGACATTAATAGTATTAAAATATTACATTAATAAAAAATCTTTGGCCAGCATGGTTTATCAGCAACTGATTAATCCACACTCAGATAATCAGGAGTTGACTGTAAGGTAATTTAAAAGCTGTAACAAGCTCAACAGAAATTATGTGATTAAGCATTTATGTCAACCGAGAATCAAGCCTCAAGCTAATACATGAGTACAATTAATTATTTCAGTTCCACATATTGCTTGTCTTTGTGCATTTATGAATTTTTCCAAAGAATATATCTCCTTCAAAAAGCTTTTAAAAAGAGTACTTTGGTTATAAAACAAACTAAAACTAAATGAAGGCTTCAATAAAAATGAACTTAACAAATTGTATACTTATATGTATTACTTTTATTGACACTATTGTCATGTACAATATTAATTACATACTTCTTACTCTACAGCGTATAATGACACGTTTTAAAATTTAATAATGAAGTGGAATGCGCACAAGACTAAGACAAATCTAAAAAATAAATCAAAATAAATAAAAAGCTATAAATATTACTATGAATACATATTTTCAAAATTTACAATTATCCACATAACTATTTGCATCCATGTATATATACACAAGATGAGTTGAAATACTAACAGAACATTGTGCATCTTTCACAGGCGCCTGCTTTCTTTGACAGAATCTGTCTCACTAGATGAACTGGCTCAGTAGGAACGAATGTTTGATTTTGAGAGTTTTGATTTGATAAAATAGATTGGTACTTTGGATTATTTGGGTTAGGAGTACTAACTACACCACAATTTCAAGCAAGTAAAGCTTAAGGTAAATTTTGATAGTATTCTATTTCTTGGATGTTAAAGTATAACAAAACTAACTTGTAATTAAGCTAACCTAGTCAGGGTTTACATTAAATGAGCAAACAAACAGATTGACGATAGATAGAATTCAATTTTTTTTGTTGCAAAGGCTTGCCACAAATAGTCTCTGACTCTGATCTTAAGAATTAATGTTCAGTCATCTATTAATGTGGGATAGGAAAATGTTGCCCCCACACCTAGAGACCTAATAATTTTGAAAATTATAACTCAGAATCAGCTATACAAACCCACCAAACACAAACAACTAACATCAAAATACTCAACTTTGTCTCACAATATACAGAGTTTAACAAAACAAATATTTACAAAATGTACATTCTTTGGAAAATAGGTCTAAGAACAAATAACATGAAATTTAATTTGTTTTGTTTCAATGTACCCAGTGTTTTTACAATAAACTATTATTTACACAAGAGGTTGTATTCACATGACTAAAAATATTTTATTTTAAACAAAATATGACAAATAATAAATGATAAACATTTAAATTTCAGAAACCCATGTATAAAGCACAAAAAAGCCTACAGGAACATACTTGACCACAGCACTTGAATTAAACGATGCTGGGGATATAACCCAATTTTAGCCGGTCTAATGCATCTATTGTAAAGAAACTGACCATAATATATGTATATCACCAGAATAACCTTAAAGAAATTGAACTTATTTACTGCGCCAAAATATTTATAAAGACTGAATAACATAAAAAAATTCAAGGGAATAAAATAAACTTGTATAATCACATGTTTATTCAAAGTTTTGGAAAGCTTAAATAATCTTGAACGTTACATTAAACATATTTTATGATTAGAGGAGCTAGAAACTGAAAAATTTGATTCACTCTAGCTTTGGATGATCAGGCACATGTTCCATAATCCAGTGACCATTAAAAGTTGCATTGTCAACCTGGGAAGTTAAAAAAAATTAACATTAGACCGATACTGCTATAGCGGCACATTCGGTAGCCAATCTCTCAGAAAAAGGTATTATCCACCATAGCAACACCAACTAACCATCAGCAAAGGGCGCATCAGGAAAACAAAACATTCATTATATACATATCTAACTAACTACTTATAACAATATTTACATAACATGATATGAACATCGAGAGCCTTGAAGCAAATTACAAAATACAAGTTACAAAATGTCGTTGAAGCTTGCATATGGTCAGGGGAGGGGGAGAATCAAAGCTTTATTTGACATAGTATTAATACATCAGCTGATAAAAATACTGGGCTAAACTTGTAATTTATAATTTGTCCTCAAGTAGGCCTAAAATGTAAAAGATGAAAGCAGTATTGTCGTGAAGGCAAACGTCACACAAAAGTGCAGCAAAAAGCCATCAAGTTGCTATACTTTACTAAAAGTCATTCTTATAACAAGAACAGCAGAGAACTTAAGAGGCAGTCACTTACTCGCTCGACCCTAATGTTTTGAGGCCAAAGCAAAACAGTTGCTTAATAGAATTATCAAATTAAAATTTGAAATCAAATATCTTGTATAAAACAGAATAAATAATTTCAAACTACCTGTCTTAAGCATTTTTGTATGTAAAAAAGGATCTTTAAAATCGTTGATTATAATTTTTTTTACAAGAAATATGTGGGTACCCAACAGTGAGAAAAAGTTGAAACTATAAACTCTAGTTTTATTACATTTTTTTAAGTTATTACTACTACACTATAAAAACTTTCATTAAAATAAATAGGCACATTAGGGTATTTTGCTTCTTTTTAAAGGTTTACAAAGTTTAAGAAGAAGGGTCTCTATTACTAGGAAATGCAGGATTTTTTTAACGTTGGTTTATCATTATGACAAATGGTAATCAATTCTTTCCGCATTTTTTAAATCAACCATATTGAAGTTTTTTTCAAATAGTTAGACGATCTTAAATCTAAATCAGTACCATTGTCACTAAAAATAATATCGTTCACATTTGATGGCACATGTTTTCATAAAAACTGAGGTTGGATTATCTCACAATATTGCTGGAAGATTAAAATTAACCATAAACATTTTTGAACTCAAAAATAACAATGAAAACACTACCAATGGTCTCAAAAACTTCTGTTTGCTGAAGAACATTCATTACATAAAGCAAAGTTGTAAAAAATCTCTACAAGGTTATTGAGTTTTACAATAATTGTTTCACTAGAAACAGTTCACTTCCAGGCGAAAATGTAGAAATTCTCTAACCTGAAAGGGAAACTCGGCCAAGTCCGAAGCCGAGTTAGGACTTGGATTGTCAGGAGAGAATTTTTGAAAAAGGTCCAGTTCGCTTCTTCTCTTTCTTGCTCAAAGCCAATGCAAGTTCAAGATCGGCCTTTTCTTTTTCCGCATTGTAACTCTGCAGCTTCTTTCGCCTCTCCTCTTCCTTGAGACTCTCTGCGGCCGCCCAAGCGAGCTGTTGGTCTTCCGACGGAAGGGGCGAAGGTGTAGTTTTACCGTTGGGCGTGATTTTGCCATTGAAAGTGTCTTTGCTGATGGTCGGAGTCATTTTACCATTGACGGGCATTTCTTTTCCTCCGGGTTTTTCAATGGGGATTTCCATTCCGAACGGGTCCAGCTTGACCGTGCTGTCGGAGGCCGGGGCGGGAGCAGGACCATCGTCATCATCGAACGGATCTGCGATGTTGAATGGATCTTCGTAGCGGTAATCTCGGAATGGATCCTCTGTGAAGTCCAGCTTGGGCACAGGCGGCGCCGGCGCGGAGGGGACTGCTTTCACCGTGCTCTCCGAGAACTAAACAGGGCAGAAGAACAGGGTAGGAAGAGGGAAGGGGTAAAAAACATTATAAAACTTAAAAAAATTAAGGCTTAAGTTGTACAGAAATTATAAAATCATAGAACAAAAAATTAATGGGAAAGGAAGGGAAAGCAGAATACTTTGGTTAGACGCATGTTAGTAAGACACAAGCAGATAAATGTAAGCACTGTAAGGAGTAAAATAGTTAAAGGTTTGAAATGTATTTTCAAGAACAATTAGGGTAGTTCTACTTTAAAATTAAACCTGAAACTACTTTTACACAGAAGGATGTTAAGATACATACAAATTCCCCCATTGCAGCAGTCTTGCATGCTCAGCAAATTTCAAATGCGAAAGAACATATTTCAATCCATCATATAAAAATTTGATGTTTTTGTTATCTCCATAAGAATAACAGGGGGAATGAGTATGCAGGTTTGCTGCGACAGGTGTGACAAAACTGAGTGGTTTTAATTCAATCGTTAGTAGATTTGAACTATAAAAACCATATACTGAGTTTATCAAGATATATTAAGAAATAAGGAAGATACAGATTTTTTTATTTCCCATAAAGATAACATAGGGAATGAGTATGCAGGATTGCCGCCACAAAAATGGAAATATTGGGGATTTTAGACTGATATACATTAGACCTCATCTAGATGTAGCCATAAACCAAGTTGAATTAATGTACATGGAGAAATAAGCGAGATATAGAATTTTACTTATTTCCTTTAAGGTTAACATTGGGACAACATACTATGTTTATTACTTTCAATATCTCGGTAACCAATGGACATAGAGTAATGATTCAACGTACTAATTTGTTTATTTTTTCGAGCTGAATTCAATGGTGATAACAAAAATAGGATTATTTTTACTTTTCCATGCAAAAAACTCAAAAACCCTATTTTTGGAGGGGTTTATCCCCCCTTTACCCCTCTTGCCGGTGGTTCATTGGGCTGGTTTACAAACTCATCCAAGAGATTTCCACTTTACATGTCTGTACCAAATTTCATGAAGATCAGACCATTTTTACAGCTGATAACGTGCTAACAGATACATATATAGATATATACATATTTATTAAAAAATTAGAATAATTGACGTGTTTTGCTTCTGTGGGCCCCAAAACAAAAATTTATCTTGGTACTGGACTTTGGTCTTACCATGAGATCTACAGTAATAGCTTCTTCCCTACAGGGGAAATTCGCTAAAAAGGGGCTACATCACTTAAATATTGCCAGAACAAATTAATAAATTTACTTTTAGAATTTGGAATTTAGTAAACGATATTGAATGAAATATCAAACAAAATTCTTTCACATTCACTTAGTATTATATAAGAAGTCTGTACTGAATAGTATAAATTTTGTTTGGCAATGATGCAAAATAATGAAATATGATATGAAGCAGAATTTATTTTGCAGAAAAGCTTTTTGTGGGTATCCATTGTTCAGCTTTTCAAAGGCTGATGATGTGTCTCAAAATTACAAAAAATATGATGTTTTGTTCAAATATAAAGTTCACCAAAATTATAATAAATAGACCCAGGGTTAACCCTAGGTTAAACCTCTTTATTAGGTTCACCAAGTTAGGAGAAAGCGGCCCTAAACATGTTTATTTAAAGATTTTGATATGCATGAATGTTGATAAGTCAGTAACAGTTTAACATGCAGGTTTGTTAGTTTAACACGCAAGGTTGACATAACTTTGAAAGAAGCACAACTAAAGCTATTAATTACAGGCAGGCGTAATGAGGATTGTTGAGGAAACACTTAGACTTGTTTAGTTAATTACATACAAGGTACATTCAGAAAGTAAGTTCCGTTTGGGAGTAATCAACTTATCAATGCTTTTACAACATTTTTATTACAGTAGAGTCCCACAAACCCGGACTAATGTGGACCGAACAGTGTCCGGGTTTGTGAATATTCCGAGTTATCGGGAAATGAGTAAAAATAAGAAAAAATAAGAATAGTTTATGTTATTTCTATAAGAAATCATTTATTTATTGCATAGTAAAAAATGTAAAACTATATTAGTTACAAAAAAAACTTAAAGAAAAACTAAAACTGTCCTAAATGTGTCACACCGTGCTCTGTTCTTGAATCTCATCAATGCACTTTATTGCTCTGGCACGCTTTCCGAGTTATCCAGAATTCCGGGTTATCGAAGTCCGGGTTTGCGGGACTCTACTGTATATACATCTTAAAGAGCGTACCTTAAACTACTTTTCCACATAGTTCCCACAAATATTTAGGAACTTGTCATATCTAGGAAGAAGATTTTCAATTCGTTCTGAAAAGAACTCTGCCGCCTGAGCACGCAGCCACCTGCTGACTCCATCTTTTAGTTCATCATCATTCACAAACCAACAAAGGTTACAATAGTGTACAATGGTGTTCATGAAATTTGTAGGAAACACTCAGAGAGATCAGTAATTTTGAATTTCCTTTTTTCCCAAACTGTATCGTTGATTTTGGCAACGAGATCGTCAGTAACAACAGATGGTTGGCCACTCCTCTCTTTATCGTGGACATTAGTGCGACCATCTTTACAGTTCGGGAAAAAAGGAAATTTAAAATTACTGATCTCTCTGAGTGTTTCCCAGAAATTTCACCAACTCTTCTGTACACCATTATAACCTTTGTCGGTTTGTGAATGACGATGAACTTAAAGATGGCGTCAGCGGGTGGCTGCGTGCACAGGCGGCAGAATTATTTTCAGCACAAATTGAAAAGCTTCTCCCTAGATATGACAAGTGCCTAAATATTGTGGGAACTATGTAGAAAAGTAGTTTAAGGTATGCTCTTTAAGATGTATATAATAATAATGTTGTAAATGCATTGAGAACTTTTTAACTTTTTACTTCCAAATGGAACTTAATTTCTGAACGTACCTCGTATTTTAAGTTGAGATATAATGTAAATTATACTTCTAGGCTGCCTTTAAACTATGCCTCATTTTTACAGTTTCAGAGAACTAATATTTATGAAAGGAATTTGGAGAATTTACACTTTTAAGCAATGTGATTATTATTTAGTAGTACCCTGCTTGGTAGTTCATTATTTCCGCCCCTTTTTACTCCATGTCTCATTCTTATACTTTTTGCTGTTATAAAACAAATGACTGAACAGCTTTAGTTATGTTTATCTTTACACTCTTCATCGTTATTTTGTTTCAAATTTAGCAATTCATAAAAACCCCGTAAATAAAAAAATTTTATGTAATTAGATTTTGTCTGGCCAGGTAGCTTACATAGAACTTGTTTTTGGAAATTTTTTTATAATTGTACAAACTCACGAGCAACTAAGCAAACACTGCTCATATAAGGGTATAGGATTATTTAATTTTCTCTCATGTTGATAAGAAAGAAAATAACTGCTACATGATCAAGACAATCTAGAAATAAAAAGAATTAGCTCAAGAGGATCTCAGTTTTTTCAACGTAAAAAAAGTATAAAAAACATCAGTCATCCTCAAGTGTTCACTTTTAGCTTTAATTTACAACTCAAAATAATGATAGCAAAATTAATTTTTCTATTCACTACTGTTTTACTGAAAATGGCTCCACACACTAATAAATTTTAAGGCAGAATAAATTACAAACATTAAGTCTTTAATAGTCCAGAAAATAAGGGGTTGCTGTGCAAAAGGTTGGGTAGAGGTGATAAACTGGATATTTTTTTAGTGTAAACTCATAACATAAGATCCAAGTTTTCGACCTCGAAGAACCAGTGCACACCACTGTCTGGTAATTTATCAAATTTCCGAATATATTTTAAAAACTAAGCATCCTTCAGGAATATCTATATGTAAATCTTAAGACGACTAAAATCTCTACAATTTAAGTGCTTTTGCAGCTCAGTAACTTTGATGGATCCACAGAAATGGTAACTTCAAAGATAATATGCACAACCATCACCGGACGATAATATGCCAATGATGGCTTACCGGTTTACTGACACTATTGTATTTCTCCAAGAAATCTCAATAAAGAATAGTGACTATTGACTATTGGTGTGCATATTATTGGCCACAGTGGTCGGTCATAAATTGTGATTTTGCTCATTGATTCCTTTCTGAACTAATACAGATGTCGATGAACCTGATCTGAAAATATGATATTCTTAATAAAAATAAAAAAAGACAGTTGACAAAAGTCTGAGCTGAGTTTTTTAAATGACATTTCAAATACATAGTTAAAATTTTATGTAGCTTAAGAAATTAAGTTTGGGTGTTACTGTGATTCCCAAACACAGAGTTGTATACGTCAAATTTACATTTTAAAGCTTAAAGAACTAGTCTTTAAGGTTTTTACCTTGAAACTAAATTTATTTGGATTTTTACCGTACTTTAAAGTTTTGGTAGAGTTTCAGTCCTTTACTTTGAAATAAAATAAGAACTTAAAAATAAAATAAGAAAGCCCACAGTTTATAAAAATACAATGTAATATTTACTGATTATGCATGATAGTATTGTCAAAACAATAAATTTACTGTAGCAAACAACTAAACAATGACAATATTATTATTAATAAACAAAAACTTTATTTGCCATTTTTATAATTTTATTTTGCAATGTGTTTTTTTTTATGTTTGCTATTTTATTCATTGTATATAAGTTATTATTTTTTCACTTAAATTTATTTCTTGAAATTTGGTCAGTTGGTAACTAGTTCAAACATTTTTATTTAACATCATTTTTAAACTATTGCTATTATCGTTATAAATTAATTTGTGAACGAGCACTTCCCAAGGCTTTAGGGAAGACAAAAATCACATTCCGTCCTGTCCCGAATTTAAGAGGGAAGAAAAAATACTGCCCCGAACTGAAAATCCAATCACGTCCATCACTAACTACAATTAAATAAATATCTCCTTGCCTGGAATGAGCAATTTTGATTTGTATAAAGAACTTGACTTTTGGTGGTTTGCTCGTTAAACTGATTATAAAAGACCCATATTTTTTTACACTTTTATCAAAATGGGATTAGAGCATGGAGCCATTTGAAATAATAAAAAAACAGGATATCCTACCTGGGCAAGAAATCTAGCCCAGTCATGGGATTTTCTGGGGAAACTAAGTACAAGTTGGATGTGTTCTTCTGTGGGGATAATGTTGATTACACAACTGACAGGCAGGGAGGAAGAGTGGCAGCACTGGTACATGCAAAATAAATTTACAAAACATCAGCTGATATGATTTTTAGTTGGCGATACTGCATCAATTCCAGCGCATTAGCTGGTAGATTGTGACAAACGAAAATATTTTTTTTATTTACTTTCTGCAATGTCATTGCCTCCATAATACTATGTATCTGTTTAAAAATGGATTCTGGGTAATAAATTTGAATCTTTAGTCTTCAACATTCAAGTGGGTTAATATCCAGTCTTTCATAATAATGAAATCACTGATGGTATATTGCTTTCAAATTGTGTAAGCTAGAATATAAATTGAAAGAAGTATGAACAAACAGCAGTATAATTGAGTTTTTTAAATCAAAGATTTGTAGAGGGTTAACAGTAGCAGTAAAACGAAGGCCATTCTGATGCAAAGGCAACCACAATCATTCAGCTGAAGTTATAATTAAGGTGGGTAAAATGAAAAATTATACATTCCTATGTATTTACAAATTAAAGAAAATACAAAAGAAACTAGTTGAAAACCCCAGCTTTTGCTCAGGAGATTCTTTTCTTCTTATTGCAATATTTAGAACAACATATCCAAACAGACAGAGCGAAATAAAAATAACGAATTTGGCGATTGTATTTCAAACCAGTGGCGGTTCGTGCATAGGAGCACATGAGCACGTGAACCCCCTATGAAAAAACCACAAATAATGTTATTTATTAAAGTACTTCTATATAAACGCAGAGTATCCCAAAAAATTAAAAATAACAGTAATACGCAACAGCGAAGAGCGCGCGTCGCACCCGACGTTGTCACTAGAGCCAGTGAGGCGAGACTGAGTTTGGAGCACAGCTCCGCGGCTACTACAGGCGCAGGGGCGAGTCCATTTGTGGCAGCGGCGTGGGAGGAACCATGATTGCATGGTGCCTTATGGAGCTACCCTTGGAGCTTCTTCCTATTGTGCCCATGTGTGTTTTAACGAGGCTTGACACTTGTTTTTTGGTTCGGATGATGTTAAAGTTTATTAATATAATATTGTGTGTTTTAATGTTGTTTTTAGTGATAAATATGTTTTTCTGTGATTTAATTTGGTGTTTTTTTATGATATACTCTGATTATTAAAAGAAAACAATTGGCGTAGCGGCCGCGCGATAGCTGACCCTCTGCAAAAATATTTATTACGCTCCTGACTAATGGTAATGGCATATTTAATTTATTGCAAATGTATTGTTATTCGTGTCAAAACATAACTGGTTATGTAAAATTATATTTTTTGGGGCAGGAATTAATTACAAATTGTTTAAAGACTTACATTACTATTTACACAAATAACATTTACTAAAAGCGTGTACAATTATTTAAAACTTGCTGCAAAACTTGTATTATACTTTTTAAACGAATTAAATTTACTAAAACTTGTAACGAAATATTTTAGTTCAACAGTATGAAATAGAAGGAGTCAGTTCTGCATGGTCGAGGCCGCGTTTTCATTCGGTAATCAAGGTTAATTTCTGGTGATTAAATACAATGAGGCAGAAAAAAACTTACACCCCCGTGATCACCAGGTGTTGAATTAATTTTATACAGTATTTTTTGTTGTCTACTAAAAACCAGATGGCATTGATTTTGTTCTCTTTTGTTGTTGTTAAATTCAAATTGTGCATATAACCAACAATGGATTATTGACGTAGTGGCAAGTGAGATGAAGCCTCCAAGAACATGAAGATCCCTATTCTCTCTTTTAATTAATTTTTGTAATTCATAATAAAGTTTTTATTGTACTAAACACAAGTCAACTGAATACTCAATACCAGGTTTATACACACATGATCATTGATGGTCTTGGCTGAATGTACAATAGTACAAGGGTCGCCCAGAAAGTAAAGAAAATTTCACTACATCTAGCCCTGTTGGCCCACCTCCACGACTGAATGTGCGACCTAAAGCTCCATTTCTGGCCTCAATTTGAGCCGATTCATTGCTGATCGATCGCATACTTCATTTTTACAGCTTAAAAAAAACTTTTAAGTTTATCAAGGTGCTAAAAATAATGAAAAAATACAAAAGTTTTTTCTAAGATGCTCTATACCACAATGTTAGTTGACGTTAGAAAAAACTGAAAATAATCCCATGAATGTAACAGATGATGCGGATGAAGATAAATTTCTTGACTATCAGCGCAGACCAAAACATGCCAGACCACAAGCAATTCCATCATGCTAGGTAAAGTAGGAATAGGATTCCTATAAAACATGGTTATAAAAAATCAACTAAAGAATTTGAAATAAGCTATTGGCCTGAGGCACATTGCAAAACATTAGAAGCAAATAATGTCAGTAAAATATCAACCTACTAGTAGTAACTTGTAAAATTGAACTGAACATTCAAAAGAAATGATTTTACTATTTACAACTAAAGCTACAAGTACCAGTAATACCCGTACTAGTAATACTACCAGTAATTTTTATAGTTACAGGTTGTAGTTTTGCAGATTCTCTTGCAAAAGGGTAAGAGTTTGTTGTAAAATGTGAATACTGTTGGTACAATTTCCAACCTTTTGTTACAATCTTGGTTATAGATATGATTATATACTTCACTACTAAAGGCAGGTTGACACAGTTTGATTAATCTCAGATCGAGCTTGATTTTTACTTGGCCCGATTTAGAGCACGCTCGGTCCGAACATACTCAGTCCGAGTTTAATCAAAGGATTGTGAGCTAGCTAGAGCACTCAGATTGAATTGTAAAATGTATCCAATGTTAAATCTATTTCATCAAAATTCCTATCAATGAAAACATCTCCATACGACTAACTCGGACCGAGTTGTTTACAAAAGAGCTAATCGGATATATAGTTGCAGAGTTAGAGTAGCGTCCGAATAAAAAACCCGCCTTAAATTACTAAGACATTAAAATCTACTAGCGTTTTACTTGTAATCATATATTTAATTTCGTAAGGCGATTCTTTGCGTCAAAATTGTGAACGTCTGGTAAGTCGTAGAAAGATGGGAGAGGGCTCAAATTAAATGTCTCTATTCCGAGATGGCGGGAAAAATACTGAAATTGCTTGAAATTCACCAGAAAACGAGAAATAACGTAAAATATCTGCCACTTAAAAAGCATTGGGATCTAAAAACGTCTGTTTTGTTGACATTCAAACATGTGGTGCTGATGCTTGATTCAAAGCCATATGATAGATGTTGACTATGGGGTTTTTTTCAAAAGGCAGCTAACTATGTTCAATGTAGGCCTACTATAACAAATAAATATTTTAATTTTAAGATTTCAGACTTTATAATTACGCGTTTGAGTATATATTTACAATATAAAATTATAAAGAGTTAAGTGTTTCTTTTACGTTATAACGATGCCGATTTAATGCCAAATGATCGATATAAATATATTATGTAAGCGAAATTTTTGCGCCGAAATTATGGGCATTTGGCAAGTCACAGGCCTTGCACTTGCAAGATAATGGGAAAGGGCCCAAATAGAAGGTCTTGGTGCCAGGGACTGAGGAAAAATACAAAAATGTCTTTAATTTTATCAAGAAATAAGATATTACGTTAAATATCTGCCATTTAAAATCATTGTAATCTAAAAACGTCTAACAGTGTAGATCAGCTGAGTGTAACATCAGCTTTAAATTTGATTCCACCAAAAAGGTTCACCTTTAAATTTGGCCAATCAAAAGTATATTCAATCTTGAATCTACCAAGACAAAGCAGTATTTATTCACGGGCAACCATAAAAAAAGTGTTGAACGTAGGGTACCAGAGGTGGAGTGTGGAGTCGTTAACGGGAGGCCATTTTCGGATTTAATCCTTATTTATTTATTTATTTATTTGCTTAGTGTTTACAATGTAGCCTCAAACGGAGAATTCCATAACAAGTACCCTTTAACTGTCCAATATAATAGAGATTTGTTTACATTTTTGAGTTAAATGTCACGACTTTCTTTGGCAAATAAATTAAGTTTCCCAGTCTGTGGTTAACCTTAAGAATTGTTTTAAACCATGTCCATATGTTTAATAATTGTAAACGATGTGAACTGAGTTGTTTTGAGAACGACATCCATAGCGCCATTGTTTCAAAAATTTAGCCGTTTACTACTGAAGTAGGCTAACGCCCTTTCTTAAAATTCTGATACGCACTAGCAAATGTCAAAGTATAATTAACATTTCACTTTACACATTTAATTCCGCCAAACAGTTACCGAGTTGTGAGTGTGAAGGAAACATTAAATATATATTTTATTAAGCATTTGTATTTTATTTATAGGGGCTTTTGCCCCTACAAACCACTAGTTTTATTGAAATTCTTAAAAGATCAATAAAAAAACAAATAAAGTCGGTTCACCACTTTCTTAATCTTTTCTTTCCTGCTATTAAATGACTTAATGTAAAATTGATTGGTAATTGAGTGGTGAAGTATATAATAATATTTATAACCAAGACTGTATCATCTGGGGGGGGGGGAAACTTTGCCATGACTGGTATAAGCCGATTCAAATAACAAGGTCCAGTCCGTCCGTAAGACTAATGTTAATTTTAGCATTGGGCTTATGGACGGCTTGGGCCTTGCTATTTGATTCAAACTAGAGTATTCAAAGTTACGATTGAAATAAGTTTTTATCATAAAAGTATTAAAATGTATAAAAATATGAAAAAGCTTAAGTAAGGAAATAATACTGAGAAAAAAGGCAGAAAAGAAGAAAACTAAGACAACAGGCACAAAGTCAGTTTGATCTACTCAAACATCAGACAATGTAAGAAAACAAATTAGAAGGTAAAAAATTTTACATTTTTGCCACACTTTGTACGCAAAACACTTTTCCAAAATTAAAATCCTTCCACTGAAAAGCATTTTTATTCAAAATATCTTACCTACACAAAACCTGTCTCACCTTGCTGTTGAAGTTGGAAAAGTCCGCAAAACTATTGCTAGATGCAAACGGGTCGTTTGCGGCAGAACCAAACGGGTCTGTGGCATTGTTGGCGGCAGGGGCATTGAAGGGGTCTGCGGGGGTGGGGCTGGGGGTAGGCGGCTGCAGGGGGCGGGGGGGAGCAGGTCTCGGCGGGGGCACCTGCAACACCAGCAGTTTTAATTTCGGAAAATGCTATGTGATAAATCAATAAATTACATGGATAAGTATTTAAGGTAGAGGTGTGCGGATATCCGAAAATTCGGATCGGATTCGGATCGGATTCGGATCGGATCGGATATCCGTATCCGATCCGAGGGTTTTATAACTATCCGGTAAGACTGACTAGATATCCGACTCTATCGGATAGACTGCATATTTTGGGGTAAATTTTTAAGAAGGATCAAATTTTAAAGTTTGGAAAGTCTTCCAAACAAAACTAGTTACTGCCAACGAGATTACAGTGGTGAGAGAAAACATCGCAGAGCAAAAATGACACTTTGAAATGCGACGATTCGCGATTGCGGCTTGAACAACGCCTCAACACGATGCGATTATGTAGTGATGTACATCAAGCGATGTATTTCGGTTACTGATATTGCGACTCGTGATAAGATCGAGATCGTTGTATACGATCAGAGTATTGCACAATACCCGACGCGATAACGAAAATCCTAAGATAAATTCTTGTATCGTAGCATTAAATCAATTAACAAATAATAGTACATCCTTTATTAGTTCTGTCACTGTCGTAATCTCGATCAGTATCCGTTACCGACAAAACATCGATTGGTACGAAAGAGAATCGCAATCAAGACAAATCAGAGTTCGTCAATGACTGACAGTGTCCCCACAGTCGTCTTCAATTGCCAAAACGAAATATCCCGTAAATACCCCATAAATAAATAGTCGTGTAGATGTTTCATACGAATATTTCAGGCCGTAAATATCTTAGGTGGCCTGTTGATACGATAAAATAAAAAGCCTACAATAATTTTGGGCTGCCAAAGATTTGGCGAACCTATTCATTTCGTTGTTTGTCTTTCTATCTCACATCGTGTTGGAATGTCGTCGTCTGCTTAAAAGCTGAATTGACTCAAGAATGTCTTTCTTTCAATTGTATTAATTTATTTACAATTGAAATAAAAATTTTTTTATCAAAATTATTTGATTAAATAATTTTTTTTGATCAAAATTAAGTTTTGATTTTGTTGAAATATTAATCTTTGACGAATTAAGCCGAGCCGTATTTCCAATACGTGATTAAAATGGACATTCTTAGATAACAGTAAAATGCTGAATTGACAACCTACGCCTGTGATAATAATTAGTGAGTTTGTTTGTTGTTTATTTTCTAAAACAATTAGACTTTTATTTGTTCTAACTAGAAAAACCCGTGGCTTCGCTCACGATTAAAATTAAACATTCACTATCACCCATGAATTATTTAGTTTTCCTTTCCCATTTATTTTTCTTGTTGTAAAATCTAATGTATCTACTTCTTTGAACATATCAAATCTACTTCCATAAAGCGAAAGTTTTTAGAAATTCGCTCTTAGTACGCAGGTCTGCTACGACGGGGGAATTATATTTCTGCATAAAGTGCCTGTACATAAAAAATGTGACCATATCCAACGCCCCACCGACAAAGCCCCAAATGGTGTTGCTGCCCTGAATAGGCTCATGCCCAATATCGGCGGTTCTTCCTCTTGCAAGTGCGTTTTACTTGTGTCGGCTGTCCAGTCGATCGTGCTATCAGGTGAAGAGGATTGCGCTCACACTCTCAAGAGGCCAATTTACAGAGACGAACGCCGAGAAGCATTTATGGTCGTTTCCACGGTACCTGAGCTTGCCCTGATGATGATCATGGGGCACAATATAAGGAACGGCACCCTTGGCTTTTTCGACGGCACTTTGAATCTGCTCGCATATGTTAACCTTAATTAAAACTTTATTATGCACCCCCGTCGCAGCAGACCTGCGTATTAGAAATCCTATTTCTTTCCTTCATGAAGGCATACGTGTTAGAGGAACCAAAGAAGGTAGCTTGAAATTTTATTCACTGTAAAAGATAATTTTCTTAAGGTTTTAGGGTCTACCCTGAACAAAAAATTACAATGCCACTCCAGCAATTATTAAAAAGTGCTGTCTTACGTTTTTAGACTCTATATTGAGCAAAACGTTTGAATGAGCCGTCCCGGCAATTTTTTTAAAGTGCTGTAGATAAATTAATTCTTTACAGTAGCACACTCTTCCTCTTTAAATAGCAGTTAGTTGTCATAAAAAAAGTCCTTCAAGTATAAGTGATCACTGGAGTCCTTCAGTAATCAGTTATTTATTTTATGTTATACTACATATCAGCATTTTATATAGTGTATTGCACTTTGAAAAAATGCAAAAGTCTAATTCATTGACCACCTGGCACCAAGTAACAAATCTTCATTTTAACAAATACAGTTAAATAGCAGAAAGAAATACCATTAATTTACATCACCTGTTTTAAATTTTACTTTCATATGTTTTGTTAGTAAACAAATCTAACTCAAATTCTTTCAAAATCCCTGACATGGGTACCTTTAAGACGGTCCCAGGGCTAAGCCTGAAAGTTATCACGAAATTGAAGGTGTATAAACCTACTCCATTAAATTCTACATGTATGTAACAAGTTTCGTGGCCATCGGTCCAGCGGTTTCTGAGTTTATCCGTGCCAACTAAATATATATATACCAACATCCTCTTTTATACTTATAGATTAAACTAGAAGAACCCGTGGCTTCGCTCACGATTAAAATTATACATACACTATCACCCATGAATTATATAGTCTTGCTTTCCCATTTATTTTTCTTATTGTAAAATCTAATGTATGTAATGTATCTACTTCTTTGAACATATCAAATGTACTTCCATAAAGCAAAAGTTTTTAGAAATTCGCTCTTAGTACGAAGGTCTGCTACGACGGGGGTATTATATTCCTGCATAAACTGCCTGTACATAAAAAAATGTGACCATATCCAACGCCCCACCGACAAAGCCCCAAATGGTGTTGCTGCCCTGGGTAGGCTCATGCCCAATATCGGTGGTCCTTCCTCTTGCAAGTGCGTTTTGCTTGTGTCGGCTGTCCAGTCGATCGTGCTATCAGGTGAAGAGGATTGCGCTCACACACTCAAGAGGCCAATTTACAGAGACGAACGCCGAGAAGCATTTAATGGTCGTTTCCACGGTACCTGAGCTTGCCCTGATGATGATCATGGGGCACAATATAAGGAACGGCACCCTTGGCTTTTTCGACGGCACTTTGAATCTGCTCGCATATGTTACCCTTAATTAAAACTTTATTATGCACCCCCGTCGCAGCAGACCTGCTTATTAGAAATCCTATTTATTTCCTTCATGAAGGCATACGTGTTAGAGGAATCAAAGAAGTTAGCTTGAAATTTTATTCACTGTAAAAGATCATTTTCTTAAGGTTTTAGGGTCTACCTTGAACAAAAAATTACAATGCCACTCCAGCAATTATTTGCTGTCTTACGTTTTTAGACTCTATATTGAGCAAAACGTTTGAATGAGCCGTCCCGGCAATTTTTTTAAAGTGTTGTAGGTAAAATTAATTCTTTACAGTAGCACACTCTTCCTCTTTAAATAGCAGTTAGTTGTCATAAAAAAAGTCCTTCAAGTATAAGTGATCAGTGATCACTGGAGTCCTTCAGTAATCAGTTATTTATTTTATGTTATACTACATATTATCAGCATTTTATATAGTGTATTGCACTTTGAAAAAATGCAAAAGTCTAATTCATTGACCACCTGGCACCAAGTAACAAACCTTCATTTTAACAAAAATACAGTTAAATAGCAGAAAGAAATACCATTATAATTTACATCACCTGTTTTAAATTTTACTTTCATATGTTTTGTTAGTAAACAAATCTAACTCAAATTATTTCAAAATCCCTGACATGGGTACCTTTAAGACGGTCCCAGGGCTAAGCCCTGAAAGTTATCACGAAATTGAAGGTGTATAAACCTACTCCATGAAATTCTACATGTATGTACCAAGTTTCGTGGCCATCGGTCCAGCGGTTTTTGTGTTTATCCCTGCCAAATAAATAAATAAATAAATATATATATATATATATATATATATATATATATATATACCAACATCCTCTTGTATACTTATAGATGACCAAGCTTTAATACTGAAACCTACTACATTTGAAACTCATCTTGAAATTTAGGTTAAGTTTATTTACTGCTCAGACTTATTATTTTATAGTACCTATTATTTTGTAGGGAATCAAAATCTTGGTTGTCAGGCATTAATGCATGAATGTAGAGCTAATAATAATGTAGAGCTTTCTTCAAATGTGAAGAGATTGGTGAATCAAGTTTTATATTCAATTATTTTTCTTATCACTTAGGCCTAGTCACTGATCAAATAATTTATTGATTTATGAAAAGGAAAAGAATAAAAAATACAGAGGCATAAAAATGAACAAATTTAGATTGCATTGAAAAATTAATTTTTATGTAACCTAATTCTGAAATTTATTTAGGCCTAATAACCTTGTTGAATTAAATACTAACTATGTTTAAGGGGAATCAACAAATTTCCAAATTATTAACTGATAATTAGTTGTACCTTTGCATACTTAATTGACATTTGGCCTGCATTGAAAACAAGATATCTGAACAATCAACAACTCTGGGCTATCAAGGCAAACCTTACCTTACACATTAGGATAATATGGTAATTCCTTGCAATTACCTTAGGCTTATGAGAAAACTTAAATCTGCTCACTACGCCGTGCCGCAAATATCCGAATCCGGTCCTATCCGATCCGAACCTGTTGTTATCCGATCCGAAACCGATCCGAACATAAGCTATCCGATCCGAATCCGATCCGATCCAAAAATTCACTATCCGCACACCTCTAATTTAAGGTAAGTATAGTGAGCGGCATAAATAACTGACGATTTTCATTTGTCCAAGGCATCTGTGTGGATGACTTGACCGGGAGCATGGTGCGCTCAAGGTAAAACAAAAAAAAAACACACACACACAACCAGAAAATCAAGCAGAACACTTCTTTTCTTAGTAATGGCACTTTCAGTTGCCATTAAACAGTAGTTCATTGAACATTATTCATTCGTCTAAGAGACGTATTTTAACAATGGTAATATTGTTTTTGCAATGTTACATCAGTTTCACAGACTTTAAATTTTGACAGGTCAGGTCGAATTCAGTATAATGTAACTAGGGGTGGGCGAGTAGTGGATATCGAATTTGAGTCGAGTCAAGTCGAGTACTAAGCCAACTGAGTCGAGTAGTTGTTTATGAAAAGTAATGAAATATTCATATTGTTTTCAAGTAATTATGTCGTTGGATTACGATTAATTAAAAGCTTACCTATTAAATTGGTCTCTATATCTAAGCTAATCTTTTTTTGTTTTTCATTGAAAATTAGAACTCTGAAACTCTAATAAATATATTTTAAACTAAATGGTAACTAACTCAATGAACTAAATAAACGAAGTAAATGAATAACTACACTAAATCTCTAAATGTAAACAAGTTTTCAAAATTTCACACAATCCCCAATTTTTTACCATTAATTTATTAGTATCTCAAGGGTTTTATTTGTTTGAAATAGATTCAAACATTGCCCTGCCAAATAAACTTTATTTTTATATTTTAAGTCCTTTATAGTCTTGGTACAGTTATTGTGCCATTCACGCCAGCCTCTGAGCTATCTAAAATCTGACAGCTATTTCGTAGGTTGACTTCTGAAATCTGAAGTCCACACCTACCTGAAGAGATCCAACGAGATCGAAACATGGCAGTATTGAATACCATTCCCGCATGGCCTGAAAAGGTTGGAGTGGCATTTGGGTCTAACCAACTCCCCACCGACTCAGGTGGAGTATCGAGCGGAGCTCAATACACGCAGTTTCCACTTGCCAAACAAGGAATCGAATACGGCTTAGGCCGGGAAGGCCGCTAAGATCCTATAAGCTGATCTTACCTGTTATCTTATCTGAGATCTTATCTTAAGCCTATTTTTAAATGGGGGCTGCGTGCGGCCGGGATTTGATATCCTATCCAAATTCTCTCTGGTTGTCAGTGATTGGCTCAAGGCCTCGTCTGACCCTCAATCACTGACAACACTAGATAGATAACAGCGGATTGATTCAACCGGCCCCCGGGCTGTATGCTTTAAATTGCAATTTTCAAAGTTATACTTAAAGTTTCGGGCTTTTGACTGGTTGAAATTTATATTTTTTAATTTATACCTAAATTTTTGAACGTTTTGCTTGCCTTGGGGCCTTTAAATTGATATTTTCAAAGTTATACTTAAAGTTTTGAAGTTTTTGAAGTAATTTGAGATAGATTTGAGTGTTTTTTGGGATAAATTTCAGTCAATTGACGTATTAAACATTTTACTCCAAGACTTAGTCTTAAAGTACAGTGAAATCTATGTATATGCACTAGATTAGAGTAATTTTGGGATAAATTTCAGTACTTGTGGTATTTTCACTCAAGTTTGACATATTAAACAACCTACTCCAAGATTTATTCTTAAGTACAGTGAAATTTCTCCCAAGGTTAACTTTTTATCAATAATTTTCAACACACTAGCAGTGCGGCATTTATCCAAATAGTGCGGCAACGTAAAGCGCACTGGAATTACTTAAAGTTGTAATCATTCTTGTGGAAAATATTTATTATATACACAACAAGTATATGACTTTTACGACTTTCTCATTTTAAATCTCAGTGGCTGCAGCTTAATACAAAAATTACAAAACCGAACTTTATCATCAAAAGTAAACCAGTGAAGTCCACAATTTTCTTTTCATTTTTATATGCCAAATGACACAGATATGAAGGCTGTGTATCATTCAGGGGATAAACTATGAATAAAATTTGATTTAAGTTGTATAAGTGCAAAGTCAGAGCTAAAGATAGCTGTAGATTTCCAATATCCGAATTTTGAGAGATGGTATTTCTAGGTGACTGACAAAATCCATTCTTCTATACGTTAATGAAATACTGTTAATGTTATTGTTATGAAGAACTCAAGAAAAAAAAGCGCTGAGAAAACGATAGCGTGTACGGATCTGTCAGTCGCAAATAAACAGCAAATGTAGTTTTTTGAAACTTGCGATCTACCGTGAAATACGATTGCGTTTGTTTTCCAATGGCCGATAATCGGCGAATGTAGCCTAGCGAAAGTATATCAAATACAGAAAACATATCGCGTGTATTTGCTGATCACAAATAGACAAAATGCAACTTTGCAAAACTTGCGATCGGCCGCGAAAACGTCCACGCGTATTTCACGGTAACAAATGAATGGAAAATGCAGCTTTGTGAAACTAGCGAATGGCCCCGAAAAACGATCTGTCTGCGCATAAACAGCAGATGAAGCATTGTGAAATTCGCGATCGGGCGTTAAATTCTATCACAACGAACTATCTATTCGAGTTCGAGTAGTTGTAACTACTCGAGTAATTACTCGGCAGTTGAGTACTCGCCCACCCCTAAATGCAACACAATCAATTTGTGGATTCATGATGTTTTGATCACATGGTTGAATTATTACTCTGTTTGACAGAGTAATGATTCAAAAAACTAATTTGATTAGGCCAATCAAAACACAAAACTAAACAGGAAAGAGTCCAATATGTCAGTCCAATTGTGGGACTTTTGACAAGAAAGAGAAGATGGAAAAAGTTGGTCTTAAATAAGTAGACAAATTTAAACAGATGGTGCTTTAGTGTTTGGGGAACTCAAATGAAAGGTTGTCACAGTTTGGGCCAAGGTCTTACTATTCTACTTATGGAAGTAGCTTAATCCTAATGAGGAAATTTGCTCCCATGGAAAAATATAGCCGATTTTTAATCAGCTCCACTATCGACATGCTTTACACAGATTTCAAGTTTTAAGTCACAATATGTCAAAAGTAGGCTTTATCTTTTTTATAAGTTGATAAGTAAACAATAATCTAAATTTTATTGTACTTTTGAACTTAATTGTTACACTGACCTTGCTTTTCTTGGGTGGCAGGGCGGGGCTGGGTGACTCGGGGCGAGGCGGAGGCCCTACGGAGTCCCGTGTCGGGGCGTGCAGGATGGCGAACG